>JANZLQ010000092.1:3484690-3516268 GCA_026212715.1 Elanus axillaris | reverse complement strand
CCCCCAATTTAAAGAGTGACCTAGAAATGTGTGCATTAGAGGACTTCATGCAGCACACCTGACACAGGCAGGATCTCTGGTCTCCTGGATACCCTCTGCCTTGTGATTTTTTTCTCTTTTGTATATGTATTGAGTGTGTGCATGCACCCACTGTAGTGCCAACACTATTGCCTGCACTGAGCAAATAAAAGTAGGATCCAGTTAGGTTGGCTGGAGGGAAGAAATGAGGAATGACTCAAGTATCATAGTCCAAACCTATATACAATTTGATTGATAACTAGGTATGTGTGCTGAATATATTAGTATTCTTTTACTCCCTGTGGAAAGCTGCTGCACCTTCTTGTCCTGCCTTCAGCAGCAGAGTCCATAACTCCTATCTTCCTTGAGTAGACCATGCTGGGCTGCTTGGGTGGCTTGAAGGTATTGTATGGCAAGGCCCCCTTTGGAACTGATGAAAGAAGTTGGTATGAAGGTATGGACTGTGAGATCCTCCCAGATCTCTAAGCTCTGGGGAAGACAGCTAATGTCCCAAGGTCACTCTTAAATCCCATGGCAGTCTCCTGTGGGGCTGGGACTCTGTCTACCTTAATTTCTTAGTCACTTGGATTTGCTAAATCTTTCTGCTTCAGTGACCAAATGATAAAGATAAAATTAAGACTGGGTGGAAAAGATGGTAGGCTTTTTGGAGAACTTTTTTGTTGTTGTTTTTTGTTTTGTTTTCTGTGGAACACACTCTGATATGGAGTGTGTCTGGACTCATGCTGGGAGGGCTTAAGGTGCACATTTAAGGTGAGCAGTACATGCACAGTACAGTATCTTTTGGGGGAGAGGGAAGTCCCACCCATTAGCTCACTATGTTAGCCAGCAGGCCTTTGGAAAAGCACAGGGTAGTATGTGCCATGCAAAAGCTTCGTTGTCCCCATCATATGTGTACCTAGCCCCTTCCCAGGATAGAGGGAAGTTCCCAAAGCATCTCCTTGGTGCTACAGGAGGTGTTACTGTGTCCTAAGGTTCTGAGGTTATGTCGCGGGGGAGAAGTTTGCCTGTGTTTACAACAGAAATATTTTCTTTAATTTCAGTTAACATTGTGATGGGCTTTCCCTTTAATAGTCCTTCATTCCTACCTCTTCATGTTTGAAAATGGAAATCTAGGGGGGAAAAAAGCTGAAACCTATTGCACAGAACATGAAGAATGCCAGTGTACGTGCTTGGGTTTGAAGTGCTGGTGTGGCTGTCAGCACACTTTTTTTTTATCACTATGCATTCGATCACTGCTCGGTGGCTGGATGATGTCAGTGGGTTATGGTGCTGAATGCTGCTGCTCTTCTGGCCAAAGGAAGACTGTCATGCCTGCCCCCTTGACTTCCTGCTTAAATATCTGTGGGGTGGGCAAGGTCAGCCATGTAGCTGATATGCTGAGAATGACCTAAACATGTCTGGAATTCATAGTGTGAAACCAGAAACTGATCCCACAGTGTTAAAAACTAAGCAAACCAGCATGCTTAGGTTCCCTACATTGTTGCTGCTGCCCATCAGTTGGTTTCTCAGCAGCTGGGTACCGCTTCCTGGGCACAGAACGGTTATGCAGCTGAGAGCATCAGGTGGCCTGTATTGCAGAGAATCAGAAAAAGGGAGTTCTGACCCCAGATTCAATAATATAGGATGATATTTGGGTGTAAAAACTTCTGCTTGTGGGATTTCCTGAACACTACCCCCAACATGAGAGCAGGGCAGCATTATAGAGGAAAAGCAGCGAGTCTGGGTGCCGCGGGTTGTTGCTTCACAGCTGTTCCTGCTGGTGGAGTCCAGGGTCTTGGGCCCTCAAGTCCATGCTATTCACCCTTAGATCAGGATATTGCAGATGGAGGGAAGACTGGCATTTCTAAAAGGATGCTTCTAACTTGGAAGTTGGATCTCTTTCTAAAAAGCTCAGGTAGCTTCAGCGAGTGCAGGGGTGACAGGAGAACTACATTAGACAGCTCTATACTCCAGATGTCCTAGTGATTTTAATGGCCCTGCCCAGTTGGTCTGCAAAAGCATCATGTGAATAAGAAGGAAATTGGACAAATTACAGATAAAATAGTGAAATGGGCTATCCACAAAGAAACAGGCTGTGAATATACCTTTCTAGTCTTTAAGTGATGCTTTGATACTAAGGGTAAAAAAAAAATAAATGAAAAAATGAGCAGATGCGGTTCAGAAAGCTGAAGGAGCTTACTTTTGGTCATAATTCAAGCAGCAATTTTAATAGTCACTCTTTCCTGGACCGCCTTTCTCTTTGGTCATTGCATAGACCAACCTCCCGCAACCCCCACTTTTTATTTTTTTTTCCATCACACTCTTGTGGCAACAGTAACCATCATTTACTTGGAACAGTGGTGGAAAATACACTGCATTTTTCAGCTGTTCAGTGGAAGTTACTGTCTGAAATGGAGATCAGGTACCTACTACATCTCCATATTATTTTGCAGACTATGTGATCCATAAATTAAAAGTTACAACTAGAAATCTAAGCCTTGGAGCTCAGAAAGCTGCTGTTTAAAACAAAGGGTAGAGGTTTTGTATGTTGATAAGAGTACACCTATCAGCATTTCAAGTGAAAGGTGTTTTTTAAATATGTGCAGAGATGCATCGATCTGCATTTCTGGATGTCTTTCATGCTTGACCTCTCAGCTCCCCACTGTCTCATGCATTTCCTTGATAGCTGCTTTTACAGTTTTCAAACAAAATGATCTAATAGTTAAAATTTCATAGAAAGATCAGACAGTGTGGACTCTTATTGAAGGCCTTGGCATTCTCTTTGAAATCCAAATGCCAGTGAAAGAATGATGTGATCTCATCCAGGGTCTGCAAAGCCAAATGTCTAGGTATGTATGAGCAGGCTTCTCTGGATGTGGCCATCAGGGCAGTCTACTCCAAAACCAGGTACACTTACATGATGGCTGTTCCCTTGCACCCTCTTCTGCTGAAGCAATGACATTTTATTCCAGATGGTTGAGTTTCTCCTAACAGACTCATCTGGCTGCTGCATTTATAGATCTTTGCTCTAAAAATACTGAACTTGTTCCTTCTCATCTCAAAGTTCTTTTCTTGCTGTGAGGGGCTGCCAGCAATGTCTTGCTCAGTACCCTTCTTTGTCCAGCAAAGAGAAGCTCAGTATTTCATTTGGCTCTTGTGAGGTGAGAATAACTGTCCTCTAGGAGAGCATTCAGTATCTTGGTTAAACAATGTAGAAAAAGGAACTCTAAAGAGCTGCTGATTTGGAGGAGAAGTTGTGAGTCCAACTTCCTTACGTAAAGCAAAAATCTTGGAGGGGTGAAAGAGGGAAAGTTTGGATTTTTATGGCAAGTGAACGCTTGTGGGAGTAGGTTGGAAAAGACATCTCTCGGTTCTGTGTGTGCCAAAGATACAGAGAGATAAGAAACTGAGAAAATGTCATACCTTAATAAAAGCTGTTCTGTTTTAGACAGTTTTTTTGGTTCTCCTGATGATCTGCTTGATTATTGCATGCTGCAGATAGAGCTTCAGGAAACTGCTGTTTTCTGCTTTAAAGAATCCTGACATTTTCTGGTTATGTGGAGAACAAGTTTTGCAAAGAGCAATTCAGTTATCTTTTTTCCCCATAATAATCTATGAGATTATGTTTGTGAAATACTTCATAAAGTTCCAAGTGCCTTTGTCTAAGAACACCGGAAAGGTGATTACTGGAACTTCCCCAAATTTTCTTTTTAAGATGGTTGCTCAAACTGTTCATTCATTAGGGGTTTAATCTTTAAAACCATAATCCTTTATTCATTCATGTTTTGACAGGCTTAGTCTGAAGTACTTCTCTGGTACTAACTGGTCATATTCAGCAACTAATATTAATTTCATCCATTCCCTGAGATCACCATTTGGAGACCTTGTCTTCAAAGACAGAGTTCTGAAGAGTGTTGGTCTTGATTAGAAATTATGGTGATAAATTAGGTCTTTAACACGATCACGCTGTATGCAGACATTAAATCTACGAGATGTCCACCAAGTCTACTGCTCTCCTTTCTTGTCTTCAGGAATGAAATGCTTCTTTTGTTTTCCTGTGACTTTTTAATGTCTTATATTCTCCTGTGACTAAAAGGCTTTATCAGCTACTATTATAATTAGTAATTGCATCCTATTGTTGGGAATAAATGTCCCAGACCTAAAGTGAAATCTTCCAGAGATGGAATTCTTGTCATGATAGAGACAAGCTGAGCAAAACTGGAAATGGGACACACAGGGGCAGCAAAAAAAAATAAGGATAAAAGTGGGGGGGGGTTGCTGTAAATTAAACAAGTGCATGTTCTAAATCTCATTAGAGATTAGACCAAAGAGGAGACTGGGAAAGTTGCTAGTGGATTCTTAGATCCATTTTTTCTTATACTTTTGCTGTTTTCTTCGTTCTGCCAACTTCTTGGAACGGAGTGTGCCGTGCAGAACGTCCCCACTGCTCACAAAAAGGCCGGGCCTCAAAAATAGCACATCCAGGAAGATCTGTACTGCTGCGTGGTAGTTAGCTCTGTGTCTCCACAAGTCCCTGACCAAGTCTATTCTCTCCAAGTCGTATGTCATTTAACGTAGTAAATGGCATATGTGAAATGTTGGGGGTCT
The DNA here is from genome assembly GCA_026212715.1 of Elanus axillaris. NCBI lineage: Eukaryota > Metazoa > Chordata > Aves > Accipitriformes > Accipitridae > Elanus > Elanus axillaris. The sequence continues at coordinate 3,511,642 of JANZLQ010000092.1, read as the reverse complement.
GCCTGTCTTATCTGGCATCTGTCTCTTAAAATTTACTTGGATGACTTCTCAGAGGAACTTTCATTACCTGGAAGCTTCTGTCAGAGATCTTATTCCTGCTGAATTTGACTGAAATGTGCAAATTGCTTCGAATGCTTACCAACTTCTGCGAAGTATGGCTGTCATTGTTACAGTTTTATTAAAAAAAAAAAGCGCTTTTTGAACTATAGCAATACAGAGGGCTAATGCTGTGTTTGTGTTTCTGTAGTCATTTCTACAATCTCACATATTCCTGGTATCTGGCTTGGATCTATTTCATTACCTAGTCTCAAGCATTTGAAGGCTGCTATGTTACACCAATTGCTGAGGTCTAAGCATATATTTAATCCAGTCAGCTTCAAAATAACATCCCCAAATTCGTTGTACAAGGAGGATGTGATTTATGCATCATCGCTTACTTCGTAGTTGATGTTTGACTTCACTGATGTGGTAAACCCACCATCATCACTTCCTGGTAATGGAGTCTGACAGCACTGTAGTCAGGCTAGTTCTCTGTTTTCTTTGCAATCAGATGCTTCCTTTTCTCTCTGGGGTTGCCTTTGGAAGGGATGGGGGAAGACAGAGCCTGTCCACTTCAGTCGCTTCATCTTTTCATGTCTTGTTTCTATTCTGGCACTCTGGCTATCATTTTCTTAGTTGGTAACTATTTACTGTAAATTGTTGTTAATCTATTTCAAGGTGAAGGCTTTGGAAGGCTCTTCCTAACCTCCTCTTCACACTCCTTCCAAGTGTTGGTAGTCATTTGAGCTGAGACAGGTGGCAGCATGCTGTCTGCCTTGGGTGATACATCAGTTATGGTGTTAAACTTGCTTGTTGATTTTGGAGCTCTTACTTGATCACTGCTTCCTATCGGCTACTAGTCCTGAAGCACAGGGCTGCCAGCAAGTGGGCTGGGTTTGCTGCTCGGTAAAGCAGCTGCTCTTCTTCTGTTGAACTTGAGCCTTCTCGGGTCTGTAGGTGCCTCCTATCCTACATCTGAACTTACTTTGAAGATCTCTGAAAAATAGCCTTCAAATGACAGCAGTGCTCTAGTAGGTGCCAGTTCTTTCTCTTGGCTGCTGTCAGAAACTCATCAGGAAGGCTGGGCTCTTGCAGACTGCAGGGAGGACTGTTGGTTCATAAAGCTTCGATGATCACCATCAAAGGGCTGAGCTTTCTGCTTCATACTTGTTAAGTGTGAAAGGAGAGGTCCCCTTGTACAGAATCAGGGACTGCAGCTCCACATATGTACCAAGGGCTCTAACTCTTGGCTCCCAGGACTGTCATATAAAAGATCAGTAGATCTTTATATGTGACATTCTTGGGACTGTATTAAAAAAAAAAAAAATCAGTCTTGGACACTTTTCTTCTTTTGAAATGGAAGCATTACCATTTGCATTTTCTTCTGAAAATTTTTGGCACAACTTACTGGCAGGTTTTTTTCCTTTCACATGGATACACTTGGGCATGGAAATGAATGTGGAACTTGTGAGTTTGTTTCAGCTGAGCAGGATTTAAAATCTGCTTAGACCATCTGATCAATCTTGCTAAGAGCACACAGTTCCAGAACAGTGTTCCCTTGTTAGAAAACTTTCAGTTCTGGTAGGGAATGAGCTCAGTCTTGCTATACTCTTGAATTTTAAGAAGAAATTTTGAAGGAGGCTGCTTGTTGCAGGAAATAGGTATTGAGGGACTGAATTGCAACCGTGGTGACTTGAGGAGGAAGGAAAGAATGGGTGGGTTCGAGGGGGATTCTTAAAATGGCTGCCATCTTGTAAGTCCATGTAACCCTCAAGATTTGAGTCCTGTGTCTGAAGAAAGTTGTCCAGCAGCCACCTCGTTTCCAGATCTCCTCTAATGTTTCATGGAGTGATTAGTAACCTGCTGTTTCCTTTATTCGTAACATGGCATTTTCTGTTGTGTTACTGAAAACGCACATAAAATTATCAGGAAAAGATAGGGGGTAAAAATCAGGAGAGAGAAACCTTATGGCCTCATTTTTTGCATTAAACAGCAGCACCCTCTGAAACCTGCAACAGCATTCCCTGAAAGTTGATTTATAAGAGTACAGCAAAGCAGGGTCTGGTTTACAGGTAAGCAGCTAATAAGAAGACAGCTTGTCTGTGAAGGCGGCCATGTAGCACTTCTTCCCCTTTTCCTGACATCAGGTTACAAGACAGATCCATGAGCATGAGCAGGAGAACGAGTTGCGGGAACAGATGTCAGGATATAAGCGGATGCGGCGCCAGCACCAGAAGCAGCTGATCGCCCTGGAAAACAAGTTGAAGGCCGAGATGGACGAGCACCGCCTCAAGCTGCAGAAGGAGGTGGAGACGCATGCCAACAACTCGTCCATTGAGCTGGAGAAGCTGGCCAAGAAGCAAGTGGCTGTGATGGAGAAGGAGGTGAGTAGAGTTACAGGCTCCCTAGCTGTACATGAAGACTGGAGGGAGAGGTGTGTACCAGATCTCTAAGAGAAGTCTGTGGAAGTACTGCTTAAAACCCATGTTCTTAAGTGCACTGTGTGCTTGTTGTCTGGAGCTGCTGTCTAGTTTTGTGAAATAGCTTCACAGCCAGAAGTCAACCTTCTGGATGATGGGCACTCCATTGGCATTGACCAATACTGTAGCTAGTGGCAGCTGGCTAAAAGAGACTGACAAACTGTGGATACCTTGGAGGGAGCTTCTGCCTTATGGCTGAGGGAATGACAAAAGCTTGCTGCTGTTACTCAGTCTGTTTAAAAATCAACATGTTAATCCATACGGTAAATTAGTGGGGTTTTACCCTCTGGGGTGGTTTTGGTAAGAGAGGTAAGAAGCATGAGGAAATTCTTAAATGTATGTGAGCATTATGGAGGTTTTGTGCAAGCAGCTTTCATGTGGCAGAATACTCATGGCTTTGTCTAGCACAGCGATGGGAGAATGACAGACTGAAAAACACACAACAGGAGACTGATTTGTGTGGGGTTCAGTACCTGTTCCCTCACCCTTTGGGTTTTTCTTTTTTCTTTTTTTTTTTCTTTTTCTCTCTGTGCCTTGCAGGCAAAGGCAGCTGCAGCAGATGAAAAGAAATTCCAGCAACAGATTTTGGCTCAGCAAAAGAAAGACCTGGCGACCTTTTTAGAAAGTCAGAAGAAACAATACAAGCTTTGCAAGGAAAAGATTAAAGAGGCAAGAAACCATCATTTTCAGGGCTGAAGGGGTGTGGAATGAACACGAACTAGACTTTCGTTTTGACAAACCTGGGCCAGCCCAGGGGTTTAAGGGATACTGTCATGCTTGGAAGCACATTTAAATTCTCAGCAAGTAAACTTTCAGGAACTGGGAGCATCTGGCAGCATTTCTAGAATAATCCGTAAGGGTGCTAGAGGTGCCTTCACAATTTGCTGTAGAGCAGAATCTTTGAAACCAGTGGTGATGAGGGAAAATGGGACTTCTTCTGAGAATTCTTCTTCCCCTTTTTCCTCATCTGGTTTGTTTTATTTCTGGGGTTGGTTTTGTGGGGGTTTTTTTCTTAAGCTGCAAGTAATCAGAGCAGCCATTTAGATGCCACTAGGCTAAAAGCCCTGTGATCACTTATATGAATCAGAAAAAGAAGTAACTTAGTATAATAGCTTATCTATCCCAAATTGCATTACTTAAGTAGAGTGTCCCCACCACATCACAAAAATCATTTGCTGTTAAGAATGTCGAGGTAAGAAAATTAATAGCAAGGAGCTCTGTTACAGGTAACTGATTTGGTAGAGAATCGAGCATGAGTCTTGTTGAAATGAAACTTAAGTCCAGGCTGGATTCCTTTGTAAAACAGGTGCAGAGCTGGGAAAGGGAGCCAAGGGGTTTGACCCAGTCTCTTCCCTGGACAGCCAGAGCATCCCCTGCAGTGGTGTGTAACTGTCTTTTTACTGCTGCACTGTTAGCCCCTGAGATGTTTGTGTTTAATGGCCACTTTTTCCTTCTCCTCTTGGTGGGTCATAACACAACTCAAGAGGCAGTAGGGCTGGGCATGGCAGGTGATGACTCTGGTTCTGTTGGTACCTAGTGGTGTAGTCAGGATTTTGGTGTCCTTTTGTGAACTTGAATGGCAGAGTAGTCGCCAGTGACTGAAGGTCCTCCCAAGTCCTGTGTCACTGTAATCCTAAGGGAAGTCTTGTTTTTGACCCTGTATGCATGCAGGAAATGAATGAGGACCACAGCACGCCGAAGAAAGAGAAGCAAGAAAGAATATCCAAACATAAAGAGAACCTGCAGCACACGCAGGCTGAAGAGGAGGCCCATCTTCTCAGCCAGCAGAGACTCTACTATGATAAAAACTGCCGTTTCTTCAAAAGAAAAACAATGATCAAGAGGCACGAGATGGAGCAGCAGAACATTCGGGAAGTATGGCACTCTTCACTTCCTTTCCCAAGCATTTCCGTAACTGTTTTAGCTTCGTGTTTGTAAAACAGTTTGCTGACATTAGATCTTCATGTTTCCAGTTGCTAAACAGAGCTGAGAAAAGTGTAGGAAACGTATTCTGGGAAAGTGTTTTCCACACAGATGCAGATGCTTTTATTAACTGAGGAGGGCTGACATTGTTGATTTGCAGATAGAAACATTGTGGGCCACCCACTCTGTATGAGATGTGTCATCTGAGCTCCTGGGCATTAGATTTTGGGGGATCCTGCTGGGCTTCTTTTGCAGCACGGGACAGTTTGGGCCACCTGTCGGAGAGCTGTGGGATGGCTGAAAGGGCATCTTGTGAGGAGTTCTACTTGTTGGCTAAAGAAAACTTACACAGTTGAAATATGTGTAATAAACCAGTAATAACCTTAAAAGAACAATATTAAGGTTGCAGAATGAAATGCTACAAATGTCAGAAATGCCAAAAATTCAGTCCTCTCTTGTGTCTGCATTCTGGTTGTCTACAAAAAATCAGATGTTGCTTTTCCATTGGGCTTTGCTCAAGTTAATGCACAGAATGGGTGATAGTTTGTTAATGAGAAGCTATTCAACATCTTGCTTTTCCTCATTAGTTATTAACCCTTGCCTTACAGGCTGCCTGTAGTCAAATACCACTTTGGAGAACGAATTAATTACTTGTAGATTTTTCTGTGGTCATCACTATAGTATCTAAATTCTTCATTAATGTTATTTTCAGATAAAGACTATCAGATGAGAAGGTATTTTAGTAGAGGTGACAGTGAGCAAGTGGTCAAAAATTTCTAATAATCACGTACTTAGTCTGCTACCATCAAATTTTCTGGCATATTTAGCATTGTTCTGTATTTCACCTGTTTGGAGCTTTGCTGCCCTTGGCTTCAGATGTGCTTGAGGCTGCTCAGCTGCTTTGGAGATCACACTGAGACACCTCAACTTGGGACACCCTGAAAATGAATGACTGAAAAATCAGATTTGGGCACCCTTATCCCAGCATATAAGCTCTGTGGCAGGGATGAGAACAGAATTCAGTTACCTGGCATGGTATTTTAACCAGGAAACACTCCTCTGAGCTCCTGCATTTAAGCTCTTGAGAGACCTAATTTTCAGAATGATGTGTTTATTTCCTGAAAATAACATCCCTACTAACTAGTTCAAATTCACTGGATCAGACACCTGAAGTAACACTTTCAAAATGTTTTTTTCTTGATATTTTAAGTAACCACAGAGTTTGTTTTTGTGCAAGTGGGAAAGTGTTTGAGAGAAGTGGAGTGCCTCTGTTCACGTTGTGTGAACTGAAATCAGGTGTGGAATGGGCACTAGAGAGGCTGGCTGTTCTGTCCTAAGATGAAGGCACAAGTGCCACAGCTCACTGTATGGGCTGACATACTGCCTGTTCAGTGTGCTGCCTGCCTTTGTGCAAGTGGGAAATGATTCAGTACACCAGTAGATCTAATTTTTGATCTTGGCTGACAAGGTGCAAATTGTGCTTAAATGTGAACACATACAACATCCTTATGGCCAAGAATGCAGAGACAAGACCTGGCCCTGTTTCCTTGCCCATCCTCCTAGCTTAAACCTGTCACATTTGTAATAGCCAAAGGGGCTGAAGTGCCTGTTTGCAGGTGCTGATGTTGAGCATTAAAACAGGATTACAACATGCAAGCAACAACTCAAAATAATTAGATTTTTTTTTGCTTTTACTGCAGAAACTTGTTAGACTGAGCCAACACTGGGCCCTCCCTGTGCTGGGCACTGTGCAAGCGTGTGGTGTGAGGCAGCTCCCACTGTGCCTGTCTTAGAAGCACAGTGATGAGTTTGTAAACCTGAGAGCTGAAACTGAGATGTACCAGCAGACCATCTGTGAAGGTCACCAAGTATCAGCAAGGTGTACACCTTAATCACTGCTTGACTGAGCTGGATTCAGCTCCATGCTCCACAGGTTGTTGCTGATACCTTGAGCCAGAAATACTAGCAGTAATCAGGGAGAGAATCCGGAATCTTCCTCTTCCTTGGCTTATAACTCAGTGAAGGTTTCCGAGACTGCAGGGCACCATGTGCAGGAACTCTGATGTGCACATTTGCAAAATACTGTGAGGCTTGGGCTGTATCCTCATCTTAAACGTGCTGTGCCTGGGGCGAAAACCCACCCGTATACACAGTGGTAGATTAAATTCTTTTTCTTACCGGGTGTGGTGAGTTGGAGCTGTTTGCCTCTGCTTTGGCCATTCTAGTGTAAGTGATATGAGAGAAGCCTCATCTCCCAGCGGGGAGCTGGGTGATTTAAAAATATCAAAATTTTTATCAAAAGACCAAAGACAAATAAGAGCCCCTGATTCTGTCAGTCACCCCAGCTCTGAGCACCCCAGGGTCTATTTATTATAACTTCCGTGATTCTCAGCAGTCACAGAGGGCTTGCGTGTGGTCCCAGTGCCACCTGCTGGAGACTCCCAGGGTGATCCAGGAGCTGCCAGAGGAGCAGGTTACAGGGGGATGGATGGATGCTACGTGGCCGCTTTATTAGCGTTCCCATCGTGCTGCTGGGTTTGTGTTTCCCTGCGGTACATGGAAGTCCTTGATGTTGCCTAGACAAGTGACCAGAACACCTAGCCTCACAAACTCAACTATTGCATCTCAGGGCGGAGAGAATCACTCCTCAGCTTTTGTCTTGTGCTCTGCTGTCCTCTTGTGCAGGAGTTAAACAAGAAGCGGACCCAGAAGGAAATGGAGCATGCCATGCTGATCCGGCACGATGAGTCGACGCGTGAGCTGGAGTACAGGCAGCTGCACACGCTGCAGAAGCTGCGAATGGACCTGATCCGGCTGCAGCACCAGACTGAGCTCGAGAACCAGCTGGAATACAACAAGCGGCGAGAGCGGGAGCTGCACAGGAAGCATTTCATGGAGCTCCGGCAGCAACCAAAGAACCTGAAGGTGCTGGAAGCTTTCCTTCCTCCTCTTCCAAACTCTGATCTGCCAGGCAGGCCGGGCTGTGCGCTTGCTGCCTCCTCTGTGCAGCATCCGTGCTGCAGAACCACTGTTCTCCACCAGCACTGTGTGCTCTCCCTTGCATCCCTTCCCTTTGCACAGGGCTGCTCCGGTATAAGAAAGTTATGGCCTATTATAGCAAAGAGCTCACTGAGGAATTTTTAAGTGTCATGCTAATTGAGGCTGCTGGGTAAAAATAGGCTAGTCCTTAGCAAAGTATTACAGAATTTGCTTCTGGGGAGCTGTGCTTCTTTAGGCCCTTGCTGGTGTCAGCCTATAAACCTTGATATGGAAAGGGGTTGGGTGATGCTTCCTCGCTTTCAAAGTCAACAGAGAGAGAGAACATGGGTGTGCTGCGTGCTGTGCTCTGTCTCAGTTCGGCTGCAGGTTGATTAGAAACCGCTGACCTGCTTGCTATGGGAGACTTCTGTTCCTCCTCTGAATGTCCAAAAAGGCACGTTGCTTTTATTCACGTCGTCACACTGTCACTAGTTCTTGGATCTACAGTCCCCATGTAGCGCATGGTTGAGGTAGGAGAGGCAGTTTGTGGAGGCCTTGGTGAGGTAGCAAAATGGGAGGCCTTGAAAAAGCAAATGCTTTGGGGGAGGCAGGGGGCAGGGTGATGGGCTGGGCGACCTGCAGGAAGCAGGGGTAGGAGATGGAGATGTTCTGGGCTGAGGAGGGCTTAGTGGATCCTGTTCCCAGCCTAGGCCTGTGGTCAGTGCTGAAGGAGGGCCTGAGTTGATGCCGCTGGTTAGATTGCTGTGTGTGCAGATCACACCCTGCTCAACCCGGGTGCAGGGGCAGGAGACAGCGCAGAGCACAGGAGAACTGTGGCTGTCTCTCACCAACCTGCCCATCTGGATGTACAGCCTCTCCATTCCCAAAGCTCTTCATGCTCCTCACATCGTTCCTTCCTTGGCAGGCTATGGAAATGCAGATCAAAAAGCAGTTCCAGGACACATGCAAAGTGCAAACTAAGCAGTACAAAGCACTGAAGAATCACCAGCTGGAAGTAACTCCAAAGAGTGAGCACAAGACAATTTTGAAGAGTCTGAAGGATGAGCAGACAAGGAAGCTCGCCATTCTGGCAGAGCAGTATGAGCAGAGCATCAACGAGATGATGGCCTCACAAGCGGTAGGTGCAGCATCTGGCACCTCCTGTCCCTGGGCAGGGGGTCTCTGACCAAGGTGCGTGGAGTTGGGGTACAGTCGGGCCATCAGTCCTTACAGCATATTGTGTTCTTCCTGTCCTAGTTGCTGGATGGTGAGCGATGTGGCTGTGTTTATAACAATTGTTTTAAATAATGCATCAGGCAGTACTTTCCCTCTTGTAATAAGCATCCTGCAGAACATGCATCCTTTCCCTGCTGCCCCTCGCATGCTGGGGTTAAGAATTGGATCTTCTATGAGGCTTCTGCCTCTGTGTCAGTGGGGAAGCAGCTGTTTATGAAGCCCTTCCTGCTTTCTCGTTCTGCCACCAACACCAGAGGCTCCCCGGCTTTGAGAAGGGAGAGTGGTGTGTTGATAGCATCGGAGCGGAGAAGTTACTAGTGGAGGCTTGAATGTTGTTTTCCCAATGATCTTACAGCTACGGCTGGATGAGGCCCAAGAAGCAGAATGCCAAGCCCTGAGACTGCAACTCCAGCAGGAGATGGAGCTTCTCAACGCGTACCAGAGCAAAATTAAGATGCAGACAGAAGCACAGCACGAAAGAGAACTCCAGAAGCTGGAGCAACGGGTGTCGCTGCGCAGGGCACATCTTGAACAAAAGGTACGTTTTGGGTGGGCTGCCAGGGGGTACCTGGTTAGACATGTCGATCTCGCCTCGAACACGAGGTTGGCCATACACGGGGCGGTCGTGCTCCACTAAGGGGCTGCTGACTGTGCTTCTTTCAGATCGAAGAGGAGCTAGCCGCCCTCCAGAAGGAACGCAGCGAGAGGATAAAGTTTCTGTTGGAAAGGCAGGAGCGAGAGATTGAAACGTTTGACATGGAGAGCTTGCGAATGGGCTTTGGGAATTTGGTCACATTAGAATATCCCAAGGAGGACTATAGATGAGATTAAATTTCTTTGCCATTTAAAAACAAAAAAAGACAAAAAGCAAACAAAACAATGATAAAACTTGCAAAACCAACATTCCCCATATTAACGGGCGTGCTCTCTCTCTTTCTGTCTCTCTTACTGACATCGTGTCGGACTAGTGCCTGTATATTCTTACTCCATCAGGGGCCCCCTTTCCCCCTGTGTCAAGTCCCCGGTGCAGGACAGCTCCTGGCGGTCTTTTCCATAGTATGTCACAGTATTGATGTCTCTGTGCAATGATTAAAAATGTTTCAGTGAAAACTTTGGAGACAATTTTAATGGAAAAAAAAAAAAGTGGATGTATGTTGCTTTTGAGCAATCACTCATTTTTACCACCAATCAATGAAAGTACAAGCAAAAAAAATAATAATAATCAAAAGATATATACAAACCCAGGGGGAGAGAGACTAAATCCGCAGCCTTACCTTAACTAGCTGCTGCATAATTTTATTTTATTTTTATTTTTTTGGTATTTATTCATCAGGAATAATTAAATAATAAAAATTTTATTAAAGATTGAAAAATTTGATACATTTTACAGAAAAAAACTTAATCGTGATGTACATATCAGTGGTGACATATTATTACTTTTTTGGGGGTGGGGAGGGGCGGGGCAAAGATCTGGTGATTTTTAGAAGAACCATGCCAGGCGAGGCGGGGATGAGACCTCAGTCCTCGGCATATTCTTGATTGTATCATAATCATTTTCTGCTGTCGCAGAGAATGTGAATACACTTAAATGAGCCCACGGGATCCCAGTAGCACAAATTGGGCTTTGTCAAATCGTGTATTTTGTGTATAGAAGGAATTTAAGGAGAGCTTTTACTTATTTTCATATTGTATTTTAACTGTTTCTCTGATCAAAAATTTTTTTACTTCTTTCCCCCCTTCCCTCCTGCTCCCAGCCACCCCGCCCACTCTCCAGTTCAGTACTTGGGAGTTCAACACTGTCTGTTAGATCATCCCCAGCCCTTTTTTTCTTTCTTTTTTTTCTTTTTGTTTTGTTCCTCCCCCAAGTCCACCCCCAACCCCATGATCTTGGTCATAAATATTGCATTATTCACACTTTCAAACTGTGTATTTTCTTACAATAAAAAGATAAAAAAAAAAGGCTTTACTTCTTTTGCATGCACTTTAAAAAAAAAAAACAAACAAAAAAACCACCAAAAAACAAAAAAAAAACAACAAAACAACAAAAACATTTTTCAGGTTCCAAGGAAGAGCATGAATAACTGTCAGAGCTTTTAATTATATTTGTAAATAAAAGTGTTCATCACAATGCCTCGCTGTCTCATTGTGGGAAGAGCGCCTCGTGGCCTGTCCCTGGCAGTCTGAAGGTGGGAACAGGGGAGGTGACCCACTGCACTCCCACCAGCGCACCTCTTGTGGAGGCACAAGGGGTGAGATGTCCCTCCAGGCCCATCCGTCCGCCTGGGCCTGTGCCGGTAGGGCTGGAGGAACCTCTGGGGCTTTGTTCCAAACCTGGTTTTCTTGACAGTGGAGGTTTTTAGGCTAATGATCGTGGCTTATTTTTTGTGTCCCGCTTCCAGCCCAAGAAGGTCCAAGATGGATCAGCCCTTGCTGAGCCTGGTGAAGTACAGCTGCTCAAGCATGTCTCCACCCACCTGATGTGTTTTGTCTTGTGGGTCTTGGTCATTAGAGAGTTACACTGATTTTTACACAGCCTTGACACAGCATGTTGAGGTTTTTGATACCTGTTTCTCTGGGCACTTGGGTGCAGATCTTTGAGAAAAGCAGCAGTTTAAAAAAGGGGGAAAGACTGCTAGTTCCATGAAGTAGAATTACACTGGCCTCATCTTTTTTTAACCTTTTAAAGATGTCAGACTGGACCAAAGGTTCATTTTCTGCTTTAAGTGCTTAGGAGACACCACCAGGCCTCACTGCAAGCTGTTGGAGGATCAGGAAAACAACTGGGAAGTGGCTCCAGGTCGGTAAAGCTGGTGGTGCTTCTCACAGGAGCTGAAATCTGCAATCAGGGTTCAGCTGTGGCAGTGTGAGCTCCTGCAGTGCAGCACCTGCTGGCTGGAAAGGAGGAGGCCTCCAGGGAGCACCATGCCTGAGGCATGGGGAGATCCCATGGGACAGGTGCCTCTGCCAGCCACCAAAGGGGGGTAAAGGCAGTGTGCACAGGGAGGGGGTGGAAGGGCTCGTTAACAGCTGGATCTGCTCCCCCACAGCTGGCCAAGGCACAGGACAGGGCTCTGAGGACAGGCTGACCCATCAGCTGCAAGGAATGTCAAGCTTCTAACAGGGGACAGGTTTTCAGAGGATAAACCACCCTGCTCCTGCTGAGATAGTGGCTTCAGAAACACCCTGGAAAAAGAAGTGTCCTCGCTGAATTTCTAAAGCCAGCCTGCCAGCACTCTGTTTGCCATAAGCCTTTACTGTGAAGGCAAGCTGCACCTCGAGGCAAGTAGGCTTATATTTGCACAAGGTAGGCTGTTGGATAGAAAGACATGACTGCTTTGAGCTGCACTCCTCCAGCATCAGCACTTGTTTCAGGTGGCACTGCCAGGAGGGTGGAGCTCCTGTCAGAGGGTCCAGCCTCTTTACAGCAGGAGGAGGAAAGGAACCTGTTGACACCAAGCTGTTGCTGTGAGCACTGCCCTCATCCCCCAAGAAGACAACCACACCATCCACCTTGGTAAGTTTTTAATTGCACTGTGAGCAAACAGCACGTTAACATCAGGTCACAACAGAACTTGGAACAAAACAAAGTGGTCTCTCAGCTTTGAGTGGCAACAGAGAACAGAAGGTAGTGCTATAAACCAGCTTCCCTGCCTCCTCCTACCAGCTACACCTTCACTGTTTTAGTGGTTCACTTCAGTGAAGTGGAGGCACTGGCCAAATACTTGAGGGTAAAAAATAACACAAACAAACAAACAAAACAAAACCACGTTAGTTTCCCTTAAACTGCCATTTCCTCTCCTGGAAAGGGGAGGCTACACTGCCAGCACCAACCCAGAAGTGGTTCTGTACCCACACCACTGCCACATAATACCATTTCAGTACAGTAGAAACACTAAGTGACACTAATTTGCAAAGGGTTTGGTCTCCCTTAAGCAGGTCAGCACCTGGTGGGGGTGGTCCTTAGAGGGACACCTTGTCAGAAGCTCATCTAGCTAGCAATCACCTGTACCTACAGGAGTCAGCTGAAGCACAGCACAGGTCTGGACCACACTGACACAGAAGCAGGTTCAGGCCAGGGACAGTGACAGGGTTACAGTTCCAGCAGTCAGCACAGGAGCAGTTGGGCTCAACTCACTAATCAAACAAAACTACAGCGATGTGCTTTGATCAGCCTGGTCTCCAGGGGCGCAGAGGGTGCTGCACAGTGCTTCTTCAGGGCCCCTTGCCCTACTTCCCTGACAGCTGCTCATAGAGCTTTGGCACATAGTCATCCCACTCTGCCTGGTAGCAAGTGCCAGCCACCGGCACCCCCAACTCATACTTGCTGCGGAAAGAAGCCACCTTGAACTTCCCTCGTTTGTCACCAGAGCGATTAGAGAGGATGGGCTCGTTGCAGGTCAGCTGCTTCGGCTGCTCGTACACCAGCCACACATAGCGATGCAGCCCTGCGGGGAGGAGACAGCATTACAAGTGCCGGTCACCTGCAATTCCCAGGTTTAAGGTTTGCTTTGAAGTGACCCCAGGAACACAGGGAAACGGACATGTGCATTCCCCAGGATCAGGAGGGTAAGTATGATGGCGCTAAAGGAGCTTAGAGAAGATGCACTAGATGGGCTTAAGTAGCTTGTGTCCTGCCTGGGCTAGTGCTCCCCCTCACCGAGCAACACTGCCTACCAGCTGCAGGCAGAACAGCACAAGCCTCCAATCCAACAAAGGGATAGTGGCAATATGTGTCCATGCTGGCCATGGCTACAAGCAGCTGCAGGTAGTCCCACATCGTCTGTTTCTGCAGCGCAGGACAGCGCTTACCCAGCTATGCAGCACATGCCAAGCAGGCCGCCGGTTTTCTGCAGGTCTCCCCACCCTCCCCTGTGCACTGCATTTGATCCATGCAGCACCGCTGTGCTCAGAGAGTGAGAACTGCTGCAGCCAGGTACCGACCTGTTCCCTTGGGAGGTCCGGAGCCGACGTAATCTGACAGCACAGTCCCGCTCCCCACATTGTTGCCTTTCATGTTGGTCACCAAGAAGTGATGCCACTCCCTGGAAGAAGGCAAAAACCAATTGGACTGCATCACAGCCTCAGCTAAGACCCTTCATTAATCCAAGCTGCTGCTTTTCCATCAGGCTGTCAGTGTAGGGTAACTGAAGCTAACAGCTGCCACTCCTGCTCTGCCAAACCCAAAGAGCACCAACCCTACAGTAGGTGCTGCCTCCCTCAGGCAGCAGAGCCTGTCAAAACCAGCTCTGTCATCCTGCCTTGTGGCTCTGAGTTTCCCAGAGCCTGACCTCTACGAGTGGTATTCCACATGCTTCTGAGCCTAATTGGAGGAAGGTGAGCTAGTCCCAGGTTTAAGACTCCACTGCTAGCACAGACAGACCTAATTCCAACTCACACATGTGCCAAATGAGAGCAAGCAGCTGATGCTGTGCTTCTCCAAGCAACAGTGTGCCTCCAACCACACCTGGCAAAAGCAGTGGCTCCTCCCCACACAGCCCCTGTCTCAAGGAGAGACGCAAGGGCACTGTTTCTCACTGCTGCACCTTAGGCAGAGCATTATTCCCAACCTCCTTCTAAGCCTCTGCTCAGATGGGAGAGAGGTGCTCCGTTTTCCCCAGGAAAGATAGGGAGCCGCCCACGCCCATTACCTGAACTTCGGATCCTTCCTGCTGGGAGCATCTGGGTCTGTGAGAACCAGGGTGTAAAGCTTCTGCGGATCACAGCCATCCCACTCAATGCTGGTGGGGCGATGCTGGACCTGGAGGGATGACAACCTTAGCCCAACCAGCCAGCCCTCCTGCCCTGCACCACGCAGCCTGCGCCAGCCAGCTGCACCGCACACGGAGGCCACGCGTGACCAGCGCAGCCAGGACCTCTCCTGCAGCACGCAGCCAAGCCTGACCTCGCCTCCCCCGTTCCGTTCAAGAGTCCACAGGAAAGCGGGGTACCTCTCCCTCCTCCCACCCCCGCACCCGGTGGAGGCTCCGATGGGGGCTGCCAGAGCGAAGGCGCAAGAGGCCTCCCGCCATTTTGCCGCGCCCCCGTGCGACACACACACACACCCCTCCCCGGAACGCGGGGCCGAGCCCTGCTCACCTGAGTGGGCGTGAGCACCTTGCCCAGCTCGTCTATCTCCACGGAGCCATACTTGACCCGCAGCGGGTGCGCCGGCTTCTGCTCCACCTCGGTGAGGCTCAGCGGCCCGCTCCACAGCCCCAGGTCCACCGGCATGGCTGCTGCTCCGCTCCGCTCCGCGCACTGCGCCCGCGCCGCCCAACCCCGCCCCCCCCAGCCCGCTCCCCCGCTCCCATTGGCGGAGGCGCCGCCACGCTCCGCTCTCATTGGCGGCGGCGCGCCGCTAGCCTTTCCCCGGCTCCAGCCGTTGGGGCGCCCCCTAGCCGGGGGGCCGCGGCGCTGGGGCTCCCGAGAGCCGGGGCCTGCGGGAGGGGGCGAGCAGAGGCAGAGCGATTGCCTGAAGCAGCAGTGCTGCCCCTAACGGCCTTGGCCCTGGCGTTAATTAGGTTATAATTTATGTGTCAGGACCCAATGGGGCTTGTCCCGTGGATCTCGGCACTCTGCTTCATGCAAGCCTTAGCCCAACGTGTGATAGCTGCTGGAGAGCTGGCTGTGCTGTGCCTTTCCCAAGCGGTAAGGTGTCCTGGAGGAACCTGAGGATATCTACGTGCTTTACAGCCCTTGTTGCCAGGTTACGCAGAGAAGTAATCTATGTATTACTACATACAACAAACCAGCCTGGAAGTTGCTGTCTGCAATGGTGGACAATGCAGGACTACTGGGTCTGCTTGGCATCAGTCAGCAAGAAAAACCTGTCATTGGGACAATTTCTCCTAACACATCTGCTGCAGAAATTGAACAGAACACTGGCTGTGCTTTGTTACATTCACCCAGGGGAATCCAAGGGATGCCTTTAAAGAAACCGCAAGCACTAGTGCCTTTCTCTTTGTTGCCTCTTTCCTCAGGACCACTCCAGCTGTGGAGAAGCTCATCCTTTTCTTCCCCTTTCCACCTGCTTCCTCCTGCCAGTCCCTCTTTGGTCTGTGGTCTGCTGCTTTCCAGGTTTATGCTGCTGCCTGGGGGTTTTTGTTTGCTTGTTTTTACCCTTAGCCAAGAATCATACAGTTTGCGGCACTGTTCGTAGTCATTTATCACTGTTCTTCCCACTCCCGCTGCTCTTGGGGTGTCTCCAAGTGGTTGAATTATGGAAGATCCTCTGGGCGCAGGGTTTCGCTTACTACCTTCACTTAGTTTTGCCCCCTGGAAACACCGTCCCCTCCTTGCCTTAAACGTTCCCGATCCTTGGACTGCACTCTAGGTCAGCGCCTGCCTCCCCGGGCAGGGAAACCGGCTTCGGGCCACTCTGAGGGGGCTGCCCAAGATGGCGGGGGGGCGCCCCCAAGATGGCGGGGGGGGGGCGCCCAAGATGGCGGGCGCTCAAGATGGCGGGTCTGAGGCCGCGGGGATTGATACACGACCCCTTTCACGGGCCCCAGCGAGCGGGCAGCGGGGCAGGACGGGCCCGCCGGCCCTCCCCTGCCCATTCGCCGGGGCGGAGGCCAGGCAGCACCGCCTCCCCGAGGCGGGAGGGTCTGGCGGCAGCACACGGCGATGCGGCTCCCCGGAGGGACGCCGCCAGCCCGGTTCTTCCTCGCCCTCTGCGTCTGGAGGCTGGTGCAGCGCCGGGACGCCGCAGGTAGCGGGGGCCGAGGGGAGGGGAGCGGCGACCGTGTGTGGGCGACTGTTAGAGTGGTACCTCAGCCCGCCACGCTCCTGAGGGGAGCTCCTCAGCGAGCCCTGACACCGATTTATTTTTATTAAAAAGTAATTTTTTTGTGCCAAAAGTAACAAGACTCCCCTTTGAAAACACGCAGGGCAGATGCTGGTAGAAGCGGGGGGACTCCTGCAGACCCTCGAGCTGGCTGGAGGGTCCAGGTGCCATTTGGCAGGAAAAGGAGGGTAGGGAAGGCGAAAGGGGGATATCGACAGTTGTGTCACCTTCCTCGACGGCTGCCCATACCGAGGCAGGTTTTTGTCTCCTTTTTCGGTAGCCTGCGCTGTCCTAAGCGGTGTAGGGTTAAGGCTACTTGGGCAAGTGGTCCAGCAAAATGTTGGCTGAGCGTGGGCGTTGCTGTGAGCCTGCGTCGTTAGTGCTCCAACGCTGCTCTTCTCTGGCTCCTTCAGGTCACTTGTTTGTTGCCCTCCTCTCCCGGGCATAAATAGCCTGTCCTCGCTTTCCTGCTGGGCCTTTTAAGCTGTGTCCCCCTTCCTGATCGTGCATCTGCACTGAACGTTTTTAGTTGCCAAACGCATCTCGGAGATCCTTCGACAGTAGCTCGCTAACAAGCACCCCAGAGGGTTGATATATATCAGATGTCTGGGTCTTTGCTGACGGAAGAGGGTTTTGCCGGTTCCCTACATCCCTAACGCTGCACCTTCTGTTTTGCAGGAACAGAGGAAGTGGTCTTTGGGAAGGTTGGAGGAAGCATCCTCCTTTTATGCCGAAATGTCTCCAAAGAAGCAACCGAGGTGGTCTGGTTTCAAGGGGATCCGCACTCTTTCCCCCCACTCTTCTCCTCAAGGGTCGCCTTCCCCCCGGACGTCCGTTTCTCCCTGGTTGACAACAGCTCTCTGCGCATCACAGAGCTGCGGGTGCAGGACGAAGGCAACTACACTTGCAAGGAAGTGCTGAACAAGACAGACCATGAACACAGGGTCCGGCTCCTGGTAGCCAGTAAGTCTGTCCCGCGTCTGTGAATTTCGTCCCCTGAGTCTCACAGGTCCCCAGGTTCATCTGGCACTGGTGGAAAAGTAATGTAAAAATCAGCAAGGTGATCTTATCATGCAAAATCTGTGAGCGTGCTGATACTCCTCAATTACACATTCACTCACGAGCACCAAGACGTGTCTAAATGGTCTGTCAAGGATCAGTTGTGTGCAATGCAGAGGATGAAATGCCAGCTGTCAAGTCCTTACGATGTCTTTTCAATTCCTTCTTCACTGGCGATGATAAACTAGTTTTTGGTCACATCTTTCATATCCTGTAGCTGTTCCAGGGTGGCCTTCATAAATCTTAGGGTGGGGGCTGCTGCCCCCTCTCTTTTTTTCCCTTGATTGAAATACATGTTTGAAATAGATGTTCTGTGCCATTCCTTGTTGCCATCATTTTGGTGTGAGGATGGAGGGTCCTCGGCTGATGAGTTGTCTGTGCCAAATCTTACTGTGCAGCCTTCCAATTTTAATGGAAACATGAGGTTCCTCAAATTTACTGCTAGGAGCACTGGTCTGGGAACATGCCTGTCATTACTAGCACAGGCCATTCTTTCAGCCTTTTTGTCCTGTTGTGTCTTTTGGTGCTCTCTCCCATTTCCATCCCTATTTCATTCATTCATTCTCTTAGAAATCTTCACAGCACAGGTGGAAGACTGGGCTGGAGAGCACTGAAGTCGATTGCTTTGCGCACTACTGCAACAGTTCCTTCCTGCTTCTGCCAGGGAACCATTATCTTGCCCAGATGCCTCATCTGTTCTGTACTGTGGGAGCAGCCACCTCCAGATTAGCAGGGACTGCAGGTCCTATGGCTGGTACCACGCTTGGCCCCTTCACTAAGTCAAATCAGATGTGACATGGGCTCTGGCCCCTCACACCTGGGCTGTGACCTGCTGTCCTTTATGCCAGCCAAGCCCATGTTATAGGGTTGAGAAGAGGGAAAGACTGCTGCCAGTTTGCCTATTTCAGTGACACTCTGGACCCCTTCCTTTCTTGCTGGTCTTTCTGTCAACACCTAGCTTGTATGAGATCTGTTTTCTGTTTGCGTTCAGGGTGTTCCTTCCTCCTCAGTGTTTGGTGAAGGGTTCGTGCTGTTGCACCTGTTTTATGCAGATTAAATCTCTGTAAGGTCACACGAGTAAAAATTCCCTTCCTCGGGCAAGGAACCTGTAGGTGGGGTTTGGAGGGTCACGGAGGGCTGGAGAGAAGGAATTGAACCCCAGGCTGCTTCAGAGAATATACATGTAGGCGCAGGGCTTAGGAGGGGGGAGCCCTAAATCTGGAGCGTTGGTACAAAACACTCATTAGCAAAAGATATCTATGATATGCGAAGTGTTGGTGCTGCACTCTGAACTTCATTTATTAGCACGGAAATAATGTGTCAATTAATTTCCAAAGGTTACAAAGGTGATATGGGACAGTGCTGTGCCCTTAAACAGGTGAGAGAGGTACTTTTGATGGTGCTTTAGATCAGCAGAAGAAGCATCAGCAAAGGCCAGAAGTTGAAGCTTCTCAGCCTCAGACTAGAAGCACAGGCCCTGATTTTTCACACTTCACTGTTACTGGAACAGCTTAGCCTGGGCTGGAGTGAACCTCTCAAACACAGATTTGGCACCGCTATAAAAGAGCCACCCAGGATCTGTGAGCTTCATGTGGGAGTTACCAATTGACAGTCTTCATCCACCTCATGGCTTTTACCAAAAAGTTCTCTTTGCTTAAAACTGCATTTTAAAAAACCACAAGCAGTAGAGTTAACATTATAGCAACACGACAAAGGTGCAGCCCTGCCTTGAGCTGCTGTTCTGTGTTTGGTTTGGATGGGAAGCACATGGTATGAAGAAACGTGCAATTGCGCACCTCCAAGTGATTCTTTGGTATGTTTGTGTGCAATTTGATACAAGTTGCTGTTGGCTCTTAGGCAGTCATGAGGTCCTTTTTGCTGGTGTTTTGTGAGTCTTTTTTTGGTTTTGTTGTGTTAACATTTTGGAAGCAGATCTCTGTTAGCATTTAGACAGAAGAGTAGAGTTGTACTGGGAGAGCCTGGGAGTTCAGGGTGTAAAGCTGATGGCTTCAGGAGGCAGGTTCTTGGAATCAGCACAAAAAGTGCAGCTTTCTGGCTAGACATCCTGGAAGGGCTGTGTCTGCCTCTCAACGTGGGGCAGTTTCTGGTGATTCAGGCTGACAGGTTGCTTTTGTTAACCACAGCCAGGTTTCAGGATTGGTTATGAGACCTTCCCAGAGCTGGGACAGAGGAAGTGTTGTAGAGAACTTTCTTGCCAGAGCTGGATGGTTTCAAAGATCATACAAGATGCGTGCATATAATTCCTGGAAAGCCAAGCCCCAAGAAGGTATGTCACTCACATGGGGTTTTACTGTGATTTGTTTTTTTTTTTAACTCGTGTAATTTGAAAGTTACTTGAATAAATGCTCTGCAAAATAAACATCAGACTATCTCTCTGACACCTCTTGTGTGGGGCTTGCTTTGGCAGCATCTGATCTCTTGGTGGGGTATTGTTCAGTTTTGCATTAGGCAAGCCAGCCACAGGGGTACAGTGGGTTAATTCTGCCTGGATCAGAGTCCAGAATCCCTATGGCTGTTCAACGAACAGGTGTGTGTATCTGTGCATGGGGGGGGGGGTGTGAAGCCAGCTGATGGGAGAAAGGCAGGAACTCATACTGCATCATACTGCATGAAATGTGAGACACTCTGTGCCCAAAGAGATTGCTTTTGGGTTTCTATTGACTTCTGACCCATTCCTGCTATCATGTAGTTGTTTCTGTATTTAAATAACATAGTCGTGGCGGTTACCAAGTGATCAGACCTGGCATGAGGCCAGTGGTGACTTACCCTACCTATGTTCTTTGCTGGAGTTTGTCCCCGTTGCTGCAGTGTGGTGTGGATACAGAGCATGGTGCGTGGTTGAGTGAGACTGCGTGGCCCCACATGGCAGTGACAGTGGTGCCGGGAAGGAGCGGAGCACGATTGGTTTGGCTTCAGTGGCACATGTCTGTGGCCCTGATGCTGTGAGCTGGAGTCACCAGGCCTCCCTGTGGAGAGAGCATCTTGTATGCTAGCAATAGCCTCCTCCTTCAACAATGTGCTGGGCTTGCTGGGGAAGTGCTCCAGCTTTGAGCTGCTGGCTCTGAGAAGCTGGTTACTTGTCCCTTGGCAAGAGCCCTCATGCTTTCCATGTTCCCTTTGGAAATCCGAGCACTTGTATCAGTGACATGGAGAGGCAGAGCCTTAGTTCTTAAGTAGTGTGAATCAGTGTCACCCCCTTGCATCTAAGGCATGAGGACCTGTGCTGTGACGAATTGCCAAGGGCAGCACAGAGATTTTGTTCTCCTGCTGTGTTTTTAGGTGCTTACCTTGTCTCCATTGGATAAAGCTGTGGCAATAATTTTTTTCCTCCCTGTGTGTCAGTCACTCAAGGCTTGGCTGTGGTTGCTGTTACGGCTTTTGGTCCGTGTTGACTGTCATTCAGAATTGTGCTCCCTTGCGGCTGTGGGACACAGGTCAGAGAGCAAGATGGGCAGGGAAACCAGGAAGACTTTCAAGGGAAATGATGGCAAAACCAAGCACTTGCAGGGGTTCCAGCCCTGAGGTGCTGAGAGCTGTGGTTTGGAAATGTTTCTAACTGTGCTGTTCTTGCTGATAGATCCACCGCATTCAACCCCAAAGTGCTGGGCTGAGTCTGCCTCGTCGGGGCTGATGCTACAGCTGTTTTGCAGCTGGCCTGGGGGATACCCCCACCCCACCCTGCACTGGAGAGAAGAGGGGCACGATCTGGAGAACTCAAGCTGGGTCATCAGCTCCACGAGCTCCTCAGACACCCACGTGGAAACGCTGAACAGCTCCCACCTCTCCCACCACAAAGTGTTCAAGTGTGTCGGGAGCCATGTCGTCAAGCAGGAGGAGCCTGCATGCACTGTGGAGATAAGTGAGTTGACTTGCCTACCTTATTAACTATTAATAAGCCTGCTAATGGTGGGGCAGACAGGCATCCCCATCATTCTCTGCCCTCCGAAGCACTAAGGCAGTGATCAGGCAAGCCAGGCTTGGGGAGGGGCACTTGCTGCAGGAGGCAACGCTAGTGAGGCAGCATGGCAGGGCTTGGCTTGTGCAAAGGTGACTGCACAAGGAGCAGAAGTCCTGCAGCTGAGATCCATCATGGCACAGTTGCAGGTGAGTTAGTTGTGTTTTGGGTACATCTTCAGGGGCTGACAAATCTCCCTGCATCAAGCTTTTCACCTGTGCAAGCCCTCATGCCTGTGTAAAAATAAGAGGTGGTTTTAGTGCCTTGCTCATCTTGAGATTAAATTTGGCCAGGCTGGGTTTATAGCAGAAGGGTTGTGCGTGCCCCCAGGCCCCCTTCAAGCATCTAAGGGGTCTGACTGAAGTGGCTTTTGAAAACCTGAGCTGTATTTATCCTCCAAGGGTTGTGAGCTCTGCTGATCCCAAGGAAAATTCCTGGGCTACTTTTCTTCTCTCTGCCATCTTCCCACTGGCTGCCCTCTGACTGTTGCTCCCTGCGGATAGATATAAAGACAGGTGTCAAAAAAGGGCCTGAGCAACGTGAAAGTTGCTCAGATTGCTCCCTGGAAGGCTGCTGAAGTCTTGTGAGTGAGCTGAATGCCAAACCCATAGCACTCAAGTCCCAGACTCCTGTCTGACTTCTTTCTGTTAATGATTATTAATCAGTCAGATGGCTGATTGCTTGTTATGTTAAACTCCTCCATTCCCTCCTTGACTCTTTTTTTTCTTTTTTTTTTTCCCCTTGGGCTGTTCAGAAATCCCTTCACTAGAGTCAGAGCCCCCGAAGACCTGCTTTGTGGGTGACAACGTGACCCTGACATGCCGTGTGACTGAGAGCACCCCAGCAGCAAGGCTCACCTGGCTGCGGGGCATCACCCAGCCAGAGGTGGAAATCCAACCCGGAGGGAGGTACCTCATTGCCCAGGAGGGCAACGTGTCCCGGCTCACCATCCAGAACTGCTCCCAGGGCACTGACGGGGGCTGTTACGTCTGCAAGGCACAGAACCCCGTGGGACTGAAGGAGTTGTTTGTCTGCCTGACAGTGAAGCGTGAGTGGGGCTGCCTGGGTTTGCTGCAGCAGGGATTGAGGAGGAGTCAGGGACACAGCTCATTGGGGCCACTGGCGAGCCCCCAGGGGGCTCCATTTGCCACTAAGAGCCCTCTTTGCCTGTTGACGCTTTCCATACTCTTGCGGCAAGCGTAGATTCAGGACTGGCTCCCTCCATCCCAGGGTGAAAAGGCCCAATTCCCCTCTCCTCAGCGTAATGGGCCTGAGAGACTTGGGCATCCTTGGTCCATCCTGGGGGTTGTAAGTGCAGAAGAGCACCTCCGAGGGCCAAGCTGCTCAAGCTGCAATGGGCAGGGGTTGATTTCCTTTCACTAAATGCACATGGGCACAAAAGTAGGGGCCATAGTGTGGTGCTTTCTGTATCAATGAAGTATGAGTGCCTGAAACCCTTACGCTGGTGGGACTGTTGCAGTGATGGGAAATGGGAGCTGAGACAGCACCAGGCACTCAGATTTCCTCATCCATCCATGTCCTGTTGCCAAGCTGGCCTCCTGTGTCTCCTCTCCACAGAGCCGGTGAACATCGTCGGGGTCGTGGGTGCAGTGGTGGTCGTGTCCCTGCTGGCTATTCTCACTGTCACCGGGATCGTCTTGTACTACAATCCCCTCTTGTGCCTGAGAGGTAGGAGCTCTCCTCTGCACAAGACAGGGAGGAGGTTACTCCTTCCTGGGGTGGCCTGATTTTATCCCTAACCAGCTAGCCCCTTCTGGTGTGCTGTGACAATCACCCCAGCCCTTGGGCCTCATCCTGCTCCTGGTTGCTCCTAGGCAAAACCCTGGAGGCAGATGGGTTGGAAACGCAAGGCCCTTCCCCAACTGAGTGCTTCAGGCACCTTCCCCTCACCTTCTCTGGGGAGCTGTGCTGTGCTGGGCCTTCTCCCCTTTCCTTGTGACCTCTCTGGTGTTCTCATTGTATACGTGGGCAGGTCAGCTTCACGTCCATGCCTCTGCATGTGGCTGCCAGAGACCATCCCACTGCAGGCAGGATCAGCAGGGGTTGTACAGTAAAACCAGCAGTGCGCCACGCAAGGGACTGCTCTGGGGCCGGTTTCTAACACTGTCTTCTCCTTTCCCTTCTCTCCCATTCAGGTGCTGCATTCAGGTGAGTGTTGATTTTCCTCAGCCCAGTCCTGCGTGGCCTTGCTAGTCTGCCTCCTGACAGAGGTGATCTCCCGGTAGGGTAGGGAATGCACCTGTGAGGCAGGAGCCATCCCCAGAGTAAAGCTGTTCTTACATGGGAGCTGTGCTTCCCATGGGATGGGGACGGTGGGGCTGGATGAGACTCAGCATGGGTGTGGGAGCAGGAGGATGGGGGAGAGGAGAGCACTTGGCATCAGAGCAGGAGTGGCGCCGCTTTGGGATGCGCAGGGATGGTGCTGGCAGGGCACCCGTTAGTGTGGGAGGAGGTTGTGCAGGAGAGCTGCTCCTTGTTGCAGGTGAGCCTGAAGACTTGGAGAGTAAATAGAAATGGTGATCTTCTGCCGCTCTCTGTGGGTGTTTGCCCGTGTCCTTCCTCTCTCAGGAGGGATGTCTGGAAACTGCACATGAACAAGTGACTTCTTGGGGTTCAGGTGCACCAGATTTCTTCTCTGCTTCCTGCTTGCACCACTCCTGGCCCCACTCCCTTCCCTTGCCCTTCTTGGTTCCGTTCCCACAGCTGTGGTGCTGCAGCATGGGAAGGCTCTTTTCTGAATGCTTTCGTATCCCCATCTGTATGGGAGGGGAGAATAACTCCATTTGGGAGGGGCTCGTGCAGTTTAGTACATTAGAATATTTGTGGTTGAAGACTTTGGAAGATGAATGGGAAGCTGTGCAGAATGCCAGTGGTGGTGTTGCTGCCAGCAGGGTCTGAAACCAGCTGTTCTTTGAACACAGTTGGTGCCAGATAGGGAGAGTCCATCAGAACTGGCTGTTTTGGTGTAGAGGGTTGTCAACGCCGGGGGAGGCACAGGCTGGAGGGAGGGTTCAGGACAAGCCATCCTCTGTCTTTCAGCCCACCTCTGCTTGCTCTGCTGTTCACAGGAATCAGGACTCGGGTGATATCTTGGTGCTGGTGGACTCAGAAGATGACGAGGAGGGGAAGGGGGAAGAAGAGACCTTGAGCAGTTCCACCAAGCACGAGGCAATGGCGCTGGTCAATGGGAACACTGTCCAGGCTGCTTACCTCAACTGCCTTACGGAAGGTGAGCCCTGGTGCCTGCCTGACAGGCGAGTTTTGGGGCAGGAACCACCTGCTCTCCTGCTAAGCTGTGGGTCTTCCAGGAGCAGCTGCCGGGGAGGGAGGAATTCCTGTTGTCTGGCTTGTTGGCCCTTGCTGAGATGCTGCTGCTCTGTGCCCCACATAGGTGATGATGGCGAGCAGCATGGCAGGGGCTCTCCGCAGGAAACAAGGGGAGAATAGACGCGAGGCTCATAGTTTCCATCCCTTCTTGCGGAAACAACCAGAACTCCAGCTGGACACCCAGCATCAAGCACATCCTCATTGCCGCGTGGCTGAGAGCAGGCTGTTAGAGTCCTGCAGCAGGCTGGTTCGGTCGGAGCATCCCTGCTTCCTTCTCCACTCAGCCCTTCCCCAGCTTTCATTCCATCCTTCCGCAGCCTTGTTTCTCCATTTCTTTTCCCCCTCTCTTCATGTTCTTCTTTGTCTCGGGTGTCCTTTTTAACAAGGTGGCACCCAGCACAGGCAGAGCTCGGGAAGTGGGTCCCAGTAGCCTGCTCCTCTTGATGCCTGTGACGGACTCGAGTACCAGTACAGGATTCTGGCTCAGTCGCCATGAGCAGTGCTGGGGTTGCAAGGAGCGTGATGGAGAAAGTCGCCCTGGGGCTGTGGTGGTCCCAGTGTAACAGAAGAAACAACTGGTGCATGGACAGGACATGGGTGGGTGATGCTGTCTCTAGGGAGGCTTAATTGGGTTTTTTTGTTATAAATATTTTTTCCCCAAGTCCTTCTGAAACGTTGCTCTGTATCTAAGTTGGGAGTTAATCTGTATGTTGTGGTGTGGTTTTGAGGGGGATGCCTGGCTTGATGGAAAGCATGGAGGGAACTTATACAGGGAGGGGGCGAGGGGAACAGGATCCGTAGGGAGGGGATCATGGCAGCCGTGGAGGGGAACTGTTGGGTGGGTAACAGAGGGGCCAGAGCCTGCAGGAAAGGATGGAGGGACAGGTCAAGTCTGAGCACCCTGTGAGGGTAAAGGGAGGGATTGAAAAGGCATGCCGTGGGCAACGGAGAGAAGCTGTGTGTTCAGAGGAGAGCAGGGAGGGATCTGAGTGTGCATGGAGGGTGAGGGATGGCACGTATGGATGGGAATGGCCAAACAGAGTGGGATGGGATCAGGGTGGAACAGAGGGGGTAAACAGAGCTGCTTATGCACCGTGGGTGAAGTGGGGGGGGTCTGAGCCCCCCCTGGGACATGGGCAGGAACAGTGCGAGATGGAGGAGAGCTGAGGGAATACGGGGTGTGGGGGGGTTGGAGTCCAGTTGTGCGTGGTGGTCTCTGAAGGGGAGCGGAGCCTGAACAGAAGTTTCTGAGGGGCTGGAGCTGGGTCTGAGGGCTGGGGGGGGTGGGACTGGAGTGTGGTTAGAGGGGCTGTGAGTGGGACTGACCTGCAAGCTGTCCCCGAGGAGCCTCAGTGCAGTCTGCGCGCCCAGCACCCCGCCATCACGGGCGATGCTCGGAGTCATACCAGGAAAATCCCAGGGAGCTGCAGGAGCCTCCGGCTGCCCCTGGCAACAGTGTTGTGCTGCCGCCATCTCGGCCGCCCCATGTCCCGGCCTCCACGCAGGCCTCTCTGCAAGCAGTAGGCACCGGCAAGATGGCCTTCGAGCTGGAGGAGTATTTGCGGAAGGCTTTCCGAGACAAGCTGCGGCTGCCGTGAGTGAGATCCCCCCCGTCCTCCCTACGGGACTGGCAGCTCCCTGCCTGGCTCCCGTGGTGGGTGCTTCTGGCCAGAGTTGGGCCAGGGCTCGGCAACAGGGCCAGCACGTCCTCCGTCCCCAGTGGTCTGTGGGTTTATGTTCCCACTGCTGGGTCCCCAGGGTCCCACTGCCAGAGTGGGTGTCACTGGGTGGGTGCTGGTCCCCAGCAGGGACACCCAGGGAGGAGAGGGCACTTTGATAAGTATCAGGGCTCCGTCTCCGCCTGCACCCCATCCAGAGGTGCCAGGACACTTGGGAGCCCACTTGGGTGCCTTGACACGCTCCTGGGTGGCTTTCACACGGGTGTCCCCCTTCCCGGGAGCAGAGCTCCTGCTGCCACCCTTGGAAACGGGGAGCTGCTGAGCCTGTTGCCCCTCTGGGGGCCAGGAGGGGGATTCCCCAGGGTCTAATCAGAAAGCTGAGGTTGTGCCATGACTTCTCCTTCCCTGGGATGCTACAGTGGCGCTGGGGGTCTCCGAGCGGAGGGA
>JANZLQ010000092.1:3413642-3468202 GCA_026212715.1 Elanus axillaris | reverse complement strand
CCCCCCCGGCACCCCCTCCCCAGGGCATCGCCCCGCAGATCGCCGCGTACCGCTGTCACACTTTGCCCTTCCATACAAAGAAGTTGAACGACAGACGTACTCACCCCCGGCGAACTGGTTTTGCGCGACATAGCCCAGCCCCGCGGAACCTCTCACAAATCCCCTCTGGAAAATGGAGGGGCTGGCATCGGTGCCCGCCCGTACGATCCGGAGGAAAGAGAAGTTATTTACATGTCACGGCCCGAGCCCAGCGCCGTGCGGAGACACCGACTGCTCAGCACTCCCCGGCATCAGCCATATTCCTCTGCCAGCCCCGTCTCGGTGTCCCTTATCTCGTAGGGCCGCGGGAGGAGGCCGGTCCAGGCCGCTCTGCCTGCTGTCCGAGTCCCGAGTTGACGTCCCGGCCCTCGGTGCCAGCCCTGCGGGTGGGCAGCGGCGAGGTCGGCCTGTTGCTGTGGGGGATGCGGCCTCGGCCATGAGTTGTTTCTGCCGTCGCCACGGCCTGCAAGGAAGGAGACGGGGAGAGTAGCGGCTGCGTGGCAGCACCGGTTGTGGAGCGTCCCTGTAAGGTTGCGCAGGCCCTGCGAGATTTTTCTTTTCTTCCACCTTTTAAAGAAATCCGTGACTTTGTGACAGTGACATCGCCCAGTAAAAACGCCTATGGGAACTTCATGTGTGCAGACTCAAACTGGGCTCTTTTTCTCCCTCTTTCCCCTCCCTACCTGAAAGCGAGGCATTCTGGCATGACAGGGGAAAGAGCCCTGTGTGACGGTGACACTTAGCATCATGCTGGCTCCGAATGCGTCACGCCCGCCTGCTTCTTGTGCTGAGTGGTCAGGAGTTTGTCAAGAAGCACTTTCTTTTGCTTCCGTGCTGTACTGCAAGCCACGCACTGACTGGAATAGGCAGCCCAGACCTGACTTTTTGAATTTAGCTCTTGCATAAATCCTGCCACTGAGTCTAGCATACTGTGCCACTTCTCAAAAGCAAATAACTAGATCTTTTTTTGAACTGTGGTCTCTAGAGATGGGGACACATACCTTTATATTCTTATGTCTAGAAGACACCCCTGATGGAAGAATTTCTGGGGACAGTTTTTGACGTCAGTGTTTCACAAGTGGAACTGAAAAAGGCGTTATTTAAAGTTCTTGGAGTAGGAGCTTCTGAAGGGACAGGATGGCTGTGAGCATGGATGATGATGTTCCCCTCATCCTCACCCTGGACGACAGTGGAAGCAGCGCCTCAGCCCCTCTTGATGACCTGGATCGGGAGGAGCTGCCTAACGAAAGTAAGATCGCTTTGTTGTTTCCTGCCCACTGTGACGGCCTCACTTGTTTTTCTCTTTGTGGTGGCTACCCTTTCTTGCGCTTGCCAGGACCTGAAACTCAGAGCTCTCATTCAGTGTCCCGGCAGCTGCCTGAGAAAATCAGATCAGGAAGTTGCTTATTGTGTTGCTTGTTTACTCACAGTACCCGTGTTACGCCAAGAGGGAGGAGGACAGTGGATGGACAGGTCCTACCAATGCCATTTCTAACACACATTTGTTGTGGTTTCTGTGTGATAACCTGTGACCTCATCGTCCTTAAGCTCAACTCTCCTTTCCTGCACGTTGGCCCTGAGTGTCTCCTTTTCTTGGCACTGACCCACCGTGCCGTACCACTGGCCTGAGCTGTCAAGCGCAGCAGCTGCAATTATGTCATGTAGTATTTTCCTAGCGCCATAAAGCATCTGTCCTTTGCAACTGTTGTTTTGCCTATTTCTAGTTTACATTCGGATTTTTACGATGAGGAAAGTGCTGTGTGTTGATAAATCCCTGTAACATCTTTATTGTATTCTTATCAAAGAACCAGGAGTACTTTTGACAATATATTCGTACTCTTGTATTCAGTGGGATAGAGCCAGCCTAGGAGCATTGGGAGGTGGAAAACAAAACCCCTCATGTCTTAGAAGCATTGCTTTCTCCTCAATATATCTTCAGTAGAGCCCTGCACTAGGTGAGATGGGAACAGCAGATGTGTTTGAGCATGTTCAGTGAGTTTCTGTTTTATGTTATACCTCACTGGATGTATTTGAGCAGTTTTATTCAACACATCCCTTTGACTTCCAATTGACATTGCAGGTGTATGCATGGGTCTTGTGATCCTATTCAAGCCCTTGCTGCCACAAGCTTAACATTTGTAACAAATAAACCGTTTCCTGGCGTGGCATCCCTTTTTTTTACATTATACCTCTATTCCATACTGCCCCTGTGACTGTGATTTGATTTCTCTCTTGCAATCATATGGGTTCCCTTAATTTTCTCCCTTTGTGACTTCCTGAGCCAGTAGGATTTCTGACAATCAACATTCCTCCTCCCTCCTCCTCCTTTCCCACCCCTGCAATTCACATCCCTGGCCAAATTTCTCAGTTGACTTTCTCTAAGCTCTGCTGCATTGTTGCTCCATTGCATCTGCTGTATTGCATCTGTTTGTCTTTTAAAGTTTAGCTCACTATTTTTAAGTTCAATAGAAGAGAGAGTGTTTCCTCTGTCCACCGGTGTACTTATAGGCTTTCTTGTGACTGATTTTAATCACTCTTCTCTCATCTATTTCTTCCACGGGCCTCCCATCCCTTTAAAGAAGAAGTTCTGTGAGGTTTATCATTTGGTTAAAGCCAACGTGACTGTGCTAAAGCACAAGCATGAGAATAAGTGTATTAATAAATAAGAATATTCCACAATCTGCTTCCCTTGAAATACAGGGAGATTGTTTAGGGGCCAATTTTGTGCTTCTTAAAAGATCGCTGTGTGGTTTGTGAGAATTCATTTCCTGGAATTCTTCAAATGAAGTGTCTCTCAGTATTAAAGAAATATTATTTTGCTATATGTTTTAATCACTATTAAAGTTGAATTTGCTGAAAAAACCTCAAAGCTTATTCTGTGTAAGTGATGCTGAATGATACAGAGCCTTCTGGAGTCAGTGGGTACTGCGAGAGTGGGATAGAAGATTAGAAAAGGAAGGCTGGCATAAACAACTTGAAAGGCGCATCTATCTCTGAGAAGCGGGAAGCTTAAATTAGTGAGTGAGCGAGCCTAACGCTATCACTTGCAAAAGTAAGCTTGTTTAAAAACCAGAACATGTAGTCCAGCTTTCCTCTTTGCCTGCAAAGAAAATCTACTGTGAAATGCAGAAAAGTTGTGTCTCATGGAGGCTGTGAGTAATTCAAATGTTTCCCCTCTGCTCTGCCTCCACTTCTCTGCCCAGGACTGAAATGACATTGACAGAACTGTATGATTCCATGCCTTTATTCAGAGGCTTGTCTTTTTCAGGGAAGAAGTCCTGTCCCAGTGAGTCCGTTTCAGGAGAGGGAGAGCCTGCTAGGGTGACTATGAGGGCGTGGGGACAGAGAAGGTCAGGAGGCTGTTTCCTTCTGGTTTTGTCTTCCTTATGCCTAAAGTCTCAGAATATTCAGCCAGAATTTGGAGGAGTAGCTCACTTGTTACTGTGCCTGGCTGTCGGCTCCTAGGGATTTGGTGGCAGGTTAAACACAAAGCTTTTATTTAAGCATGTCCCCAGATACCAGCTGGGACTGTTTGCAGCGAGGGACCCATCATCCTCTTCCCAGGTGACAATGAGAGAAAGACAAAGTGGCTGTAACCACCCTTATGTTAAATCATGCGCCTGAGGTTGATAATAATTAAGTTGCACTCTTGTTTTGGGTTGCTATGTCAATGAAACTCTCTAAATTTTATTCCATATTCCAGATTGTGACAACCATCTTGCTAAAGTGCTGTGTACGTGTGTGATTTCAGTCTATTAACTCTTGTGTTTTTTTAAGGAACTTCTTGTGCTTTTTAAAAAAAAAACCCAACTTGATCCATCAGGTAGCTTTGTTACAGTTGCGTCCTTGGATAAATTAATTTGTAGTTTTGGACTCTTGCTGTTGATTGTCTGGCCGTGCAGACAAGTTACTGGGTTGAAACAAGTAGTAACGGGGTTTTCTGAAAGCAAGTCTGTTGCAGATGTAAAAAGAAAGGACGAAAATGCAAGAGTGTATTCCTTTCTGAACCTTGCAGGAGAGTCTTATTCTGAGGAAGTGAATGTCTTGGGGTTAGAATAAAAGAAAGCTAAATGAGAAAACTGTGTGGAAAATTACATTCTTAAAGAAAATGTCCAGCTGCAAAAATTAATCTCCCTAATCATATAGCTCTTAAGCACTTAATGGGAGAAAATACTTCCATGGGAAAGAATATTAAAACTCTGCTTTCCTTGGCTTGGGCTAGGGTAGACGTCTTCCAGGGATCTCCCATTTACAGCCACAGCAAAAGGCCAGAATCCTGCAAAGCTGATGGGAATTCAGACCACATCCAGAAAAATGTGGTCTCTGTGGTGTCAATGGTTTTCTGACTACAACATGTAGGACTGTGGTGCTGGGTAATTTTTCTTTCAAGCTCCATCAGCTGAAGGAGACAGAGAGAAGTGCTTTCGTCACTTGAATCCACGCTAATTAATATGATGCTGCCCTTCCCTAGTACATCTTATCTGAGAATCTCTGAGTGCTTTACACACTCTAATTAAGCTTCCCAGCAGCTGTCTGAGGTGAATGACTAATACTAACTGAATTTCTGTAGAAGGCAAAAACGAGGATGCAATCCTTGCATGACCTTTCCCAAAATCACGGTGAGAAGCGGCTGGGGTTGAGTGATTTCCCATCCCTGACCTGAACTCCTGGGAAGCGTTGGATCAGGGTTCTCAAAATATCTCAAAGTGCGAGGTGTGTTTTCCATATACAAAAGCAGCGTGGATAGCCTTGAAACTCTAGGACGGTGTCTCTCCTTGAGCTGATGGGAACTATAAGCAATAAATGAGTGCACATTGATTTATCCTGTATTAGAGCAGACATAAGAATCTCCTTTGCCTCCTGCATGGAAATTGCTGTAGCCTCAAGTGGAGTTTCAGTGTGTTCAGAGCAGAAAGTACAGCTCAAAGTGTTGTACAGGGAACAATATGATACTGTATGTCTGTTTCTCCCACACAATGGATTATGGCAAGTGGAAGAAGTCATCTTTAAACTCT
Source organism: Elanus axillaris (assembly GCA_026212715.1). NCBI lineage: Eukaryota > Metazoa > Chordata > Aves > Accipitriformes > Accipitridae > Elanus > Elanus axillaris. The sequence continues at coordinate 3,463,148 of JANZLQ010000092.1, read as the reverse complement.
GGGTTTTCACAAGAAAGCAACTGCATCTGCTATTGAGGTAAAAATGAATTATTGCGTATGTGTGGGGAGGTGGGGGGAGCAACTGCAACAGCAAAGTGCAATGTTTTCTAGAAGGATTGTTGGAAAATAGGAAGTTATAACTTTGAATGTTGAGGTTTCAGCTGAGCCTTTGCAATCTGTTTCTGCTGCCTGAAGAGTAAATTGTCAGGAAAACTAGAGCCGGCCGGGCCTTTTGGGTAGAAGGAGAATTGTTGACACGTGTGCCCCCATGACTGTGCATTGCTGTGAAGGATCAGGTGGCCCAAAGTGCGTAAAGAAAATGACATTTTACTGTTGGTGAAATTGGAGGGGCTGCCCAAGGTGTGGAATGTGACTGTGGATAAGGAAAGCAGTGACTGCCTCTGAGACTTTTGGTTGTGCCTGTAAAACAGTGTGTGGTGTGCTTCCTGGAGCTGCTGGAAGGAGGGCCTCTTCCCTTGCCTTGCTTCTGCACATTGGCCCAGTTCCTTGATGAAATGTATGAAGAGGCTTTCAGCAAAGCTGTCCTTTTTGTAATTGGTTGATGGAAACTCAAGTGATGTTTCTGAACACAGAGTCTAATTACAGCATTAATGGATGTTGTGTGCAACAAACATGTCTTTTTTTAAAAAAAAAAAAAATTTACTGATCCCCAGGCGGACATATGCTTTTGGGGGTGGCCCAGGATCGTTGGCAGTTAGTGTTGTTCTTTTGAGACATACGAGCCACCTGGATTTTGATGTGTTTGGCAACCAATGCAACCTGAAGTGATATAATTCTCTTCTGTGTTGGATCTGGTTCTAGAACATGTTTGTATCAACAGTGAGAGAAAGTAAGTGTGTCTGCTTAGTCCACAGCTTCAGCTTATCTGGTTGGTGAGTCCCTGTTCTTCAAGCATCTGTTGCCTTCTTCCTAGTGCCGCTTCCTGTAGTGCCGTCCATGGATGAAAGAGATTTCCAAGTGTAAAATAAGTGTATGTTTTCTGATGGGCTGAGGGAACAAACAGAGAATAAATACCTGACCTTTGGGGAAATGCTGCAACCACACAAACTCAGTAGGTGTGCTTTTTGAGGTACCACTTTAATTGCAGTGAAAGCATTCTGGCTTTGCTACCTTTGAAGAAAAACAGGCATTTTAAATGTCAGCCACCTAGTAGATTTAATAAATCCTCCAGGATCTGTAGTTTTTGATCCTTGTGTGAAAGTAAGGATTTCAGAGATGGTTATTTGGACTTGGGCACTAGTTATAAAATGCTGTAGCTAATTGGTGTGAAGAAATAGGGACAAGGGAACAAGCAGACACTTGCAATGGACCTGGCAGATCCCGACATCTCTGACAGCCAGGGTCTTAAACAGCCTTTTGGATTATCTGGTGGCTTTCTTGGATGCTACGCAGGATATTTTCTTGCGTCATGGCTCCTAGTTCTACCGATTTGCCTTTAATTAGTTCCAGTATCAGCGCTTCTGCTGCTGCGTTTAGAGGTGAAGCATGGCTAGAGCACAGGACTGGGACCACATTTTCGGAGGCAATCTAGTTCTGCTGTTGAAGCCGCTCCTCCTTGTACCTGGGGTAAGTCAGTTAACATCACTGTGATTAACACGTCTCGTCTGTAAAGCGCAGATTACAGCTTACGTGGAAGTGGACAGGTAGGCTTCATTACTTTGTTATGAAGAGGTGCTGTTTTGCATTGCTGTGCATGATTTGTTTTTCTTAGTATATACCTGCTTAAAATTTATAGAGGAATCTTTTTCTGAAGCACAAGTGGTAGTTCAGTGCTGGATTGTTGTTTATGCCTGTGAAAGTCTCATTTCTCCGACCTAACAGCCTTGCATTTTGCAACTTCTGCCAGTGCTTCTCTAATCCTTTCCTGGCCTAGATGACTTATAATGAATGTTTTAAGCAAGCAAAGCGAAGCAAAACTGCCTCCGAGATGAGTGAGGGGTAAAAATCTTGGAAAGGGAAATGAACACCCAAAACATAAGGAGATTATTGTTTTCTCCTTCAGTACAATTCGTTTCCCTGGGTGATGAGCTCTGTAAACTCAGAGGAAGGAGGTAAATGCTGCTTTTTAGGAGATGTTGGGTATCTTTTGATACAGTGTTAGAAATAGTGGAAAATGTGTTTCTGCTCTTAAGTTCCAAAGGCATTATCCTCTGGAATCTCATTTATCCTGAGAATTCAGGTTTTAAGGGAGGACTGACCGCTGCGCCTGTGCTGAAATACTTGCCATAATGAGAGGCTAGAGCTGGTACCTTTGATTCAAGGGAAACAGCACTGCGTTGTCCAGAACTCACAAAAGCATTTGTGTCAAGACATTCTCAACATGACTCTAAATGTCGTACCTATAGAAGAAAAACCATGAGCAGAGTAAAGTACCAAGAGGTATTGCGGGCTGCAGTTATCTTGTGGGTTTTTTTCGAGCCTGCCTTGTTTTCTTAGCCCTGCAGGAGATCAGTTTGCACAATGCACACATTGTGTGTTTCACAGTAGGATGCTTTGTCAAACAGAATCTCCGCACTGTTGACTCTTTCTCGTGCAGTAAAAAAAAAAAAATCCTAGTGATTCTGTCTTGAATGCCCCATGCTGTTCAAATCTGAGTGAGTAAAAGCGTATACAAGGTAAAGAAGACTTGGGTTAGTGTTCCATTATCCTGGAGTCAAATAGTTCTTTCTCCTTTGTCATCTCCCGGAGCACTAGGGATGGATACCGTCTTTCATGCATGCTCACTGTAAATTAGGGAGGATGCTGCAGAGGGGTTTGAGGAGTCTGGAAGCTTCTTTTCGCTCCTTTCCTGAAGACGGGAGTAATGACCTTGATGCTTTGAGGGACCGAGCCTGTTCCCTTCATACGTCTCTTCTCTAGTACATAGCTTGCATATTTTTGGTGTGAGAGCAGAAGAATGGGATAGGCTAAGTGTCTTCTCCCTAGGCTGATTGCTTTGGTTGGAAGATGCGGGGGTAAGGGCACATGCTATGGCATCGGAGGGCTCTGCTTTTTGAACAGGTGGTCCTGGAGCTATAAAAGATGTTAAGGAGTTTGAAAGTGTTCAGGCTGCAATTTTAAATCGACAACTTTCCAGCTCTAACCGGTCACTCCTCAGCCACCGCAGCTGACTTGGGAACATTTGGCTCAGGAAGCGGAACAACAGTTGGAAACAAATAGCGATTAGTTTTTTCATGGCTTCCCAGGGAACGCATCAGTTTGTTCGTTTTTCCCCTCATTTTTGTGATTCCTGTGGATTTTTAAGGCACTGTAGATGCAGGATGTTCAGTTTAGCCAAGCTTGCTTACTGGCAGATTAAAATGAGCAAAGGCTGAGCACGCTGAGTTCACTCATCATAACCAATATGATGCTTCTCAGAACTTCCTTTGCCCTTGGTATCTTCACCGAGGAATCCTGCTTGCTGCCGTCAGCCCCCCTGCGTTGAAATCCCATTTTACCCATTTGAATGCTGTAAGAAGTGCTGTATAAACCAAACAGGAGCATCTGTGAAGTGGTTAGAGTTGTTGTTGATTGCCTTTTCCTTATTGCCTTCAGGGGATTTAAGCTTGAATTTGCTGGAAGTAGAATTTATGAGCCAGAACGCTCCATTTCTGATCCTTAAGCTGGGAAGAGTGCGATGAATTTGATAGGTCTTTCTCTTGCCTCCAATGTCTCTGGCTTTCGAGCTGGACCTTGCAGGGCTCTCTCCCCGTGTCTTTAGCATAATTGCTTTTTGCATGTTGAGAAGATACCTGATTTTTACATGACTGCTTTCTTTATGGAGAGCTCTAGGAGCAGCTTTAGGATTTCATCCATCTGCTTCTAGTGAGCAGTTCAGCAGGAAGCTTGTGCACCTATACTGGAGAGAGGGAAGCAGAAGAGGTGTGTTTGTGTTGATCCACCGCAGCACTGTGTCGTTGATGAAAGATTCTGAGGATGACAAGAGGAGACTGCTGTGATTTGAATCATAGTGTGGGGGTTTGAAGCTCGTATCCAGTGCTGCTTTTTATAATCACAATCTGGTGGTGTTTGTTTGGAACAAAAGGCTTTTCTTTTCCTTCTTACATGGGGGGATAAAATTTAGGATGTATCTCTGTGCACAGCCATGTTAAACCCTCTGATTCTATGGGCTTGAACACCTTAGCTACTCTCTTACATTTCCTACGTGACTGCCTAGCACATGCGTAAATGTGTTTGTTGTCATCTGGGAATTTCTGATCATCTGTATTTTATTCTAACTATAACTATTTTTCTGAGAACACTTTCACGATCCTCAATGGATTTGGGAAAGTTTATTGTACAAAAGTAATGTAGCCTGCTAAAGGATTTCACTAGAATGCGCAAATATGCTCTTGCTCTTTGTTTAACTAAATGAAGAAATGCCTGTAGAATTAAGACTAAGTGATCAATCCTGCAAGTGGGAGCACTGAAAACTCTCCAGGGTCAACTTGTACTGGTGAGTTGGCTATGCCATTTACAGGATAATCAGACGTGGGAGGAGGAAGGAAGGGATGCTATCCTCTACAGCTAGTGCTTTTGCAGCCGCTGTTTGCAGGTATGGGGTTCCAAAGGAAGAGTATAAGGGCAGAAGTTTTGACTAGTACAATATTTCCACGGTCTGTCCCCTTTATTCTGTGGCACGGTCAACCTGGCTGGCGGGGATCCGTGCCTGGTGAGAGGCACAAGAGCTGTAGTGTAATCCATTTTGTAAATGTAGTGTTCTTACAACACAAAACAGCGATGCCCAGCTGCTTATTTAGTTAGGTAGTGGTGAGTCACTACAGAAATAGAAAAATGCTGTTGTTTGTTGCCCATTTGCTTGTTTTTCATAGTGCAGAGGGGAACATTGTTTCTCCAGGGCCTTGAGCAAACCATAAGTACTGGAAATGTGATTGAAGAGAGGAACACTTGCTGAGGCTGGTTTGCTCTGTGGCTCTGCCTTGCTACTTGCAAGTAGTATTAAATGTTCTGTTTTTCTGAGCTGCTGGCAGGTGCAAACAAACAAGTGACCTCTTTGGTCCTGCCTGTATTAAGTAAATGCTCGCAAGCAACTTACCAAGGAGAATTTTGGCATCAGGGTCGGGGGCAAAGTAACCAAGGCAAAGTCCCTTCCTTTCAAATACAAGGCTGGTGGCAGGACCTTACCTCTAGTGGCTGCAAAGGGGAAGACTTCAAAACAGTGAAAAGTATTCATATGCTTCAAGAGAGCACAAATGCATACAAAACAAAAATACTAATAGAAGCTTTAAAGCTGTTGGAGAGGCAGCAAAAAGTCACAGTACAGGCAGGCCTGTGCTGGCTAACATGAAAGCAGCTGCACCACTATAGAGCGAATGAAGAAATAGAAACTGGGAGTGGAGGAAAATCACGAAGAGAAAGGTGGTCAGCAGGGTTAAAGGTGCTCTAAAGGACTTGAGAAATAAAAAGACATATTAAGTGACACCAGCCTGTTAGGAATTCGAGGCTGAACACTGGTCAATAACACTACAGGGAGGCTCAAGAAATACTGTATGTATTCCGGATTTGTTGAAAAGCCAGATGACCTGGTCATTGTATAATCTATTCTTCCATTCCTGCAGTAAATAGAGATTAAGCAGCTGATTCTAAAGGTAGGCATTTAAAAATCAGCAGATGACTTTTTATTCTTCCTTAAGGCTGCAGCTGAGGCAGTCTGAATACTGCCATGATGGTGACTTTCTTCCAGACCCCAAAGGTATTTTGCACCAGGCGGAAGATTGCAGGCCAGCCAGCCAAACAAGGTTTCCAGGTGAAATAAAGGGAAACCAGCAATAGCTCTTCTAAAATTTGGATTTAAAGGATGGGTTTTCATGTCAGTCAGTGTGGCTTTATGAAAAAGTGAGTGTCATGTGAACCTGAAGTCATGCATTGCCTTATTTTTTGAGGTTACAAGATAGACTGGCAGTGTTTTGAGAAGGTATTTGTTTTGGCATCCATGTGGCATTTTGATTGAGGAAGTGAGTAGTATGAATCAACACTGTGTAGCTAATGGGTCTGCAAACGGGCTGATGGACGGGTCTCAAAATCAAACTGGTTATAGGGACTTGTTAGTGAATAGGTATGTTATTAGCAGAGGCTCTCAGAGGGGTTATATTTTGTCCCTGTGCCAACTGCAACATTTCTTTCTGATCTGGAAGGGGAAGAAAAAAAAGAAGCAATTTCTGATCAAGTTAGGAGATGCCATAGGTTGAGGGCATAGTAAGAGTGAGGAGAGGAGCTTAGTGATTATAACTACTTAGTAAGGTGGATGCAGGCAAGCCCCGTGTGTATGCTATGACCAGCTGTAGGGTTGTGCATCTGCAAGGGTGGATAGGGCTGTCTTGGGAAGCAGAGAGGCTGGGCTGAGTCTGATTTTATAAGTAATTTTGCTGAAAGCAAGCATGTGGGACGCTTGTCCAGTGAGATGGTGAATGTATTCCTTGGTCCTTCCTATGAGAATAATGATTAGGGTAGGTAGGTAGGTGATGTTACCATCCGTGCTGGCTCTAGAGTAATCGATGTGTTCATGCTTGGCATGTTTCTAGTGGCCTCGCTCCAGCTCATCCAAGAGGCTTGAAGGTAGCCGCAGTAACTGGGTAGCAGTGGAATTATGCCTGTTGGTGGAAGACAGGGAAATTTAGACCAGGAATAAGGCACGTATTTGCAGTGTGGTTAATGTTCGGAATCACTTTGTAAGAGTCGGAGAGAGTTCTGCAGTGCTGGAAGGCTTTCAAAGTCAAAATTGTCCATTTTCTGAAGATACAGCTCTGTATGAGGACAGTAGGACTTGAAGTAAGGACCAGTTGAGGAAAAGCCCTCTGGCAGCTGGTTTGCAGATATCAGACTAATGGTTTAACTCCTTCCTTCCTCTTCAGTCATTACATGTAACCTCTTCAGTTCCTGCCAGCAGTGGTTTCTACCAAATGTGCAGAAGTCTTTTTTTTTTTTTTTTCCCCCCCTTAACAGAGAGCAGTTACGCAGCACTAGAGGCTAGGGTTTTCCCCATTCCTTTACATGCATCTTCCTCTGAAGTTGGCAGCTTCTCTTTCCTGGCTGAGACTCAATGATGAGGCAGAGGAGATGTGGCAGTGTTGTATTTCAAAAGAACCAGTGCAGCGGGGTCTTGTTCTAACATGACAAAATGCAATTACCTACTTCTTACTACTGTACCACAATAAGTAACTTCCATTGATCTCATCCTGTCATAGTAAGACATTAGAGTTTTGCTATGGTATTGTTACTTAACTAAATTTATCTCATTTTCTTGCTATCCCTCTCTTTAGGTCAGAAAGGTCAGTATGGCACTTACCATATTACTGCCTACTCCATTCTAGTCCTGCTCCAGTGCTGGGTGGCCATGCGGGAGGTTTGTTGCCCAAACTAATACTGGTTTCTCACATAAGGGAAGCGCTTCCTCTCTGCTTCCCGCTGCTAACTTTGCGACTTCCCCGGAGAGCTGCTCGCGGCTGGAACTGGCAGTCGGACCTGGCAGCACACTGCTTCCGTTAAATAGGCCAGATTGCAGCTTAATCAAATGTCTTTCCAAACTGCATCAGGAAAATCCAAAGGCTCTGCTTTGGAGAATTGAAATGAGGAACGTGCTCTTAAAATGCTGACACTGTGTTGTTACTGACACTAAAGCAGATCTTTAACATGTTAAAACCACGAGGCATTGGTTTCCCTTTTTGGAACAAAAAGAGGAAATTCCTTCATTTAACAGGATGTGTTAAAGAAATGCTATATCTGAGGGATTCTGATATTGTCTCTTTCCCTTTCTGTTACTTCCTCAAAAATTATGAATTATAAATGTGTGTGTATATTTCATGTCTGGCCTCTCTCATGAGCCATAGCCTTAGGCAGAGCTTGTCCCTTTGTTGTTGTTGTTGTTGGGTTCAGCAAAAACTTTATTATTTCCAATTGTCTTTTCCATTCAAAATTAGGTGTTTCAGAGAGACCCTCAATGGTTCAGATATTTAATTCCAGTTACAGAATAATTTTATCTCTATGACTGCAAAGCCTTTGTTGCTGTGATATGATCAGACTGACAATTATAGAGCATATTAGTTGCTAAAAGGATGGGTAATGTAAGGTTGTAGATGATCCTTCTGTTGTGGCTTTGACTTCTCCTTTTTGTGGTATGGAGGTTCATTCGTTAAGATGAGAAATAAAGGATGTGAAACCGGCAGCAATTTGGCTTAACACACAAAGGAGATTCTTAATTGTATTTGCCTAATGCAACCTTTCCTTTTATGTGAGTTTTACTGATTAAAAATGCTTTTGACTTTGCAGCTATGTTAAGAAGCAGGTACTCCTGTGTTATATGGTCTCAGATTGTGGGAGTGCCGAGTTCTGTCTCTCCTTACGGTATTTCAGGACGTTCTCATGCAGGAGGATTTAGTCACACATCTGTCAGAAAGCAGCTTTGTGGAAGAGGGCTTAGGCATGTGGTGGTTTGCCTGAGCAGCTGGAAGGTGGCACAGCTGAGGAGCAAGAGCTAGTGGGGAGGTAACATGATTCTTACAGGATGCAGCTCTGTGAATCGAGGAGTGATCCTCCTACTGTTGACTGCTGCAACAGCTTTTGAGCTGTGTGGTCTGGCATACTAGTGAGCTATGGGAGGCTTTTAGGGGTCCAGGGCAAAGTGGCCTCTCTGAGGGTGACAAAGCGTCCATCAGTTCATCTTCAGCCGCTGAAGCCTCTTGCTAGCCTAATTGTGGATGCCAAACATCCCAAAAGGGAAGGATCTGTCCTCCTCCCTCTTGCTGCTACATATTCAGGAGTGAAAATGGTCCAGTGATCAAACATTTTCTGGTCAGAACTTCCCACATAACATTGCAAGAGGGAGAAAAAATGAAGTCCAGAGTGACTCAGGGTTGAGGACAAAGGAGAGCAGGTGCCCTGAAGAGACAAGGCAGTGAACTGCATAGATGATGATCTCCAACCAACTGATCTTGGCTGGTGTAGTAGGTAAAATAATCCTCATCCTTATTTTCTTAGAAGCCTTTCACTGTTTTTTTTCTTCTTCCTTACAAATGTGTCTCTTTGTCCCCAGCAGGGTGGTCCAGGAAGTAAATGTCCAAGTGAATCGTCATAGCTCATCCCCTGTTTCAAACAGTTAGCGAGCCGCAGAGCGAATGGTTAACTAAATACTGGCTCTGACCCACTCTGAGCAAGAGCTAGCTGGAGGCATGGCTTCTGCAGAGACAAAACAATTTCCTACCATGCTTTGGCTCTTCTGTCGTTGTGTTTAGCTTGTACATCAGGGTTTTTACATGTGTGCAGTGCAGATGTTAGCAAGGATACAGTGGTCCTCTAATTAAACAATGCAGGGCTTAAGTAGTCTTCAGTATAAGCAGATAGGCAGCACAATTGATGAGGCAATAATATATAAAAAGTGGCTTACCATGCTGAGGGACATCTGCTCATCTTTCATGTGGATTCAGCTCCCTGTAGTGTGGTGGATGATAGCATGAAGTGAGCTCATGTTGTTGCTGTAGGAACTCACTGAGTCTCGAATAAAAGCAAGGACGGTAGACTTCAGTCACCTCGTACCACTAACAGGAAGTGGCAACATCCATATTTTTAAAAAAACTTTTCTTTTTAAATAGGAAGCTGAAGTGACTTTATTTCTTGAGCTTCACAGCAAGTGAGTGCTGTGAGAATATAGTAAGACAAAGAGCCCTGAGGCCTTTGCATATGTTTCTGCTGTGCTGTCGTCTCTAAGGAAGAGCATGACTCAGTTACGCTGACTTGAAATATTCAGAAGTATATTATTTCTCTTGCAACAGAAGGGCTTGCCACTGCACTCTGTTGGAGGTGCCTTGTTTTTCCTAGGCAACAAAGTGATAGTAAATTGTTTAGACTTCCTCATGGCTGTTAAATTCCTTCCCATAACATCCCCTGAAAACAGGAGAAGCACTAGGATATTTTGGGCTGCAAAGATCAGTCCTGCGATGCTCCTGTTGGCACAGCACTGAACTGGCAGTCAGGCACTAAAGACAGTGATTTCACTCTCTGTCTCTCTTACCTCTGAGATGTGTGGCCAAGTGCCAAACCAGCTGTGCTTTCCAGGCGGCTTCCAGCTTTTTTTCTCCCGGGTAGGTGAGTCTGGCCTTGAAGAGACAAATGCACGCATGTTCATGCCTCAGCACTTGAAAAGAAAAGGAGCAGTTTCTTATCAACCACATTGGAGCAGGGAGAGAAGATAAATCCTCTGGAGGTGAAGCTACATGGCATGTAAGCACTTGGAAGGGAAAATGCCATTGTTGGTGCTGGTACAACTCCAACATACTTGACACTTGAGGATTGTGCTGTTTCCTGGCCAGAGCTGCTTCTGGGCTTTGCCTGGATTGTGTTATATAGTGCTGCTAAAATCTTGGCTTTGGGATGGAATGTACCTGTACAGCTTGTGCTGGGGAAGGGTAGCCATCTACTTAATTTCCTTTTTTTTTTTTTTTTTATGGGAGTTGCATCTTTCGTACTGGGCACTCCATGCAGTTCAGCTGATTAGGGCTTTCCATGAGAGAGAAGTGTTTCTGGTTGGTTTTGACAAGCAAATGTCATCCTCCTTTTGCAGCCTTGTTTGTCCTCACTGCAGCCTCAGGGAGCAGAGTCACTGAAGGAGCCAGCAGCTTTAGCCAGCATAGTGATTCTGCACTGGGACAGGTCTTGTATGTGAGGTCAGGAGGTCCAGGAACCCCATGGGCAGCTCTGATGCTCCTGGGATCTGTCTTGTTTCCTGGGCACATGTTCAGTGTTGCTGGATGCCTGGTTATGTTTCTTTTAAACTGAAAGCTTGAGCTCTGTGACTAGCTGAGTTTGGGTAATTGCATATGAGTACAGTCAAGATGGACAGCAAAGAAACAGTAGTGGTGTGGCAGTGAGGAATACAGGAAAGCCTGAAAATAAATGGTGCCAGTTTTGAAACCAGTTAAATGGTGCAGCAGTCATTGCGATAAGGGACTGCAACTGAGTGAATCACAGACTGCTTTGTGCCCTTCTTACTACTTGCAAAGGGATTGGAGCCTGCCAGTGAGATCCTCGTGCTGTTAAGTTCAGGTTGCACATCTGTGTTGACTCTTGCAGCAAACTTCTAAAGGATTTGCTAAACTCCAGAAGTCACATTTGCCTTGGACAGCCTGCACTCCTGGAAGTGTGTCTACCTCCAACAGAAAAAGACACTGCTCCTGTGAGAAAACATAGCTGCAAGTGTGTTCCTTAACAGGGTTCATGTCTCTTTCCAAAGCAGAAATAATTACTATAAGGGTAGGAGTAAATGCAAGACAGCAGTTCTTACAGACAAGGTTGCAAGAAGGAAAGAAAGGACAAAATTGGTACCAGATTATATTTCATTAAGAAGGAGTCTGATGGTTAACTGACAATTTGGCCTTCTCTTTCCCTGTCCTTCTCCTCTTCTGTGGCCTGATGGCTGGTGCACAGTGGACTGTTTATCAACTGGCACATCTCTGATTGTCCGAGACAGTTACTGGAGCTGCCCGGAGCACATGCCCTGGACAGCTTGACCTTTCCCGACTGCGGGAGGTAACACCTTGCTTACTTTTCTCTCTTGCTGCTCTGTTTGGTGAATCCACTTACAGGAACCTGTCTCTGAAGTCATGTGTCCTTGGCCTTTCTTTTTTCACCTATCAAGAGAAATTTTACTTGCATATGCAACTCATTAGATGAGTAAGTAACTTACATATTACTGTCTTACATTGACTACACATATGATATGTAAGCAGTATGAATGACAGATTTAACTATAAGAATATTTTTGTTGAATTATGTCACTTGCCCTGCCTTCCACACAGTTTGCAGAGTTCTGTTGTCAGAGGTATGCTTGCTAAAATAGCATTATCCGGACAGGATGGCAACTAGCAGCTCCATCAAGACCGTCCTCAATCTTTTAGGAGAAAGCCCTGGTAAGTCTGGTAAAGGCACATGGCTTTGGAGTCAGTGGAGGAGCTAATTAGAGGCATCTCAGTCTGTTTCAGTGTAACACCATAAAAAGTGTGTGCTAGCTAGAAAGCAGAACATCTGGCAAACAGGCTAATGAGAGCCAGACTGGGGGAGCTCTGAGGCACATGTAAGAGCTACCCTGTAGAGTTTGTTTATAACTCTTTGAATTTGTAGGAGGTTACTACTTTGTTGGATTTTTAAAATTATTATTACTACTTATTAAAACAAATGCAGACACCAAAGATCAAACAATGAAAGTCCGAATTTGACATATAATAGCCAGGCTGGGAAGGGTGACTTATCCCTTGTTCCTGTGAACATTTTCTATCCCTTATTCCCCTCTTGGCTCTGCCCTCAAGATCCCCCGTGGCCACGTGAGCTCCTCTGAATGAGAGGAGTTTGTTTGCATTCTCAGCCAATGGTGAGTTTTTCCTTCCCCTGAGCAGGGAATTTGTTTTGCAAAGGGAGAGGTTTGGGCTCTGGAAAGTTTATACTCCTTCTCTTTCTTTTTTTTTTTTTTGTTTTTTTGTTTTTTATTGTAATGATGACATATGGAAACTATTTACACAGGAGCATGCTCTGCTGCACTGAATGGAAATGTTGGAGTCCCGGCAGTATCGTTCCGGATGCCTTGTGTAAGCAGCCAGCTGGTTTTGCTTTTTCTTTTTTTCACTTTTCTTTTTTTCCTCTCCCTCTCTCCCTTTTCAGGGAACGTCTGGGATAAGTTACACAAGTGTGGAAGGAAGCTTTGCCATCTGTGAACAGCTCGCTTCGTCTACTTTTTCATGCCCCTTGTACTGTGAACTTCACAAGTATCTGTTTTCTTCTTTTGCTGGGGGCGGGGGAAGACTCCTTGCTGTGACTAGTCAGCACTTTGACTCCTTTCCCATTAGTTGTTCATGTTCACTGGGGAGCAAATTCTGCTATATGCCAAAATAAGAGAAGCTTTACTTTTACTCTTGCTTTACCACCACACTCATGCTTAAAAGCTCTTTGTCCCACAGCTTGCACTTAGAAACATCCTGCCACTAGGACAGTGATAGGGAAACAATTTAACTGAAGTCGCAGCCACCTTCCTCAGAGGGGAGGGGAGAAAACGTTTAGTTCTGCAGAGAGCAGAGGAAAATCTTTTGTGCTTAGCTTTCCCTTGAGGAAGCTGCAAAATTGAGGGTCGGCTTTCAGAGTGGAGGGAGGGAGGAACTTCAGATCTGATTTGTCTCCCTCTCCCCAACTCCGAACAGAAGCGTGCCCGCTTCCCGACACGGCGGCTGTCATGCAGTGGAGAGAGCCGCCTGCCATCTACTTCGAGGATTACGGGAGTCCTGTGGAGAGATCCTCCTATCTCATTGAGCTCAATACTAATGGTAAATGCCGTCGGGGATGTTCTGCAGCACGAGCTGAGCGGAGCGGAGGTTGCATTAGTCTGTGTCATTGTTATCATGGGAGCAGCTGAGGAAATTAGCTAGCTGGAGGGCTGCCAAACAAACAGTCAGAGGGTTGCTTTTCAAATTTATTATTATTTTTATTATTATTTATTACCCAGATGATGCTGTTGCCTCAGGGATGCTAGATCAACCTTCTGGTACCTGATGGGGAAGGAGCCGATCCACAAAATGCAGCTCCCCACTGGAACACTTCACCAGTACATTTTCTGTTGTCTGTGCCTAGAAAGATGATGTCTGGTTTAGACAGGAGGAAATAATCTTTGTTTCTAGAGTTATTTTTTTGTTTCTGATTTGCATCTCTGAGTGCTATTTTGTATTCGCAACCTTGATCTCACTGGGACATCTCCTCTGTTTCAGCTGTGAGTCCTCTGTGTGAAACACAGAGAGGGGTCCTGGGTTTTTACTGTGGTGTATCTTTTCCTAGTGTTGCTCCTTTTCAAAGAGAGGTTGGTCTTTGAGAAAGAACTACTTCAGCATTAAAGGTAGTTTTGCCATGTTTTGGTAGGGTACATTGTTTTGGTGTTTTGTTTGACACTACAAACCTTTGCTGATTTGACCACAGTATGTTCTGATGTACTTAAATTTCGTATATTTGTATAATGCTCCAATAACATGGTAATATTGTAAGCAACCTGTTTAATATGTCCCTCTTCCCCAGAAGAGCTAGCGCAGCCAAGGTATTGATTCTGTGCTTTTTCAGTATCCCCTGAACTGTGTGAGATGAATCACACTCAGATTTTCTCTGAATGCTTGCTGTGTTTTGATGGTGAGTTCTGGAAATGCCTGAATTCCAGCTCCTGTTAGTGCCTTCAGTTGTTGATGGTTTGAGCCAGGCATCCTGCAGCCTCACCCCACCAGCAACCAGATAATGAAGGAGCTGTGGGTGACGTGCTGTAGAGCTGTCCATGTAACATCATGAATGGCACGTAAGGCTCTGGGCATCTTCAGACAGCAGGTTATGTGTGGTAAGAAGAGGTTTAACTCTCTGCTCCGATGTACCAGTCACTTGTGCGCCTTAGCAAAGTCTGGGGGTGTCTGAGAGCTCTGCACCTGTCTGGGGTAATGCTTGAGGTCTTTGAGGCTGTGGGCTGAAGGCCACTTTGTGCTTTGCCTCTACTGTGACCCAGCTTAGTGCCTCATGGAGAAGAAGGCTTCAGTGTGTTTCCTCTGGCAGCAAGTGGCCTGTTAGGATGGGACTGAGGATTGGAAAATACTTGTCTTCTGTGCAGTAAAGAACTTCAGCAGCGAGTCCAGGTTCTGATGAAGATGTGCTTCTTCTGCAACTCTGTTAAGCATTAAATGCAAAAATGTTTTTTGCTGTCAGGCTGCAGTTTGAGGGAGTCTGTCTCTTTGAAACACACATACAGGAAAAGCATTGTAAATAATATTTAAGAACTTTTTAGAGCTCACAATATAAAGCTTCTGATTTTTGCATATTGCTGTAATCTTTAGTTAAAAGGCAAACAAAACTCGAAGACTGCCATCCAGTTCTGTGGATAAATAAAATCTCTGTTACTCCATTTTTTCAAAACCCATGCTCATTCAAGGTGTAAAAGCAGTGTAGGGGAGGAATCAGCCTCATTCAAACATTTGTCCAGATTTTGAGTGGTATTTTAAGGGTACGGGGGAAGCAATGAAGAGAAACAGGCTTAAATGCTGCAGGATTGTCAGCAATCTGAGTATGCAATCTGGAAAGTCTTCACAAATCCCAGATAAATGTTATCTTAATTTGATTTGAGGGTGGAAAAGGCAGCTGTGGCTCTGCACTGGGCAAGGGGTTTCTGATTTCTTCCCACTGCCTGCCTTTCTGCCAGAAGCATGTGGTGCCATTTCCCTTGGTGGGTGCAGAGTTTTTGGCATGGACTCTTTCTGCACTCCAGAGGGTGTTCTAGAAAGACTGAATCAGTAATTCAATGAGGGTTATTTTGTCATAGCAAAGAGATGCAGCAAATCTTCAGCATGGTATCATGAGAGAGGAAAAGAACCTCATTGTAATTTTTTCCCTCTCTCAAATAACTTCTTGTAAGTCAGAGAGAACAAGCTACCGCATCACAACTTCAGTGCTCATAAAAGAGGGAAATCAGCACTTTTGCACTGGCAAGATCAATTTTACATGTACCCTCTTTGGGAGCATGAGGTACTGGAGGAGGGAAGTCTCCACTGAGAGCAAGAACAGCCATGCGGTTTGGGTAATGATTGAAACTCTGCAGAACTGAGTGCGTGGCCAGCTCCACCACAGGTTTCATGTGTGGCCCCAAGCAGGTCTCACTTCTGTGGGGTCTCTGCTCAGTATTCTTTGTCAAAGGTGCAAAATAAAAATCCCAGTCCCAGAAGAAGAAACAAAGTAACATTCCATTTTTGAACAATACTTGTCTTCATGTATGTTTTTCATGTGTCTTAATAGCACTGAGGCTGCTGAATGCAAAAAATGGCAAGTATTATGGAGTTTATGTACGTGCCCTGCGTAGCAGTCCCATGGGAAGGGCACTATGTATGTGTAGCTATGTTTGGGAGTTGCTTTTTGCAATTGAATTGTGTTTTTTTAAATGAAATATTTAGTTATGAAATCTGGTACAAATGTTCAGTAAAACATTGTTTTATAGTGCTTTACTGGTGAGAAAGACATGCTCTTAGAAGTTTCAGTATCAATCTGTGGGATATGAACAGGAAATTAATCTTGCTGTTTGTTTTCATCAGAGAGGTATTGGTACTTACCTGCATCAAAGAGAGTGTTGCAAAGATGCGTTGTTTAGTGACTCTGGAGAGCTCTGAAAAATGAGGCTTTCTACTAAAAATACTGACTGCTGCTATTACTGTACTATGCAGGTTCTGTGTTCAGACTGGTTTCCCTTGCCTGTGGTAGTCCTGTACTCCATTCTTCTGTGGTCTCTCCTACCATTAAATGTAAAAGGCAGTGTTCCTTTAGCAAGCCCGCTTTTATTTCGTGGGTTGGACATCCTTGGAGACTTCTAGCTGTTAGCTGCCTGTTTATAGTTTATGACTGCTGATAGTATGCTACGAACACGACAGCCCAGATCTCCTGAGCCAGGAGACCTGCTTATAGTATTAAATAGGATGCTGTCTCCTTTGATGATCTTCTGGGAGCATTCCTGTGTTGAAGTGCTGAGTTTGAGTGTGTCTCTTAAAAGCTCCTACATGGGAAGAGTCAGTTTGTGTACAAGCTGCCAGTTTCCTGGGTACTCTGCCACCTCTTGATGCTTGTCTCTGGTCCCAGTGCCTGGCTAGTTTGCATGCCTCCTGATCAATCTCAGCTCGCCTAATTGTAAATCAATTTTTCTCTTATTGTACCGATGCAGATGGAGGTAGCTATGACGTTATTAATGATGCATCCAGCCCTGCTGCGGGAGACTGCTGCGCGGAGCAAAGCTCTGCCCAACACAACTGGGAAATGAACTACCAAGAGGCAGCAATCTACCTCCAGGTGAGCCCTGCTGTTTGGTGTATTCTGTGAAAAATGGACTTCTGAAACTATGGTAGTTCCTGATTATAAGAAGCAAAGAGCTTCTGTTTTGATGTTAAAAATTTGGTGCTTTGCAAAGGAATCTGTTTAAAGAGCAAGGTGATGCTG
This sequence comes from Elanus axillaris, assembly GCA_026212715.1. NCBI lineage: Eukaryota > Metazoa > Chordata > Aves > Accipitriformes > Accipitridae > Elanus > Elanus axillaris. Next base: position 3,446,159 of record JANZLQ010000092.1, on the reverse strand, counting down.
GAAGCACCTTCCGATGGGCTCTGGCAAGTCATTTTGGAGCAACTGAACAAGCTACCCATCCTCTCCCATCTCTCCCAGTGTCAAGGACTGTAGTAGTTGAGGGATTCAGCACATGTTCAGTTCTACCACCTTGCCAGGGAGATTTCTGTAACTTGTCATTTCATCTCTTCAGTCGCGCCAGGGTGAATGGTCAGTGCTCTCCTGGAGACATCTCATGTTCTGGAAGTGCAGGTCCTAATCCTGCCTTGGCCACAGATTTGGTGGGTGGTCCTGGCATGTTTGTTTAGCATCAGTCAAGCCCTGCAGGTCATGTAAGACACAAGAGAAGGTAGAGGTCTTGATTTCTACAGGAAGACAGCATACTGAGATTAGGATCAGCCCAGGAGTGAAATTTATCATATTTTAAAAGAAAAAAACAACAAACAAACAAACAAACCCCACCCATGCTCCAGTTACAGGAAACACCATCATTACTCCAACAGTGGTATAATATTTTTAAGATTGCTGTACAGTCTGGTGTGATGAATTAGCTACGAAAAATGAACTTCTCTCAGAGCTGTCCAGTCTGAAATTATTGCTGGTTCCCTTACTGTGCTTCCTTCCTCCTCCTCTTTGTTCCCTTTCAAAGGCTCTGCACTGCAGCCTGAGATGCTTTGGACCCAGTTAGGTTTTTCGCTTAAGCCACTGCAAGGTGATTGAAACCATTTGTTCCTCCCTGCTTCTCCTCCACAGGACTGAGAAGTATTGCTTCTCTGACATGTTAAAACTGAGTAGGCTTGAACCTTGGTAATACTTCAGCTTTGTCGTGTGCTAGAGCAGCACTGACAATACAATGGTAGCTCCAGCCCCTCCCGGGCTTTTGTTTAAACTCATGATTATTGGAGATGCTCTGCAAAGGGTCATTGAGTTGCTGCAGTGTCTGATGGTAATGTACGCAGCAGGCTTGGCCCTTCAGACGCAGATTATTCTTGCTGCTGCTTTGAACAGTGGTCATGATGACAGTGTCCTTGAAGTAGACATAACTTAAAGAGCATGCAGATTGTTTATTTGAATCAGTAGCTGCAGGCAAGAGTGTCTTATCTGAATAAGAGGACTTTGCTGTCCAGCAACGTTTTGAATTGCTTGTCTACCAAGAGGCAGAATTTAGATTATTTTTTATTCTGCAAGTGTGTTTTGTCAGGCGTGAATAAGAATGCCCTGCTGATCTAAGCTAGCATTCTCTTTGGAGGGGGGGGCTTGCATTTTATGGAGCTTGCTGCTGGGTTTTGTCCTGCTTGCAATCTGGCTCACTGACCAGGCAGTGTTTGTTTGTTCTTAAACAGAATGTGAGCCTGCTTGTGAGATGAGTAAATGAGAAACATTTGAAACCCTCTTCTGAATTAGTCTCAAGAATGCTTCACTTCTTAAAGGAGGTGCTGTTTCCTGACCTTGTTATCCATTTGCAGTCACAGTTATTCTGCTTTGATAGTAATAACTTACTGTCCTTAGAGTAATTGCTTACCTGGAAATACATTAATTTAAAAAAAAACCAAACCAAACAAACTTATTGTGCATCTCTATGTCCCAGATGGGAAAAAAATATCTCTTATGACTGTTTCCAAGAGGCAGTAAGTCTCCTGTGAGTGACAAAGGCTCCCTTGCTTAAACTATTGACTCAAGAAAGAGAAGCTGTTGGGTGGTTCTGCTGTTGGGTGGTTCTGCATGAAAAACCTCTAAATTCTTCCCAAACTAAGTTTTACCCTAGAGGTAAAAATAGTAATGAAGTAGCTGTTTAAAAATCAGTTGTAGGCAAACTGTTAAGGTGGAATATCTGACCTTTTAATGTTAATTAAGCTTTCTAGTTAAAAGGGAATGACAAATCAGCATAGAGACTTGTTAATTTTTCATGGAGTCTGTCTTCTCACATTCCTGAAGGAGAAAACACTGTGTGTGCTCCAGTGTTTTCTTCCAGATATTTTGCAAGGCCAAGATAAGGAGGAGCAACTGTTAGCCAGGTGCCCTGAAGCTTATCTGCATGTTTTCATGTTCTGTCCTGGAGAAGTTTAATCAAATGAGTCTGTAAACATGTGGAAGTGGTTGCAAGTAAATGAAGTGCTGTGTTTATGTTGGGATGTTGACTAAAGTTTCTTTGCCTACCTTTATAAACTCTTTCAGCACTCTTCCTCATTTTGAAAAGGCTCAAGGGTTTCTGAAGCAGGAGTTTGTGGATATTAATGAGTTTCATTACTGAAATATGCTTATGAACAGAAGGAGACGTCCCATGTGTGTAGAGTTCATTCCTCAATAAACAGATCAATGTCAGGCTGTAAAGTGGGAATGGTCTGTTGGGATTTGTATCTAATCCTTATAAAAGTCTGCATTCTTCATGTGGAAACCTCTGTTATAGTACCAAGAGTCACTAATGTTGTTCTCTTCTTTATTCCTGCTGCCTTAGGAAGGAGAAAATAATGATAAGTTCTTCACTCACCCCAAAAATGCCAAAGCACTTGCTGCCTACCTCTTTGCACACAATCACCTTTTCTACCTAATGGAGCTGAGCACAGCACTGCTTCTCCTGTTGCTGTCTCTCTGCGAGGCACCAGCTGTTCCTATGCTCCGTCTTGGCATCTTTGTAAGTACTTTGGGGCAAAATGAAGAAGTCCGCCTATTTTGCAGTGGTGGGGAAGAGGAAAAAGAAGGCTAAACATAGAGGAAGAAGGTAGTAGTAGCAGAAAAAACACCTGGCTTGTTCTGTAAATTGGTTGACAGCAGATATGTCAACTAGCAAAACATCCTTTCTTCATCTGATGTGCATAGACCACGATGAAAGTGACACATGTCATATTACCAATTTGTGCAGTTCTTAAATAGTGTAACTGTTAGAAAAGTGTGTGGGTTTTGCTTTTTCTTGAGATAACTCAAGAATCTGTGTGCTTTGATGAGGTGGTTTTAAAGTCATTGTCAGGGCTGGTGCCGTTAACCCAGCACCACCACTGGTTCCTAGGACACAAACAGATCTCAGCCTGGGACAGGCTGCTAAACCTTCTCCTGTCCTCTCTTCCCAGTGTTGAGGACTCTTTTTAGTGTGTGTTTGTGACTTGAAGTTTGATGTCTAACCTTTATAAAATTTAGGTTGAGAGAAGGGATACACAAACTCATGTGTACTGTTGTCAGTCCACAACCACTTCATGAGGTACCGCTGTCAGGCACAGTTCTAGGAGCTGCTGTTGCTGGTGGGAGAATCTACATCTGCTTTTGGAGCTGTTAATGGCACCCTAGGACCATGCCAGGGCTGTAGAACAGCCTTGACAACCCTTGGGTCAAAGTGTTCCTCAAAATGAGTTAGGGCTGCATAACGCAGTTTGGGTTTTGAGTGACTAAAGCTGAGGTTGTAAGAAAATACTGGCATTGTCTTTGTGGTGCATTTTGCATCTTCTGATAGGGAAGGGGTCCTTCAGCACTGCCAAAAGCAGCGTTCTCTTCCAGAGCTTGATCAGGACCCTGTCTATGGTTGTCCCAGAATGCCTAGTTCAAGAGAAAAGCCTTTTCTATGTAAATTCTCTCTGCCCCACAGCTCTCCTTCCTGCATTTCACTAAGAAAATTACAGTCTCAATATTTTAAAAGTGTTTCTGCTCAAATTGCTGATTGCTGGTGTTTTGCCCTTTTGTTTCAAATGTATCGATACTTTTTTTTGATGTGTTATTCAAGTCCAGAAGGGATGTGGATTTCAGGCAATTCTGGGCTGATACTGGTTAGAGGAAAATTGTACAGGCTTTAATAAAAGCACAAAGCAATAAATATAGAAACTTCAAAAAACAGTGCTGTGCTAGCTTTAAGAGTGGCCTTGGGCTTTCCTGCATGTCACAGAGCTGTGCTCAGACTGTTGTCAAACCCACATGCTTCTTGAAAAAGGAAGGGCAGAAGTGTGGCCTCTGGCACGCTGCTGTTTGTAATCAGAAGCACTGGTTTAAGCTTTGCTATATTGTAACAGGTCCATGCAACCCTGGAGCTGTTTGCGTTAATTGTGGTAGTCTTTGAACTCTCAATGAAGATGAGGTGGCTGGGCTTCCAAACCTTTATCAGGCACAAAAGAACTATGGTAAAGGTAAGTTGTCTGTATGTTTGTCAGTGTTTCTCCTTCAGCATCTTTGGGAACCAAAGAACCAGATTGAATATTGACCTGTACTGTAGCAGAGATGAATTAGCTGTGTGCCCCAGCTGCCAAATGATTCGTGTGAGATCTCCCAGCTGTCTGGGACACCTCCCATCCTTAAAGTGTCCAAATAAATGGGTGGTCAGTGAGAGCTTTGCCTTTCCCAAAATGATACTGCAGCTGTGCCTCTCCTTAAACCCCTGTTTTGCAGACTTGTGTGCTGTTCGTACAGTTCATAGAGGCCATCGTGGTGTTGGTACGCCAAACCTCCCATGTCCGGATAACGAGAGCTCTGCGCTGTATCTTCTTGGTGGACTGCCGTTACTGTGGTGCCGTCAGAAGGTAAGTGGTCAGCTGGCTGGGTTTTCTGCTGTCATGCTTGGGACTAGGGTGGAGGAAGAGCACTCTGATCCTGCAGGCATCTCAAGAAAATAGGTGTCTTTCATGGGCATTTCAGATCTCGGAGATCTTTTGTAATTGTGACTGAAGCATACCTAGTGTCTTTCCTATGTAGCAAAATTTCATAGGTAGTAGCTTTGGATGTGATCATGGTATACAGTGGTTGTGTGTACTGTCCTCAGATGTATAAACTACCTCAGCGAGCACTACACGTGAACGTGGCCGTGTTGTTTCTGGCTCCTAGGTTTGCCTGTAAACTGCACAATGAATCACAGAGATAGTCTTTAGTCTGGAGAAGGCGAGTTCACAGGGTGACATTAGTATTGTTTGCAGTACCTGAGAGCTGACTGCAAAGGACAGATAGGTAGCTTGGAAACAATCTTAATTTACCTAGCTTTCTACTTTTAATCCTTGGAGGGAGTGGGAAGAAAGTCCTCAAGTATGGTGTGTTGTTGGGGTTTTTTCCCTGCCAACCCAGAGAAGAAAACATGCAAGTTTTTGTTTATTAATGTTTTCTTATTTTCCAGAAATCTGCGACAGATCATCCAGTCCCTCCCACCATTTATTGACATTCTTCTCCTCCTGCTTTTCTTCATGGTGATTTTTGCCATCCTGGGTGAGTTGTGTTTATGGAAGGTGAAGTGATGCTCTTAACCACTTACTGTCCAAAAGCAACACAAACAGCCTGGATGAATATAAAACTGTTAAGATTCAGAGTCCTGCCAGGATTTTCCATTTATCACATTTCTTCTGCCATCATCTGGAAAGCAGAATTAAAGATGAAAAAAATCTAGAAGCTGGGTATTTGATTTTGAGACAAAGGCCCTTTTGACCTCTTCCAGAGGATAGTCTGTGGTGTGTGTTTGTGGTTTCCAAGTTCTGCTTCCATCAACTATTCCTCAGTCTTGTAAATTTAATCTATGTTCCCACAAATGCATGTCTGTAGTGTCCCTGCTACAGTCCTACACTCAAACCATCCCCAGAAAGCTTGTTTTCCAAAAGATTCAGTGAAATACTGATGATGCATATTGGCAAATCTGTATGGAGAAGCTCTTCCAGATACTTTTCATGGTGTCAGAGGGGGTTACTCTTAGTGTGACCTTCTTTTTGGGAACAGACTCACCACTCTGCTGCTTGACATTAAACAGACTTTATTTTTGTTTGTACTTTCCCCCTTTCTTCTCTCCTCCTCTACCTTCTGTGCTGCTTTTCTAGGTTTTTACTTGTTTTCTCCTAACCACTCAGATCCGGTGAGTATCACTGATTTTTTGAACTGAAGCTTGAGTCCCATTTTGACCAGCTTAAGAATCAAACGTTACTGTGTAGATGTAGCTTATTCCTCTGTGGTGGCCTGGGAGGCCAGATGCTAGCATGTCAGAGGCTGCTTGGCAGTGTTACCCTGCTTTATCCCCTGCTGGGAAGGAAGACGGTGCAGAGAACTTCCTCAATGACAGGATGTCCCAAAGGGAATATTCCTATAGTTGTTCCTTGTTCTTGGTGTCTTAATTCAGTCAAACGAGCCACCTGACACTGTCCCCAGGGGAGGAAGGTATCTGGGTGAAAGCTCGGCCACCTCAGACTGTGGCTGTCAGAGTCTAGCAGCCACTAGTTCCTGCTGCTGCCAAGGGTGTAGCTTGCTAGGAGTAACTACTAGAAAAATGTGTAGATGAGCTTTTGATTGTTTTAACTCTTCACATGCCATCTCTAAGGGACCTTTAAAAAGGATTAATGCTGAAGCACCATTTCCCTAGGGGAGGCATCAGGGATTTGTAGAAGTGCCTGTATTCAAGTGGGTGGGTAGGCTGGTTGTTTTGGTTTTTGAACGAAATATCACTATGAAGTTCTGCTTGCGTTTTGTCATGAGAGTTTTTTCTTTCAGTACTTCAATACCTTAGAGAACAGCCTCGTGAATCTCTTCGTGCTTTTGACCACTTCAAAGTAAGTTCATGCTTTTCTAGCTCAGTCTTTCCCTTTGTCCCCAGAGAAGTCTAGCAGAGCCAAGAGTTTATTTGCAGAAATGCTCTGTCTCCAAATGTCACCCCTTTCCTTGCATGAGAGAGAGATCTCGTGGGTCAGCCTGCATGGGAAGAACTGGTACTTCGTTTTGGTTTAGGACACTGTGACCTCAGATGCAGAGTTATCTCTGAGTGACTCAGACCACTTCACTGTGAGGGCAATAAGGGGGGAAACAGCTTTATTAGGCCTTGGTCCAAGAAGGGAAAGTTTCTATTTGTGCTCCTTTGTCGGTTGACAGTTTGCTGTTGTGAAGTAACTTCCTATTCCTCTGCTTCGGTTCACCTATCTTCTAGGAAAGGGGGATATCAACAGTGGGTAAATATTGATCTGCTGTCAGGGAGAGCTCTGAGGATTAGGAAATTAGCACAGGATGGAATAAATCTTGGGTTGTAACACTCTTACACCAAGGCTGTATTGCTAAGTATCAATGCACAACCCTTAGCCACGTTACAAATCCCCTTTGACCATTTGGTTTTCCAGATGTGCAGGAATGTGCTTTTCATATTTATTTTTTTCATCAGGCCTCCATGTTCTTGCTGCGTGTTGCTAGGCACAAACTTCTGTGTCATGAGCAACCACACATTTTGCAGAAATGTGCAGATATTTGGATGCAAGTTTACACACACACCCATGTCCTGTGCCTCTTGCCTTTGTAGTGGGAAGTGTATCGTGAGATATTTGGTGCCTAAACTTGTGTCTGTTTTGGATGCAGTTTCCCTGATGTGATGATGCCATCTTATGCCCGGAACCCCTGGTCCTGTGTCTTCTTCATTGTGTATCTCTCCATTGAGCTGTACTTCATCATGAACTTGGTGAGTTTCTTGTTGAAGCACTTAACTTCTCTGCCTGACTTTGGAGCTCATTGCCCAGCAGCCTTTCCCCATTCCCAAGAATGCTCTGTAATAATCTCATACCCTTTGGCAGAATACTTCTAGAAACGGCAGCTTCGCTACACATTGGAGTCTTTTAAAGTTTAACCATAAGGAGTTGAACTAAATCACAGGAAACAGAATGATACGAATATCTTTCAGCTTCTCTCACATTAATATCATGCTTGGAGTGACATACTCAGTTGCATGAAATTTATTGTCCTTTTCTGTCTTAATTATTTATCCTACAATGGCATTTTATTATCTGGGCTTGCCTGAAATACTTTGTAAATCAGTTTGAAGGGGATGGAATTACTAAGTATGGCAGGACTTGAAGAGCACTGATAACTGCAGTGTGAGGCATGGCTGCTGTGCTGGCGTTGCTTCTCACAGCATCTAGGCCAGGGCCAAGACCAGCTCAGGTAAGGATGTGAGCGGTGGAATAGGGGTTATCAAAGGAGTTGAGGAATTCTGCAACTCAAGGTAAGTGATTTGATGCTTATAGTAGGCTTGGATTTCGCTGCTGTTGTCCTAGATGGAGGCTTAGTTTTGACATGTGTTTGCCAAAGCTCCTGTGGAAGGGTAAGTCCAGAAAGCAGCCCTCAAAACCCACTTCCCAGGAAGAGATCAGGCTATTTTAACAAACCTTGTGATACTGTTTTCTGTTGGCATGTGGGGGGTTTAGTCTTAGCTCTTAAAACCACTAGTGAGTGTTAGGAGGCCAGAAACACCTGGACCTCTTCCAAAAAGTGTATCAGTATGTGTGCAGTGTGCTTGGCAATCCTTTTTGTGGGATCCCATATGGTCAGTGGGCCCTTGCTGACTACATCCTGCCTCAGTCAATGTAGTGCTTAGTAAAAAAGTGCCATCCTTGCCTCTGGATGTTCCTGACTGTTTGAGAAGCACTGGCTCAGGTAGCTGCAGAGTATATGGATCTCTTCTGTCTTCTCTCTGCAGCTTCTCGCTGTTGTGTTCGACACTTTCAATGACATCGAGAAAAGGAAGTTTAAGTCCTTGCTGCTGCACAAGCGCACAGCCATACAACATGCCTACCGCTTGCTGATCACCAAACAGGTACAGGGCCTTGGAGGGAGGCTGAGAACAGCCTGGGGTGCGTCAGGAGGGGAGGTCAGTGGTGTTTTAAGAACACAAGTGGTCTGGAGTGTTTAAAGAGCATGTTCCAGAAAAGTTGATTTATGCCTGTTGACTGTAATCATACTCACCAAGGGCTACTGTTTTTTCATTTGTGTAACTTTTGCTTATATGTGTTTCTGGAGAAAACACAAATTAGTCTGAATTTTAGACCCATGTGAGGTTATGGAAGTCTCTTGATGATAAAATGAGTGAAGTTTGTTCTGGAGAGCATGCAGTCATTCATATCTCTCTGATTCAGTGTCGGTCATGTGAGGACTTGCTTCTCAAGCACCAGTACTTAGAGGAGGGGTGGGTTATACATGTGAATGTACAGTACAGTTGCTAGATACTGCATGAGTAAATGGTGCAGAAACAGAAGTAATTCACCTACAAACAACTCTTTACAGGGACAGAGCACTGGGGGAGAGGGTTGATTTCTTGCTTAACTTCTGGAGCAGGAAGAGAAATAAGGCCCAAAAATAACTAACCCACTTCTAGTAGATTAGTTCATGTTTAGGGCATATTCATTGTATGAACAGTTCCTGAGGAATAGCTGATAGTCTTAATAAAGTGCCAGTAATGGGATCTGTTAGGCTCTCTACTAATTTTCCCAAGAAGAGCGGTTGAACTCTGTTGCTTGGGGTGTCTGGTTGGACAATTTTCACATGATAGGGCAACAGGGAACAGCTCTGCATTTGCTGGAGGGACTGACTGCCAGGAGAACTTTCTGATCTCTGTGCTCTGGGATAAGCTCAGTACGTTAAAGTAATAGCTTAGAGTACTTTTGGGGCTTAGTTATAATGGCATTTTATGATAATGTAGAAATCCTGCTTAAAACAAATCCAGAGTGAGAATTAAATACGCTAGCCTCTATGTGCTTCTGCCTGATGTCGCTGCTTATGACAACATTCCCTTGTTTCTAGAGGCCGTCTGGAATTTCCTTCAAGCACTTTGAAGGGCTGTTGCGGTTTTACAAGCCTCGGATGTGTGCCAGAGAGCGATATCTCACTTTCAAAGCACTGAATCAAAGCAATACTTCTTTAGTCAGGTAGGATGGTCTTACTGCTGCACCCAGAGCAGGGAGGTTGCTTCACTTTCTGAAGCTAGGCTGTACTTCAGAGAGGATGGCTGGGCTTACGGAAGGAAACTTGTCTGGGAATAGAGTTATGTGATTGAAAGGATTTGTCTGGGAAGCAGGGAGCTCGGACCTGTGGGTACCCTGAGAGTTGAGGTTTTTCTTCGGAGGTGATGGAGTTCCTGCATGCCCTCTTGTGGATACAGCGCTCTGCTGGCAGCCACCAGGCAGCGTCTATTTTCCACCTCCCCTGCCAGAACAGAGGAGCGAGAAATTAAGGAACAGCATTAGAGCCTGCAAGGAGCATTTCTTCACACAGTGCAGCCTCGCAGCTTAACAAGTTTTTTGGTTTGTTGGGGTTTTTTTTCCCAGCAGCTGGCTGTGTCCCCCAGGGTTTTGTTAATTAAAATCTGGTTCTGCTGGTGCTTTCAGGACTGTCATCCTCTGTGTTATGAGGCAGAGAATTACCATTCTGTTGGGTGGGTGCAGCTAACTCCAGCCAGCATGGAAGTAGAAGAAATTACAGCAGGAGACCTCCTCTTCCTTTTCCTTTGTTCTGACCACAGACAGGCTTGGAGTGAGTCTCCTATGAAACAGGTGCCAGTCCTTCTCCTTAAAGTCAAGTGCCACAAAGAAGCATTGAAAATGGCATAGGGAGAAAGACTGAGTTTTTAAATTTAGGCACCTAATGACACCAGTAAGAGTCTGAAAAGTTCAGCATCCTCACTTTCAGATACCTAAAGCTGTTACAGGCCTGACCTTGAGCACCTAGACAGGCACTTACGTTTTATGAGTTTCTTTGCTTTCATGTTCTTTTTCAAATTTCATTGTTACCTTGAAAAGAAAATGTGCAAAGATGTTGGAAAAGGACTGTACAAGTAATTAAGACAGTCCAAGACTACTTCATGAAGAGCAGTACAATCTCTGTCCCTTGGAGTTTGTTGTCTAAGACTCAGGTCTTTCCTCTCAGTGATAAAATTCTGGAGTTCAGGAGAGTCAGAGTTTCCTCTAAAGGCTGTAGCATTACAGAAAGAAGGTAGGCTTTGCACCCTGTTCTAGCTATTGTCAGTCAGTAACCTTTGGCCAGGCTGGGAAGAGGTCAGTTTTGAGTTATGTCAGCTGTGGTTGCAGTTCTAATAAGGAGTTAATAACTTCCAGGGACTCTGTACTGATGATGCCTGACAAGGACAATTAAGGATCTAATCAACTCCAAGGCTCTGATCAGATGCTTCTTTCTGTTTTGCAGTCTAAAGGATTTTTACAATTTCTATGAAGTTGTTGGCTTAAAATGGAAGGTAAGTATTTATTGTGTGGAGCAGAGGGGAAGTCTGTGTGGGAGGGGCAGCAAAGGAGACCAGTGATTAAAGAGAAGGTGGGTAAGAAAAGGCAATCTAAAAGAAGCAGATAATGGGGATAAGGTGGGTCTCTATCACTGCACATTTTTGTATGGATGTAGCATTGACTACTTCTGATCATGGCTGTTCCAGGCAAAACGAAATCGCGAGCACTGGTTTGATGACCTTCCACGGACAGCATTCCTTATTTTTAAAGGTAACAGGCTGTGTTTTCATGACAGTATGTGTTCAACTAACAGGAAGAGCATTTCTTTACAAAGACGGGGGCCTCTGAAGGGACCTTCTCTTATGTCCCTGGTAAACAGCTGAGGGAAGGCCTACTAACCAACTCTCTGTTTTCAGAGACTCCAAGGCCAGAGCCTTGTATTCAGAGCCTCCAAGGAACATTTCTGTCATGTAAATATTCCCTGTGCTCTGACCCAAACCCTGGCTTCCTTAAAATAAGAGACTTCTTGGCGGAAGCTCTGTAGCGAACCAGACCCTGAGGTCATGGAGGGCCATATTCCTTTTTCAGCCCAGAGGTTAGGTGGGGATTTATGATTGCTGAATCTAGTAGAGCTTATAGAGTTTCTCCATAGCTCAGGCAGCAACTCACAGCAGTGACTGTGGAGCGGCATTTGTTTTTTCACAAAAGCTGTTAGGCTTCCTCGTCCCAAGATGTGGTTGCAGCCCTTGTACAGGTCAAGTGCAGCTGCTCAGGAAGGGGAAAGAGGTCTGAAATACCCGTCAGTGTAATCTGTCTTGCAAATGTGATTTATGTCCTATGTCCCAAGTGTCCTGACTGAAATAAGAACTTATCTGCAATTATTCTTCAGTGTTGTATGCTAGTGAGAAACAGTTAATACCATCTTGATCCAAACACATAGCTATCATAGGAGTCCTACATATCTCTGCTGATAGATTCAACCCTTCTTGACAACAAATGTGTTGTTCCAAACGCGGGCAGTGCTTCAGCAGCTGCATTTAGCTCTGTCCACACCATGGAACTAGTACGTAGAGGGAAAAAAAAGGCATCTTGGGGGTTAAGGATAGTGAGTTCATTGCTGCTAAAATTCTAGAGGAAATCTCAACTTGGTCCCAAGAAGTTAATAATCTGCTAATCTATTTAGCCTCTGTGCTGAGGATTGGTATGAAAAATGTCCCTATGAAAAAGATAGAGCTATCTGTGTGTGAGGTATGGAGGACTGCGTAAACATTTGTTTTGTCATACTTTCCTTCATGCAGGCATCAACATCCTTGTGAAGTCCCGTGTGTTCCAATACACCATGTGTAAGTAGAAGTAATAAGCTGTCTCTCTGTTAGGCTCCCTTGATCACATAGGCCTGGTATGCTTGCAGGGACTTAGCATGGTGGGGCCTGGTCTTTGGTCTGAGCCATGGCTCATGTACAGATTTTGGAGTTTTGGCAGAGAGAGGAGGAACTGCATACTCATACTGACCACTACTGCAGCCTGGACTCTTAGCTCTCACTGTGCTGAGTCTTCTGGAGAGGCTCACTGGTTCACTACTTCATAACCCACTTATGAGTCTGATTCTGTAGGAGTCAGCTCATTGCATTTAGGTAGGTTGGTGGTTAGCTTTCACAAGCCTTGAGGTTTTTATCTTGCTGCTGAAGGATGCTGGGAAAGGAGCTGCCTTGCCAGTCAACCACCTTCTTCTGTTTGCACTTGAGAAGGTGCAAGCATCCTCGTTGCTGGAGAGATTGCTTGGCAACTGTGCTGCCTGCGAGAATGATTCTGTGCTCCTCTTCTCTAGAGGAGAAGGAGTAGCACTAAAGGTGCTATTTGCTGTGTTCTAAATAATCTGTTCCTACCCAGTAATTTGAGGTTTTTTTGAATGTTGGAGAAGTATTTAGTAAATTGGGATGCTAAACTGAAGAGGGTGAGTTGGGATGGAGTGAGGAGATCTGAGCGAAAAGAAGTCCTGCACCTTGAGTTCTCAGGATCTGAATTTTGGGGAGCAGCTGTAGATCCAAGCTGACAGGGCTTTGTCCTGCACTGCTGGGGACCCAGTGGTTCTGGAGGTCTTGAACAAGTACTAGGTGGAAGCTGAAATATGGCAGAATGTAAGATAATGATGAGTAAAAATGACTGAGCATGATTCAGACCATTGTTTTGTTTCAGTTTTGTTTCCTTCTGAAGATAAAAGGTACTGCATCTGTTAAAGGCCTGGGAAAAGTCAGGGTAGAAGACTCTCCCAAGTTGAGTTCAATTTGTTCATTGAATTGGAAACAATAACCCTGCCGCTTGTCCTATATTGTACTCTTTTTGTTAGCCTAGGAAATAGATGTCCTCTGATCCAGGAGTGGTTTTGCTATGGGTTTTTACTTTGTTTTCCAGATACTGTGGTGGCCGTGAATGGAATTTGGATTCTTGTTGAAACCTTCATGCTGCAAGGTAGGAAACATTGCAGCTTGTTTCTTGACTGTGATGCTAGGGGATTAAAAAATGGAAGGCTAGAAAAAGTTGTTCTTGTGTCTTGCAGGAGGGAATTTCTTCTCCAGAAACGTCCCATGGAGCTACATAGTCTTCCTCACAAGTAAGCTGGTGCCTCCCAGCAGAGCTGTGTCATTTCATAAGGAGCTGGGAGGGGAATAGACATCTCTGCTCCCGGAAGTTTATTCAGTTTGAAGTTAAAACTTAGCTACAGGCATACAGACTACATCTAGAACAATGCTGTGCCTGGCAGGGATTGTCAGCATCCCCATAGACCCATGCAAACACTGCTGCACTGTTACACAGCTCCCTGTGCCACTGCCCTCTGGGGAGCCTCTTACCTCTGGTGCAACTCTCTGCAAAAGCTGCTGTATTACTCTTAAAGCTGGCTTCAGTCCTGAGAGCAGAATAGCCTCATTTGTTAGGCACAGCGTGCAAAGTGATAAGCTCCTCCAGACTTGTGATGGCTCTGTGTGGAGTTGCTCACGTTGCTCTGCGCTGCACTGACTATTCCAGGCGACGTTACCAGCTCTGATCTGATTGCAGCTGTAAGCTGGCTCTCTGCCACACAAAGCAAGGCAGTCCTGTTGGAGTACAGGGTGCAGGAGCATGCTGAGGAGAAGACTGAAAGGACTAGATGAACTAGTTGACAAGCTGAGTTTTCCAATTGAACTTCATCCCCTCCATGAACATGTACCTTAGTCTTCCTTTTCAGCCTAAGTATAAACAATTGCATCTCTGTGTGCTGGTTCATTGCACTGCTATAGAACTCTTCAGTGATTTGAATTCACTTCCCTTCTCCTGCCAGTGTCTCTTGCTCAAGGAGAAGCAAGTATAGCCCCATTGAGTCAAAATAGTGTGTAAAACTGCAGCAAGAGGTTCTCTGGAGAATCTAGGAGAGGTTGCTAGCCTCTTATTTGACTGCTGGGTAGTTCTAGTGCTTCCCTGGCCATTAATCTTCAAAACAGTTGTAATGGAAGTTTGAAGGCAGAGGCAGTCTGCAATGCTTCTTTTCACAAAGATTTTTGTCATCTAGCTCTTTGCTTCACTTTTTTCCTGCCCCACCCCCCGCCTCCTTGGAATGTGGAAAGAAAGATTTTGGGATGACAAACCAGGTGTCTTCATGTTATTATGGTGTTCTTCAACCAACAGGCCCACAAGGTGCTGCTAGACGGAGGGTGGAAGTAGACAGCTCTTCTTTGAAAGCATCTCTCCCTGCAGATCAAGGCTAGACTCTAGGATGTGGATATGTTCCACTGAGATAGAAGGAAATAAACAGGCAGGACTGAATTCCCTACGCCACTTTCTGGCCTTTCCTACGGGAGCTTGTGCCTCAACATTTATAGTGTGTTAGCCAACTAAGTGTTTTGTAGGCTGCTCTGGAGAGAAACCGCCATGAATACAGGAAAATGCATTGATTTGGAGAGAAAATGTCTCTTTGGCATCTCACCGAGAATAAGGAGGATGGGTGGGGGTCTGTTAAACCTACGTTCAGAAGTCCTGTACTTAAAGTACCATGCATCTTTGAGGGCAAGCCTTTGCATAAGCCCTCCTTGTTATGCTGCTTGTTTCTGACCATGGCTGTCATCTTGTTTTACAGTCTATGGCGTGGAGCTGCTTCTGAAGACCACTGGACTGGGGCCCGTTGAGTACCTGTCCTCAGGTTGGAATCTGTAAGTGTGCACTGATGTTTTTGAGAGGTGGTAAAAATTGTTGGGCTAGAAAGACCGACTTCTGAGTTAAGTTTTCAGGCCTGTAGACAAGGCCATCAGCGGGCTATTATAATTCTTCTGCCTTTGGCATTGTGCATCTTGTTAGGCTGGAGCAGCACCAGGTAACTCTTCTCTGCTGAAACACTAGTGATAAATCATTGCTTTTATTCTATTTTCTTTTTTTTCTTTCCAGCTTTGACTTCTCAGTCACCCTGTTTGCATTTTTGGGGCTCATGGCACTGGCATTTAACATGGAGCCATTCTACTTCATTGTGGTCTTGCGACCCCTTCAGCTGCTGAGGTGAGACAGGAAGGCTGTGGGGGGGCTACAGAGAGCAGGTGGGGAAGAAAACAGCCAGGCTTCTTTTCCATCAATCCAGTTGGGGACAGAGCTCCTTACCAGGAGAGGGCAAGGATTGCGCTGTGGGTACGTGACCATGGCAAACAGGAATTGCTTGGGGTAATGAGATTAGCCAGAGTTATCAAAATGAACGATAACAAAAACTTGGGATGGTATATGAAACCCCGTGCTTTGGAGCTTAAGCTGATCTCTAATAGAGATCAAGGGATTTACCGGGGGCAGATTATCCTGTGTCTGCCTTCGTGGGGTTCTTACACCTCCTCTAAATTGTCTGATGCTGTTCAGAGAAAAGCTCTTCTGTCAGGGTGAGACAGTCTGAGCCAGTTTAATAATTTCCATTGAATTACCAGAAATTACAGTTTTCAAAGGATGCTGCTTTCTAGGGTGAAGTACAACCCTGCTCTAACTGCATCTCACACTTAAAGCAAGACTGTGGCCTGTAACCTCTCTACAGCTCAGTAAGATGGGTCTGATTAACCCTCTCAAGGCTGTTACAGAGGTACATTCACCTTCGCAGAATGCTGAGAGCCATAGGGGGAAAGCATTTGAGGCAAAATGTTGTTTTGTTAAAAACAAGCTAATGTAATTTAGCTCTTCAGCGAGGATTTAAAGAACACTTTATGACACTCAAGGGGGAAAAAAAATAATGTTTTCTCTGTTGCTCCCCTGCCAAAGCCTGTGTTTGGCAGCTGTGTTTCTCTGTAAAGGCTGATGGAGTTGCCAAATCTTAAATTAGCAGGCACAATGTAGTCTTCTTTCATCAATTTTTATTGGGTCATGGGGGAAACACAGAAAAGCTTGTGTCTGAGGAAAGGAGTAATGAATCCTGACCCTGTACACAGGACTAGTTTAAGTTCTTAGGATTTTTATTTTTTCTTAAATAGCTACTTATGCATCATGCTGTGTAAAAAGACAGACTTTTTCTTGAGATTCCTCAATCCTGTAAACACCTAGCTGAACGTGTCATAAACATTCAGATGGGACAGCAGGACGTTGTTAGGTGAGCGGAGACCATTTAAGCAAGAGCAGATCATATGAGTTTGGTGTCAGGAAACCTTACTGTTCATTGACCTGGGAGGTACAGAGAACTGTGATACTCTATTTCCAACCACACCAGGAAACTTGCAGTGTGTAGGTAACTACTGGCTTCTCCTTTCAGGCTATTTAAATTGAAGAAACGCTACAGAAATGTCCTGGACACTATGTTTGAGTTGTTCCCCCGGATGGCCAGGTACTAACTTCTTCTCTTTGGCTGATGGTGGGGAGAGGGGAGTGAAGGTTTAGTGTCTAGGGCTGGGGTCAGGATAGGGACCTATCAAACCTGCTGGAGGTGTTTATGCTCTGATCTGTCAATAGACTGTTGCTGATTCTTCGGTGTGCTGCAGTGGGGTGTTAAATCTTCCAATTTCTTGGAGCAGCATGCGATAAGCAACACTCCAGCACCCTGGACCTCCTGTTTTTGTGTTAGGAGGATAACTAAGAGTTGATGCTTGTTTAATTATTCTCTCCCATCCCAGCTTTTGGCGAGAGGAGAGGCCTGTTTGGGAGAAACATGGGCATGAATATACTCAGTACCACATGTTTTGCTGTCCTTAGTACAGCCACTTGAGAGAATTCTGGTGAAATGGTGGGGCAGAAGGAGCTTAGTGTTTGAGTGGGGCATCCTCAGACCTTATCCCCTTGAAGGATGGCTGAGCAGAGTGTGTTAGCTAGAGAACCCTGTTCTTGGCACAGTCCCTGCATCCAAGGACGTAGAGAGGGCAGAAACAGTGTGTGGTGCTCTTTAATAAAGAAGCTGTGGAGAGATGTTTGTTTACCAGAAAAAGACAGACTGGGAGGGAATCCAGGCTGCTCTTTAGTTTTTCTCTTCAGCGAGGGCAAGCTCCTTGTCCAAGGACTTCTTGAATGAGAGCAGGCAAAGAAAGGCAGAGCCACAGTGGCAGGGAAGGTGGTCTGGGGTTTTCAGTGCTGCTTCCCATCCGTTGGAAATTCCTTCCAGAGCAACCAGCCTGTGACTTTGTGTTTCTCTGCCTTAGCAACTCTTCGGTAGCACAGTACTCTTTCTGTTTTTGCCTCCAGCCTGGGTTTAACCCTGCTGATCTTCTACTATTGCTTTGCCATTGTTGGCATGGAGTTCTTTGCTGGCGTGGTCTACCCAAACTGCTGCAAGTGAGTACCGCAAACCCACCCCCTGCCCCCGCAGTGGCTTTGGTGCACAGCCAGTAGCAGCAAGCTCTGGCAGCTCTGTCTCCCTGTGGAGAAGGGGCCAGAGGATGGGTCTGAAAGAGGTTTTGCAGCTAAGGCAACATGCTGTGAAAATTTAGGAGACACTTCACTTCTCTAGGTAAGATTGGTTGAAATGGCTTTTGCATTGCATTTGGAAAGGGAGAGATTTCTGTGGCAGGGTTAGCTGGTTTTAATGAGCTCTGTAACTTGCCTCAGGTAGCTGCACTGGGAGGACTTCTTCATGGTACTATGGCTGGAAACTCTTGTAACGTGCTCTAGAGCGAACTTGGGATTTTTGTCTTGGCGATGCCAGAGTTGCTTGGCCAGACATGTTACGTATTTAGGCCTCACATTGTACCAAGATAAATTCACCTGGTCTTGGAAGCTAAGCTGTCCTGTGTCCTTTTCATCATAAATGGTGGCAGACCACTCGGAAATGCCAGGCTTTAAGGATGTGAGCCAAGGAGTCTAATTCAAACACTCAGTTGCTCTGACACAATATTTGCTGAATGATTAGAAAGACTCCATGTGCTCCCTGGGCTTGTGCTGACCTGTGAAGGAGAGAGACTTTATTTCAGAGAAAAAGGCAAGTGTTGGCCAAGAGGTAGAAACTGCCGCCCTGCTCACCACCTTCTGAGTGTTCTGGTATTTATAACCCTTGAGATTTTTCTTGCTTTTCCACTTCTCTTCTCATTCTTTGTCCTGGTTTCTCCAACCAGCACAAGCACAGTCGCAGATTCCTATCGCTGGGTGAATCATACAGTTGGCAACAAGACGGTTGTGGAAGAAGGTTATTACTATCTCAACAATTTCGACAACATTTTGAACAGCTTTGGTAAGGGCAGTTTTGTCCGTAGCAAAGACTATTCCTTACTCCATCTGTGCTCCTGCAGAGCTGGATGGCAGGACTGTAATGCT
Source organism: Elanus axillaris (assembly GCA_026212715.1). NCBI lineage: Eukaryota > Metazoa > Chordata > Aves > Accipitriformes > Accipitridae > Elanus > Elanus axillaris. Next base: position 3,427,527 of record JANZLQ010000092.1, on the reverse strand, counting down.
CATGTAAGCCTGGGACTCTCCTATAGAGTCCTACTAATCCACCTCAAACACTCGGCATCGGGCTCTTTCTGTCTGGAGAACTCCAGCTGACTAATTATGCCATGACTGTTTTGCAAGGTAAGCAGGTGTCTCTTAAAAGCCGGTGTGAAGCCAGCAGGTCTGTTCTGACTGGGGATCAGACCAGACTTCCAGAGATGTTTAAGGAGGGCTTGAAGTCACTACCCTTCTAAAGAACCAATAGTGATGCTAATATATTTCTTTAAAGCCACTGATGATGAATTAATTTGAATGTGTTGATTACTTTCCAATTGATTTTTCTTAATGTGTGAGCAGAGACGCTTGTCTCTTGGAGATTTCAGAGGTCTCCATGCTCTCTAGTGGAAAGCATCACATCTGTTTCTGATGCTTTTAAGAAATATAGATTAAGCTATGCTGCTGGTTCTGTGGATCTAACCCCCATTGTCTGAAGTAATTACAGTGATGAGGGTCTGTATCCTGTCTCTGGATTTGCTGGCTGTATTGAAACTTTGGTGTCTTGTGTCAGTCTTCCCCGTCAAACACTTTGTCTAAGAATCACTGTAAAGTAGGTCAGGATGGATAAAGCAATTGTGTCTATTTTTTCTCCCACTTGTATACAGTCACGCTGTTTGAGCTGACAGTCGTCAATGACTGGTACATCATCATGGTAAGTAAACCTCAGCTACCTTGTGTGTATAGACAGCACAGACTCTGTGTCAGTTGAGCTAGATCTTCCATGCCACCACTGCTTTCTTCCCCCGGTGATTGGAGATGGGCCCGACATCATCACTTGTTGTTGTCAGACATCTTTTTGTCCTGATCCTTGGGTGGCATCTGAGCTCTGGCATGCTGCTGGGCATGTTTTCTTGTGAATCTTGACTAGCCTTCAGGCCAAGTTTCACAGTCTGGACAAATGAAGTCATTCTGTATTCCAGCTTGTCAGCCTGCTGTCCAAGCTGTATTCTTATAGCAGCAACGGCGCTTACAGCCACAAGCTTTAAATGCTCTGTGTGTTTGCATATAGGAACCTTTCTTTATAGTTTGGGAGGCAGATTAGCTGCAAGGACCAGCTGGGGCATTGAGCATTGCGTAGGCAGTCCTTGGGGCTACCTGTGGAGCCATGCATGGGTGACAGATCGTGTTTATGCTGCATTATGTCTGTTGGCAAGCAGTTAACAGCAGACTCTCCCTTCTTTTGTGCACTACTGACTTCTTCCCTCTCCTCTTTAGGAAGGGGTAACATCCCAAACCACTCACTGGAGCCGTCTTTACTTCATGATCTTCTATATTGTGACCATGGTAGGTTTCTGGACATGCTTCGTGCATCAAATAGTGGGGATGAGGAGGGGAGACAGCTTTCACTGTGTTCCAGAGGGAGCTTCCACCCCTAAATGAGGACAACTTTGCTCTTCTACATAAACTTCTTACAGAAACAGGTGTGAGTCCACATCACTTGCAGAACGTTGAATTTATGGGCATTGACAAAGCTGATGCTGCACAAATCTGGGCCTGGGGTAAGGACTAGGGCAGCACAAGAGTTTTGTTCTGTCCCCGTTGTGGTTGACTGTTAGTTTACTCACAGGTAAATGTGTTACATGTGCATCCCCTCTGTGATGGAGGAGCTGGGGAGCACAGAGTTGAAGCACAGACCAAATGCTCAGCTTCCTGTTGAATTGGGCTGGAAGAATCCCCAAGCAGCAGCCTCCCGATCTCTTCTGTTCATATCCTCTCCCAGGTGGTGATGACAATCATTGTGGCTTTTATTCTGGATGCTTTTGTCTTCCGCATGAACTACACTCGGAAGAACCAAGATTCAGAAGGTCAGAACTGATGACTGGTTGACCTGCAATGTTGTGTCTTCTCTCCCTGGTGCCTTATGTCTGTAGGAGAAAATGAGATTGGCCAGCAAAGACCAGATTTTTTTATTTTTTTTTTACCCTGTCTTGCTAAGCTCATTCTTATGCTTTTGTGTGATATTTCTATCTGGCCTTTCTGCTCTGCCCCTCATCCCTCCCACAGCACTCCCCAAAAAGTGCATGTGTGTGTATGTATGTATGTGGGGTTTTTTATATATACATGTGTGCACGCACATGTGCGCACACACATGCATATAAACTTGAACTACTTGAGCCATTTCAACAAAATTATTTGAAGATAGGAAGTCTGCATGCATTTCATGAAAGAAATCTAGGAAATGTTACAGCAACAATGTAGCAAAGCTCAACAAGAGACCTCACAGGACCGGAAGGGGATTTTTTTTTTTTAAACCAATTTCCCTTCCTCACTAGTATACTCACTGGCACCAGAACATGTCTCCAAGTGGCTCGTCCAGTTTTTGGGCACTGAAATGCTGGAACCAAGTGGTTTGCCAGCACTCTTTGCCATGACATGGAGGACAACAGACAGAGCCTATCCAGTTCTTACCACATCTCCCAGTTGTACTTAGACCGGTGACTACGTGCTGGTTTTGGACATGCCTTCCTGTACCCTTTAGGAACTGACAGCGACTAGTCTCCATCCCCTCACCCCTGTGAGTCTCAGTTTTACTCACTGTCCTTTGTCCCCTGAGCTGGATGTCTAAAACTTCATGTAACTTCATGACCTGCTAATTTAGGTGCCATAAACACATTAATCTCTTACAGCCCTTCCCCTGCTATTCCATCAGGTGAGCTACACCCAGACTTCTTTATTCATTCTCTCTGCAGACTAATCTTAATTCTTTACACTTTTCTGCAGAAGGGGACATAGCTGCTGCACTCATCTGTTTAATACCAGACTGTCTTCCCCTCAGAAATGTGATGAAGACCCCAGCCACAGGAGTACCTTTGGTCAGCCCCTCATTTCTTAGGTGCCAGAAGATCAGATTTGTGTGGCGCAGGCCTGTAGGAGCCAGGCGTTGGTAGTTACAGAAACACTTTTCATTGTGATCCCTCCTGCACCCAGTTTGAAGGGTGCAGTGAAAGACATTTGTTAGCACTGAATTCCCAAGCTGTGTTAGGCAGCTGAAGGTCAAAAGGCAGCAATTCCTGTGTGATTATTTGCTTTGCTAGTTAATTTACAGGCAAGAAAAAGCTACAAGAGTTTTTCTGAGGAGCCTGATGTTTTAAAAAGCTGAGATGCTTGCTGGCCCTACACACTAGTTAACTTCTTTCCTGGCCTCTTGGGGCATGAGGACATACACGTTCTAGTCACAAAAATTGTTACAGACTGTGCCTGACATCTGGCTTGGTCCTGTGTGCTGTTAAGCTTTGCCTTCCAGGATTATCGCAGTGGCTGATGAAGCAATGTTCATCTTGGAGACTTTTTTTTTCCCTCTTTCTTTTTCTTGCCTCTCCAGAAGACAATGGCATTGTGCTGGAGAAGGAGATCTCCAAGGAGGAAGTGGTTGGCATAATCGAGCTGTACAAGCGGAGTTCAGCTGCCGCTGAAACTGCTCAGCTGCAGAAAATTGTTTTGCAGATGGACAAATATGGGGTAAGAGGAAACACTTACTGCAAGTTCTCGGCTTCAAGGGAGGGAGGCATGCCAGGCCCACGAATGCCTTTTTGCCGTCTTAAGAGAGAAGCTACATGTGTCTTCGTAGTGTTGAGAGCTGAGCTACTGGAGGGACTCTGCAGCATCGTCACAAATTTTTGCTGCTCTAGAAACGCAGCAGCTGAATTTCCCCTGCACTCTGAATAGCCTTGTCAAAGGCTCATTGCTATTGCCTGCAAACTTTGCTTAGAGCTGTCATAGCCCAGTACTGACTGGAAAAAAGTGTATTTATTTTCCTCTAAGGAAGCCACTGTCTTGTAATTCTCCTGCATCTCTCTCTGTACCATCGTACAGTTAGGCTTGAACAGTCCTGAAACATTATGCAGCAGTATGATGATATCAATTCTAAACACCAGGCTTCCTTTCTCTATGGCACTGCTTACATTTTCATTCTAAAATAGGATGGACAGTTGGGAAAATGAGCTGACCTGGGTAACTGCTCTTGTCTCAGAACTGTTGTCTCATGCATCTGGGAAGAGCTTAAATGGTTGTTTTAATAATAGCCATTAGATTCTTGTATCGCCACTGCAAAGTGCAGGTGCTACAGTCTCTTAGGCAACCTTTATTTGCTTTGGTTGGCTTGGTAGTTAAAGGCTGAGTCTTGTTCACACAGGCAAAATTCAGAATAGCAATGATGATACTGATCAGAAGCAGTTGTCAAGACAATAAACCAAAGGAGATGTCCTCAACCTTGCAGTGGAGTACAGAACGATGCCACATCTGAGGTTTCTTTTGCTTCTCAATTCTGTTCATATAACTCATGTGGTCAGAGAGTAATTCAGACTTCAGCTCTCTGCTTACATGATTTAAGAAGTCCGGGCCCCTGGAGTAAATGGTGTGGTCTAGAAAAGTGGGACCTGAAATCGTTCTCAGACGAGATCTTATTTGGAGGCTTGGGTTTGAGCCTTGTTCCAGACACTGATGTTATGTTCATCTGACTAAATTAAGTACCACTGACAGACGCATCTGTCTGAGCTACAGCTTCCTCTGTAGTCTTTGGTGATCTGCTGCCTCATCTCAGCCTGCAGTCGATGCTTGCATTTGTTTTGGTAATGTGCGCCCTAAAATGCCTTTTTCCCATGACAGCTGAAGGAGCCCAGGATAGCCCGAGCTCATCAGTGGATGATGGGTGTCCTCGTGAAGGGTGCCTGAAGTTCCAGGGACTGATCCTGTGAGCTGCTAGTAACTGATGAATGCCTCTTTTGTTTTTTCCTCCTCCTTCCACCAACTCATTAGCAAATGTCAACACTGTTTCTGGGACGCAGATCAAGGACCAAGAGTGATTTGAGTATGAAGATGTATGAGGAGGAGATACAGGTACGTGGGCCTGAGTTGGAAATATCGGCAAGTCTCTGCAGTGAGCAGAACATTGCCTAGAATAACCAACCATCCTTTTAAACACTGGAGGCCTTCCTCCAAGACCCAGGCAGTCATGTGCTCTGTGAGAAGGGTGGGCGGTAGATGAAGTGTACTTTAGATTCATCCATTCTGGCATTCAGGGACTTTCTTAAACCACAGAGCATGTCTGAGCCTCTTCAGTGGGTCCAGGTGCCTGGCTGTGCAGGCGCCTGTCAGCCGAGTCACAGTGACTGCACACTCAGTGTGTGCGTAGGCACTCCAGCTCAGCTGAGCTTACCTAGACTCACCGAGGTGGACGTGTTTGCTCGGGCTATGAGCACATGCGTAGTGCTTTCCTGGGGCTTGGGTGCTGAACGCTAATTTGTTAAGCCACTGGAATGTGATTTGTGTTTGAGCTTGGGCGTGTCTGTCTGACACAGAAACCGAGCATTCTCGCAGGCAGAGTGCTGCTTGGTGCCAGCAATGCTGCCTGGTTTTCCTTCAGAATAGCAGGCTAACAAAGATAGGAAGCACTTGTATCAACTGATTCTCTGGATTGTTTAGGGCATTCCTGCTAGTGCCCTTCGTGGTCAGGAGCTTTATGCCATGGATTTGGTCACTGTAGTGCCTGCCAGACATTCACCTCCAGGTTGAAGGTCATGGGCTAATGTAATGATTAGTACTGAAAGAATTAATCTGGTAACCATCTGAATGTGTCCTTTGTCCCTTGGGCAGCTGGCTTGGGGATGAGTCTTCAGTCCCCCTAACAAAAATAAACATGTTATTTACCGTGGAGCTGGGTGGAAATCTGCAGAGAAACTTCCCGCCTGTTCTGCTTGGTCTCCGATTCAGGGATGTAACGTACTGTAACACCCTGGGCGCTGCCCAGGATTGGGAGCAACTCTTCAAATCCCAAACATCACAGAGAAATCAATACTAGAGTCCTAGAGGTTCAGGAGGGACATCCTGAGGGGTGTTTCCTTGCCCAGGTTGGTCAGTTCAGCCAACCGTAGCTGAGCCATAGCTGGTACTTCTTGCTTGGACTGCGGGTGGCAGGGTCTCAGTGGATCCAGCACAGCCATGCTGCAGTTAACCAGGTTGTTCCAGGAGGTTAGGCTATATCCAGGGCTTTGGAAGGAGGCCGTCTGTGCCTGAGCACATGTGCCCTCACATGACAGAGCAGCCGAAGGCTCTGCCCTTCGGGGTCCTGCTGGGGGGCTGCGAGGCCAGTACGGGGCAAAGCCTGATCTCGGTGTGTTTGATCTCATGTTGCAGGAATGGTACGAGGAGCATTCCAGAAAAGAGGAATCTCAGACACCGTTGCAAGAGCCTGCATCTGCTTCCAACAGCTCTCTGAATCCCCTGAGCCTCCGACAACGCTCCCAGACTGTCATTTAGGCCTAGCTAACGGAAGCCGCCTTCTATGCAATAACCTAGAGTATTACTTCACAACGTATATATTGGGATGGTGTATATAGATCTGTTCAGTGTACTGTTCGGCTTTAGGGTTTAAATCTCTTCCCCTAGGTAGTGAATTGCTGAAAAAACAGATGCCCAGGGGACTCTGTGTACGGCTGCTACACACAGATTGAGCATGATGCCCATGCTCAGCGCAGAGCTAACAACTCGGACAGAACAGAGACCTTCTCCCTCTGAGCTGCTTCCCAGGCTCAAGCCTACTGTTTTTCTTACCACTAACAGACTTTGGGGAAAGGGATGTGTAATCCATTAACAGCAGGAAATGTGCTGAAGCCACTTGCTTAATATTAAAACTTTAGCCCTTTCTGAAGATCTCTTTTGCTTAAAGGGTACCATTAACCTAGGAATAAAAGACCAGGGAGTGAGTTTTTGTTTCTTCTCCACCTTCCTTATGCAAAGAAAGGGGAGGTGGTGTGAAATTTCAGCACTTTTGGAAGAGCAGTCTGCCTTTCCCCTCCTTTTTGGCATACCTAGATGCACTCCCTGTAGTAGATCCAGCTCTGATTATTGAATATAACTGTCCCCAAGCAGTTCTGTGGCACCTGCAGACAGAACTGAGGGACAGTGTCTCGTTGTATGATGACCATAGGCAGGACAGGAGTCTGGGGAGACAAACTTGTGTCTCTTCTGTAGCTATCCAATATCTGTATCACTGCTGGTCAGTTCCGCCCAGCAGTGGTTGGGGATCACCTCTGGGGTTGGGATCACCTCTGTAAACCCCAAAGCTCCTGTCTGTTCAGTGAGAGGAGGGATTCTGCAGGGTGAAAGTGGCTGTTAACCTCTGCCACTTGGCCACCTGCTCTCTAAATGGCAAATCTCTGGCCGGTGCTTAGCTCAGATAGATGACTAGGAGGAAGAAATGGAAAGTTTTGCATCTCCGAGTCTGAATTCTTTCTGCCTGGCTCTGGGTTAAGGAGAGCTTATGGGCATCAAACAGTACTGCTGGTTAGTCCTCAGCCAGGTCACTGTTTCATACAGGTTTATACAGGTGAGCGAGTCCCAGCGCAGCAGTGTTGCTCCTCCCTTGCTCTCACCTTTGCAGAAACGTTCCTCAGGCTGGCAAATGCTGACTGAGTCAGATCTTAGATCCACTGAAGAGCTCTACTGTTCCCATGAATTTTGGATGCAGGAGGAACGTGGAAGACGATGATTCTTCTCACTCGTTTGCTTTTCTGCAGCTGGCAAGGAGGCTGTCAGACCCGGTAGCTGAGGGGATGGGAAGGAAGAGGGAAAAGGGATCCCTTCCCAGCTCTGCCATGTTTATTCTGTGATCGTGGCAGGTTGCGACATCGCTCGTGTTCCATTGCCTGCAATGATGAGAACCTGTCTCTGTGAAGTCCCCTTTTTTCTCCCTGTCAGCAAAGAAAGTGCTGAGGGCTGGAAGTTTGTCAGCTGGGAGGCTCCCCTCACCTCTTGCTGTTTGATCTTTTCTCAGGTTCAGACTAAGAGTAGAGCTTGCTGAGGAGGCTTTCTCCTTCCTCCAGATAGATCAGGCAGTGGGAGATCTCTGTGCCCATTCCCTTTTGTCCTACATAACCTGTTTTTTTCCTTGGTAGCCTCACCACATGGCACAAGGACAGCAGGAGAGGCCTGATCCTACCCGGGCAGCTCAGGAGCATTTCCTGGGTGGATGAGACTTTCAAAAATAGGCAAGAGCGAGCTGCTTCTGAAAATCTCTCCCTGCATAGAGATGGTGGGAGCATTTGGGCTATGGGATGGAAAGAGCGGGTGAGCAGCTTTCCGGGCAGCATGCACACCAGTGTCTGCTCTCAACCCTTGCCAAATTCCCTGGGTGCCTCAGGGCAACTCTTTGTTTCCTTTCTGGGTACTGCAGGTATGAAACTACTTCTGAGCTGAACCGTGAAGGACCTTAAAGGGCTGTTTTCCAAACCATAAATTTGACCACAAATTAATGAGCAGTGCAGTTGTTGCTCTTGCAGTTGCTCTGCATGGAGTCGCAGCCTGGGAGATTTATCCAGATTAGTCCTGGGGCTGGAGGAGATGTTGTTTATTCTGTTTTAAGTTGTGGGCAGGATGAATGAGCATTGTGAAGGTTGGAGGGGGGGGTGGGGTGGTGACTGTGTTTAAACTCCTCATTCCCCTACAGCCTATTTCTCCTTGCAGGGCTGTCAGTGACTTCTTTGGGGGTGTTTACTGGGTGCAAAAGGAGTTGCAGCTTTAAGCTATATTGAGGGGGGCACTAAACTGTTTAACATGCAATAACAGGGCTCTCACGTCACAGAGATGGGAATCCTTGGGCTGGGGTTCAGGGCTTAGGTGCTGCTTCCATGATTTCATGCTGAGGTGTTGATCGGCCCCCACGTACACACTGTATTAATTATTTTTGTAAACGAAGGAGGGTCACAGAAGTTTACTTCTTCCATGCAACTTTGGAAGGAAACAAAGTTTGAGTACGGGGCATCCCCTTCTATTTATCCTCCTCTCCCCCACCTGACACACAGACTAACGACAATCATTTTGTAGGGAGCAAGGGAGGAAGCACTGCAGGATTTTGTATGCTGGCGTTTTGTTTATAAAATGATTTTATGGACATGTCTGTAAAATATTCTCTAGATATTTTCAAGCACACTAATAAAAAGCATCCTTGGCTTTGTAAAGACACTGGCTTCCTTTCCTCCTTCCCGTGTTATTCAAGAAGTGGGGCTTGGCCACAGCTGAAGCATTTCCACCCGTGCCCGCCTTCCCTCTCCGATGGCAACTGTTTGCATGGGCATATTTTGCATGCATGCCCTGCCAGCTTGCTCTGAATTCTTGTTCCTGGACATGGCAAAGCCCAGCTTCCCTTCTGCCCTCCCCCCCCGCCAGTTTTTTTCCTAAACGTTAAGGTAATGGTTTCAAACTTAGTGTTTTTTTTAAAGCTAACCCAATGCAATGCTTAAGGTTAGAAGGGGGTTTCTTTGCCCCTGTACCTTTGCATTGGTATGTTGGCTGTGGTTTTGATCGCTTAGCCCTGCTGTGTGTAAGGAAGTGGGGCTTGTCTCCCAGGTTAATTCCGGCAGCTGCTGGTAACTTGTGAGCAGGTTCAGGGCAGAGCCAATAGCTGCAGGCGCAGGGAGTGTTATTTTTTGTGAAAGCCCGTGTCTGATTAGAAAAAGGAGAAATGATCCAGGCCCAGGAGGCTGCTGGCACCCCTAGAAAGGAGCAGAAACCAGGTCTGGCGGTTGTGCTTCTTGCAAAACAGCCCCTCTCTCCCCAGGCAGCAGGAATGTGGTTGTCCGTCCGTAACAGCACTTTGCTTTCTAGCCCGCGCTCTGCAGACCCTTCGAGAGGGAGCAGAAGCACCAGCCCACCCGCTCCGCTTCTGCTGGGACCGTGGGCTGTCCAGCCAGTGTCCCCATCCCCGGGGAGCTGAGTAACGGCCCTGGCAGCCCCCGCTGACCCCGTGCCGTGATGTGACGCTGCAGTTCTCAACCCTGCGACTAAATGGCCGAGTCAGGCGCATGTGACCGCTGTTGAGAAATCAACTGCTGGTGAACCTGGAAGAAACCACTTCCCTGAGCTGCTTGAGAAAACCACCGTGCATGGCCGAGGGTGTCAGCCCCCCCAGGCCCCTCTGCTGCTGGCTCAGCTCCGGAGAAGCTATGGCTGTTCCCTCTCCCCTCCAAAGGCACCCAGCTGGTTAAGGGTTCTGTTCATACTAGCATAGAGCAGGAAGAAACACCCTCGCGGCAAACAACGCAAGTCAAAGCTGGGTTTGTGTTTTGGTTTTTTATTGCAATTTTTTTTACAGTGCCTAAACTGAGTCTCGCCAGAGGCTAACACTGTGTGTGGAAACCTTCAAGGCCTTTCCTACAGCTCCGTCCACCGTAGGAGGAGGAAAAAAGTAGGATCTGAAAATCAGGTTGAAAAATATAGCTTAAAAAAAGCAGGGGAAACCAGCCTCGCTTGGTTTGTTGTTTGTTTTTTTTCTCCTCCAGCTTTGCTTGCATTAAAACCAAGCACTGCCCTGGAGCTTTGTCTCACCTTAACCCCATCTCGCTTTGCCTCGGCTGCTATTTCAAACCCGCCGTGCAAACACGTCCTGTCCTTTTGCAATGACAAACTTGTGCTCAGACCTTCACAGAGTTACCCCATGCAGCACGACTGCCCTAGCCCTGTCGCAGAGCAGCCAGGATGGAGACCGGGAGGGGAAAGTAAAGTGATTGAAGAAGTAAAACCTCTCCTGTTGCGAGCCTGGGCTGGAGCTCTCTTCTCCTCTGGCCCTGCCACCGGGACCAGAGGAAGCTGAGGTCTTAACCTCACTCCTGCCCAGAGCCGCTGTGAGTTAAGCAAGATTAAACAGAGCAGGGAGAGGAAAAAGCTAATGACTAACAGCTCCTTTTCCTGTCCCAAAGCACAACCAACAACCAGCCCTGGAAAGTGACGGCCGAGGGCTGGGCTGCCATGCGATGCCGTGGGTCGAGGAGCCCTTGTCTCCCTGGTAGGGACAGGGAGAGGGGACGGCGGGGCCCCGATCCAGTGGGAAGGCAGAGCGGGAGCCAGGGATGGACATCCATCTCCTGCCGGCGCTGAGGCCGGTCAGACGGCGGAGAGACGGATCACCCTGAACTCTGTCAGCAGGGCCACGCAGAGGAAGGCCAGGTAGTAGAGGATGAGGCAGACGCCATACGCCTTGCCCAGCTGGAAGCACTGCGCTGGCACCGACACGAAGGAGAAGACCAAGCTCAGCCCTAGAGCCCCAGCGAGGATCCAGACCAGGAGGCTGTCGGGCTCCAGCTGCCGGAGAGACGGGGAGCCACGTGGAGCGACACCGGCGTCCTGCTGCCAACCCGACCCGTGCCACCGTGTCCCTGCAACCTTACCTTCACTACCAGCTGGTTGCTGGTCATCTGCAGCAGGCAGCCAAGTCCCACGCCGACCAGGATGTCTGGGGCACGTTCAGGATGGAGACGCAGCACAGGGGACTTTGGGGGAGCGACGGAGACGGACGTATCCCTCCCGTCCCGGGGAGGGGGACAGCACCAGCCCCCCTCCTCCCTGCCTGCGCCCCGTGGCTGTTGCCCAGCCCAAAGTGTTGCCTGTTTATGGCAAATACAGCCTGGACCACTTCGAGGAGGAGAGGCTTCAGCCCGGTCTGGGGACCACACAAAGGTTCCCGGAGGGTGGCACAGCCTCTTCCTCTCCTTCCCTTTGGCAGATCCCAAATCTGGCAGACTCCAGCCCAAACTCCCACCCCGCTGGGGCTGGGACAGCAGTGGGGATGGGGGGGATGCTGCTGGCTCCATCCCCGCAGCTCCTGCGGTTCACAAATACCACACCAGTCCCCCCGCACTGTGCGGGCACTAGGGAGGTTGCCAATGTCCCAGGGACTCGGGGGGTGGATCTTGCCCAGCTCCTTCCCAGGGATACCCCAGGAGCAGGGGCTCTCCCTGGGCTGCAGGCAGGGAAACTGAGGCAGCCCCTGCCCCAAGCACCACCGTCACCTGCCCCGGCACCCAAAGGATACTGAAGATGATGCCGCCGAAGCAGGCGGAGAAGGCCATGCGGGGATAGCCCTGCCGTGCCATGGTGAGGTCGGAGAAGGTATCTGCAGAGGGAGAAGGGGAGACCTTGGGGGACGCCAGGAGAACAGGTGCACCAGGGGTGGCACCAGGGCACGGCACAGCCCTTACCGCCGATGCTGTTGCCCCAAGCCAGCAGCGTCAAGCCCAGCACGGTGTTGCTCAGCTGGAAGATGACGCCCAGGGTCCGGAGGATGTTCACCAGCTCCGTGGCCGCGGCATTGATCCACATGGCACTGGCCAAAAACCCGAGGAAGGCAAATACCTGCCAGGCAGAGGGGTAAGCCGGTCCCTGGGTATGTCCCGCAGGACCCTGCACGCCTCCAGCCAGCCGTGTCCCTCCTGGGGACCGGGAAGGAGGTCCTGGCTCCTGCTCTGCCCCCAGGACTCTCAGCCCAGTCCAGAGTGGGCTGCGCTGGTCGCCGGTGGGCGTTCGGGGCTGGAGGGCACCTTACGCAGTGGTACTTGGGTGGCTCCTCGTTGCTTGTGGTGATGAAGGTGATGACGGCCAGGAGAGAGCCAACCAGTGTGACCAGTCCCCAGACTGGGAAGATGCCCTGGATCTGGTACAGCCCATCTGCACGTGGTAGAGAGAGGGGGCATCAGAGTGGTCCCACCGGCACCACATGGGCTGGGGCAGGATCTGACCAGGCTTGTGGTATAAGGTAAAGCCTTGTCCCCTAAAGCCACCTCTCCCCTAAGTCCTCACGGTGCTGCTCCCCCTCTGTGCCTCAGTTTCCCCAGACAGACGAGGCTTGCCCCATATTTCTCCCAGGACCTGGCTGCTGGGGGACCCAAACCCCCACCCCTGGGGGGAGGACGGAGCCATCCAGCTGCAAACCAGACCCCCTGGCTTGGCTCTTCACTGGCCCGTCCTCCCTTCCCCAGATGGGGTGCCAGCTCCAAAGGGCTTCTACAGTCCCCAGGATTTTGGTGGCCGTCTCGGTCCCGTCCCCTCTGGGGTGTCCAGGGCTGCCGGGGCTCTTACAGGCGCCTGACTTCAGGGTGAGGACGCAGAGCAGGGGGCTGGTCAGGATGTGCAGGCAGTTGAGGGGTCTCTTCCAGTTCAGGTCATCCTTGTCGGGGTCCACAACAGGAACGGTGAGCAGCAGCACCAGCTCCACGGGCACCTGGGGGGAGCAGCCATGAGCGGGGACCCCCAAGACGGGACACCCCAAGAAGAGCCCTGTGACCTGTCCCCCACCTGCCTGCCCTCGGACCACCGTCCCCGTTGCAAAGCCGAGGGGTGACGCAGCCCCAGGAGCCAGCAGGGAGGGGGATGCCCCATGCGGGGGCTCCTCCTGGCTTGTGTCGTGTCCCCCCCTACTCACCTTGAGGACCTTGAAGAGCCGCCAGTACCAGGGCTTCCTCCGCCACTTGAGGTAGTCCAAGGGGCTGAGGGCAGTGGTGAGAATGCGCAGGGAGGTCTCCCGGGAGGGGATCAGGGGCCGGTACTCCTCGCCTGCGGGGGGGCAAGGTGGCTGAGTGGGGTGGGGGTCTCCCCGGCCCCCCCCAGTCCCCCCTCTCCAGCCTTTCCAGCACGGAGCTGCAGTCGGCCACAGCCGCCCCACGGGCTCCGTCACGCCTGCAGCAGCCCGGGAGTCCCTGGGACCCCCGGCCACCCCCAAGGACAGCCCCGAGCCCACCGGGAATGACGTGACGTACCGTAGTCTCCACTGTTTGTGCCTGAGGAGTCCGGCTCTTCGGCATCTGTCGGCAACTCTGGGGGGAAGAGGAGAGGAGCGGGGGGGTGTCGAGGGAGACCCCGGCACACCGGGGGTCCCGTCGGCACAGCCGGACGGCCCTTACCCGGTTCCCAGGGTCCGGGGGGGGCCAGGCCTTCCCCCCGCTGCCGCCGGTGAATCCATGTGCAGAGCACCACGGTGAACACGTAGAAGACGTACAGCCCCAGGTAACCTGGGATGGGGTGAGCGATGGGGGGGTTACGGCACCCCCAGGCTGCTCCCACCCCCCCAGCCCCAGCACCCCCCCAT
>JANZLQ010000092.1:3356169-3370744 GCA_026212715.1 Elanus axillaris | reverse complement strand
ACCCCCTCTCCAGCCCCCCTCTTTCCCTCCCCCCCCCCTTTCCATGCCCTTCTGGCAGAAAATTAAAAGGCTATTTGTTAAAGGGTGAAAGCCCTCAGGTGCAGCCCCCGGCTGGACAATTTGTCTCCATGAAAAGGATGCTATTATGAGAGCGGCTGGATCCAGGAGGAGGGGGAGAATTTGCCAGGAAGAGAAGGGAGAGCTGGGGAGGGGGGAAGGAGGCATCTCCCAGGGACAATGAGGTTGGGCTGGGGGGGACGGGAGATTGTCGGGGCTTGCCGGCTGGGCTGCCGTTCAACGGGGAGCGTGGAGGGGAGGGAGAGCCATGTGCTGGAGGGAGGGAAGCCAATCCTCTTGTTATGAGGCCTGCCGCAGAGCAGAAGTGTCGACCTGCCAAATCCTCTCCGGCGGCGGCTCCGCAAGTCACCCGCTTCAAAGGGAACAGACGTTCGGGCTGGCCGGGCATCCTGCTGAGCAGCGGTACCCTGACAGCCAGCCTGTCCTCGGGCAGCAGGGGCAGAGCCCTGCCGCTGCCTGATGCCCCTGGTTGGGCTGCTGCGCTGTGCTGGGACAGCCCTGCGTGTCCCCATGGCTGGCCATCCTCTCCTCTGCTCCGGGGAGGAGGAAGAGGAGGAAGTAATGTACTGATGTGCCTCTTGTCTGTTGAATTCATCGGCCGAGTGTCTGCCCGCACGGCCAGCCCATGGTACTCTTCCCCGCGTGCCATCCCTCCCTCCCTCCCTCCATCCCTACGTGTATCTGTTTGCCGTTCCCTCCACCCAGCTCTTCATCCTTCTGTTTATCTTCTCTCTGCCATCTAACACCCATTTGTCCATCCGCTCATTCATTTGTCTCTCTGATTTTAGGGTTTAATACAAACACCCAGTTGCGTGGTCCCTGAGGATCTGCAGTACCAAACTGGAGGAAGGCACCCAAAGGAGCTCGTGGAGCCTCCGGCCCTTTCCCTCTCCAAAATACCATGAAAACTCTTCAAGAATTAGGCTTGGTCAACAAAAAGCCACTGCTGTGAGGAAACTACTGCAGGAGTGAGATCTCCTTATCCAGGTTTGACTTTGGCTTTGAACTGGAAGAGGCTGAGCATCACTGAGCTCCCCTGGGAGGGACCAGGGCAGGCCTGAGACCTTTGGTTCACTATTGATCCCTTGTAGCAGCTAACAGCTCTGTGCAGCTCCTCGAGGCGACCGCGGTGGAAGTGTGCCTGGGCAGAGGGTCCTGCAGAAGCTGGGGAGATGCATTGGTTGTGCTTCTGTGCTCAGCAGGATCCGGCCACCCAAAGGGTGAGGCTGGTTGCACAGGCTTTGTTGTGTCCAGGGAGGTTCTGTCCTTTGCTCTTCTACTCTGCTGCCCACAAGGAAAAAGGAAAAATGAGGGAAGAAAACGGTCACTTCACTTGGGAGCAAGCAGAAAAGCACTCGTGAAGGGCAAGAAACAGCCTGGTCTGGGATAAAAGCGGCTCTGCTGGAGCAGCGTTTCCATGTGGGATGCTGCTTTCCAACAGCTGGATGGGAAGTTGATGTTGCAGCTGGTGAGACAATGACCCTCCATCATGTTGCCAGGCTGGTCTGGGAACAAGCAGTGGGTTTTGGTGGGTTTAGCCTTGCTGCACACGAGGTGGCACCCTGAAAGGAAAATCTGGTTAAGTGGGTGGGAGAGGCCAGAGCCCTGAGATAAGCCAGTCAGCTCCATGCTGGGCAGTTTGCTCTGGGGAGAAGGCATCTCTGCAGGGACTCTTCCTGAAGGTCAGTGTATGGGACAAGAGCCTCTGGCCATGGCCACGTGGCAGGATAGAGCTCTGGGTGTTCAGGTACTGAGAGCATCATCATCTCCTTGCAGATCGCCGAGAGTTGCCTCCACTTTTGCCTTACCCTATCCCTAAGCTGCAGGCTGGGGCACAGATGTGTCTGCAAACGCCACGGTGGGCAGAAGGGATTGGCAAGATCTAAAATAAGACTGCAAATAGCTATTAATAATGCCTGGATCCAGCAGATTTCCCAGGCTGTGATTGCTTGGGGCAAGGCTCTGGGATCTTTTGCCCAGCGTCTTCGAGGAGCTCATTTCTCCTTGATCTAGCAAGGAGGGAGAAAAAAGGCAGCCTGTGAATTGTGAAAGAGCAGATGCTGTGTCCCAGATGCTGAGTTTTCCTTCTCATTCCCCCACCTCCCCGAATAAGATGCCAACATTGGTGTACATTTATGGGATGGGGAGGACGAGTGCTTGTAGGAAGCATCCCGCCTACATCTCTCTGTGTTGGCAAAGTAGGATTACACTAAGTGGTGGCTCACACTCAGACCTGCTTGACCCAAAGGTGCAGCCGAGGCTCAGAAAGCAGCTCTGAATTTGCATTATTCCCATCAGAGCTGGCCCTGACTTAGAAATCCCCATTTTTTAAAAAAAATGAGAATTCTTTTTTTAGTCTTAACTCAGGATCAAGTCAAAATACACAGTTCTTCACAGAGGAAAGGATTTTTCCCTTCAGGCAGAGACTGAAATGGGCTGGAACCACCTTGGCCACAACCAGAAAAACCAGGGATCGCTCTGCTTTGGCTTAGGTGTTTTGGTTTTGCCTTTAAAGCCCACTGGCTGCATCCACGATCCTGGCTATGCGTGGACGGACACCCTAAGGTATGTGCGCTCCCGTGGGATGTGCCAGCCTTGCAAGGCTGGAAGCTGGTTTGACCTCTTTACAAGCAGCGGGGGCTTTGGTAGGGAGGGTCACCGTGGCCAGCCTGAGCTCCAGCTGCTGGGGAAATGGTTTGGAGGTGGTTTTCTGTCTCGGGCAGAGGGGGAAGGACTAAGGCAGTGGTGTAGCTGAGATGATGAAGGGTGGGCAGCCCTTTCACTGCTCCGGGGTCTCAGACCACCTCTCTGACTCGGGCAGGCCTGGAGCACAAGCACAAATACCTCCCCCAAATGAGACCCAAGCCACAAGCCCAGATACGGGCTCAGGCAAGGAGTTGCTCCGAGGTGTACAACCCCATAGCACTACCAAGATTTAGTTTGAATGTGAATCTAGCCAAAGCCTGCAAAAATGGGTGGAGGGAGGAGAGAAAAGGGTGTTCAGGTTCTCCAGACAGAGATGCTGCTTTCCTCCTGTGGGCATTCCAGTTTCAATACGTAAGGCAGTGTGTGTGAGTGTGTGTGCGTGTATGTGCGCTCTCCCAGCAACTCGCTCCTAAACCCAGCTAAAATAGATTACTGCATAAGATTTAATGATTCAGCACTTCTGTTGCCACTGATTTACTGACTGATGCTCAACTTTTTTATCAGCCGAAGAGCTGCTTGGCCATCAGGAGCTGCAGGCAGCTGCAAAGGGAATTAAATAATAATATCTTTTGGAGGTAAAAATGGATGGATCGAATGCAGAAGCAGCAGCAGCACCATCCAGACAGCGAAGTAAAGCTCAGGATAGGAGCTCAGAGATGAAGGAGGGGTCTCCATGTGCTTCTGTTGCCTGACAACACTAACACAGACTTAACTCGCATGCCAAGGTCTTTTGTATATTTATTTTAAATTTCTCTCTTTGCCAGAATCGCTGATTATTTGATTTGGGGATACAAAGTGATGCTTTGATTCTGTATGAGGTTTGTGTGATGGGTAATCAAATCCCTGTGTGGCACCCAAGAGCCCCCGTGGCAGTGACCCGAGGAGGGCAGAGCCTGCAGACGAGTTTCCTGAGCCCCAGCCCTGCCCTGGGGTGCCCCTCACCAGCTTTGCTGGCTGGGGCTGTGTGGAAGACCCCCACATTTTGTCCTGAAGCCCAACCAAGGCCATTTCCCAGCACAGACTGCCTGGGGCAGGGGGGTCCCTGGCACCCTGCACCCTTGGGTGGGATGGAGGGGTCCCTGCCGTGCACCCAAAGTCCCACCAGCACTGACATCAGCATCTGTTATTTTCCCCATCTAGCCCCAGGTATTTGCCCCCTAAAGTCAGACAGAATTGAGCGGGATGTGAAAGCCAGACCTCTAATCCAGTCCCTAACCCACACCACCTGCGTTATCCAGTTAGGCACAATTTTTTTTTTTTTTGGCAAAAGGCAGAGAAACAGTCACATCTCTAAGCCCAGAGGCAAATGTTTTTCCCCTCAATCTCAGGATGCTGAAGTAGTGTTAGAAATAGCTGAACATTATCCCTTCTCCTTGCCATGAACCCTCTAACCTTTCTTGGCTCTGGGTCTCTTCTGTCTCATTCCCACCAGCGTTGTCCCCTCAGCCCTGCTGCCCTGGATTTGAAAAGAGACCTTCCCACAGCCCAGAGCATCAAGTTTCTTCTGGCCAAAAGCCTTCAGCGAGCTGGAGCTGGGAGGGATCCCAGGGCAGCCTGACCCCCCTGAGGGTCCATGTGGCTGGGCCAGCAGCCCTGTGCATGGGCAAGGAGGAGGCAAGGACCGGCTCCATGTGCTCCGCAGTGGAAATCTCTGCCCACAGGTGATAGGATTGATGGAGACAGGCAGGCTGAGGGAGAGATGATTCAGATCAGCAGGAAATGTTGCTGGGGAGACATGGCTTTGCCAGCTGGGAGGATGCGGGTGCCGGGGAGAGCTGTTGCTCCGGCGAGATGGCAGGCAGGGGAAGTTCTGCAGAGAGGTTTTGAACTGTCTGAGAACACACCGGTGGATGAAACAACGGGTGGGTGCTGGTGGCCATTCTGGTCATCCTGCAGCACCTGACGTGTGCCCAGGCATGGCCGGCCAGGGTCTGCTCTTTGAGCTGGCCCAGGGGCTGTTTGAATGAGCCCGGGGGGGAGAAAAACAGGGGGAGAAAATAGAAAAGGGGGAAAAAAAAATGGCCTGAGTCCAAAGGCAAGAGCTCTCTGGAGACGGCGCAGAGCTGTTCTGCGATGGTGTCTGAAAACCATGAGGAACGTGAAGCGGAAACCAATGAACCACAGTGAGCACGCTGGAAATGAGGCCTAATTGATGGACAAAAACAGGAGCAGATGGGCAACCCTGCCCACCACTCCTTTCCAGGGGTCTAATTTTGCCACTGAAGCCAGGAGAATGGTCATCCCTGAATAACCAAGTGTCGCTGCTGCAGACGGGGGTCGCTTGTCCTGGCATGCTGCTGAAGGGGACCCCGGGAGTGTCCGTGTGGAGGAGGAGCCGGCAGCATCCTACATCCACTGCCCCAGTGGGGTGGTCAGGTATGTCCCCCCTCCCTCCGCTTGCCACAGCCATCCCCCGTGCTGGATGCAGCAGGACACAAACACACAGCAAAGCCCGTTGGGGTGGTGATGCTCTAGTGCTTCATCCTCAGGGCCAAATTCAGAGGTGAGGCTCAGGGACAGGCAGGGGGGTGTTACCAGGGCTCAGCAAGTTACTGCATCTCCATAAGTGAGACTTGTCCTTTGCTGAGAGCTTTGAGATATGGATTTGTTCTTCTCCACCAGAAAAGACGTGAGTCAGGAAGGTTGTTTAAACAAGTCTGTCTTGCTCCACAGTCAGAGCTGGCTAAGACCCTATGTATTATACTTTGAGACCCAACGTACTGCACTAGAACAGGTGGCAAGCAGGTAAAATGCAGCAATCCCACCCCAAGGACCAGGTGATGCAGCCCTGGCACCTATTTGGCGCTGCTGAGAGTCTGTGCAAGGTGCTTTTCCTTTGACCCCTGAAAGATGGTGCAGATCCACCTACCAGAGAAACCTTGTGTCCATTCAGCTGAGCCTTGCTCCAGGCAGGACAACCGCTGAGTTCCCTACGGCGATGTTTGTGGAGCCGGGGACTGAGCGATGCTTGTGGCTCTGACCCCAGCTGCAGCTCCAACTGCCCTTGTATGTGGGGCTGCTCTCGAAGCAGGCACCGACCCCTGCCTCCTCCCTCTGTGGCTGTGGGGAAGCTTAATGAGTTAATGCTGATTAAGTGCTTTAGGATAATAAGATAAAGGTGTCATAAAAGTGCTTTACAGTGATGATGATGTGTTTTATGGTGAGGAGAAACTGATGAACCCAAATAAAAATCGACATTAAACCGGGGGGGAAGTACAGAGGTGTCTTCAGATCTGGGGTGAACTTCACATTAAGGGCAAAAAACCGTTCAAGCATTTGTGAAGTTCCCATCTCTCCTCAAACAGTGCCTCATTTTGACCTCCCCCCTTCTCTCTAAGAGCCTTTCTGCTCAAGACCAAGATTAATTACCTCCCTCACAGCCCTTTGGGCTTCCCCCATCTGATAACGTGTGAATAAGGCTGACAGGCCCTGCTAAGGGTCTCACAGCTTTCTCTGCTCCCTGTCTTGCCTCTCAGAGCAACTGAGCTCCCGTGGCACGTCCGCAGGGTCATTGCATCCTTGTGCCTCCCCGCTGGTCCCCAGCCTCCTACCTTGGTCAACACTTGACTTGTAACTCGACTTTTGGCATTTAGGAAGGGGGAAACCATAGGGATGGTGCTCCTGCCTGCTCTCTGTGCTGCGATAAGGGAGAAATCAGCCCCAAAACCTGAATCTCCTTGCACCAGCTGCATGGGCATTAGGTCCAGAGCACACCAGCAAGGCCATAAATAAACCAGGTAACAGCACTTTCCCCACTTTGAAAGCCGGCTTTGTCCAGGCTGTCAGAGACATCAAAGTTGAGGGACACATATCAAGATCTACAGCAATTAAAAGGGGCACCAACCTTAATGTGCTCAGCTGAAAGCCCAGGTCCCCAGGTTGTATGCAGGAAATTGGCTGGTAATTTAGCGGCTGGTGCCAACTGGCTGCATCTGTCCAGCCTTGCGATAGCCTTTATTTTCTTGTTCTTTTCCAACCGCTTCTCCTGGCAAGCGTACAGCCCAGGGAGGAGGCAGAGACGTCTCAGACAACCTGCTCGCTCGACACGCTGGCTTGGGTTTATGGCCGTGGCTGGGCAGTCCCCCCTTGGGGTGGCACAGATGGGGCTGTCACCCCCGTACCTCTCCCTGCGCTCCCTTGGGAACAATGGGACCTGGTATGAGGGATTCCCAGCTCCTTTTGGGTGGCTTAGTGGGGAGACGATTCTCATTTCACATTTACTTGACCGACGAAACCAATTTTCCTCACACACCAACAAGGGTTTTTTCTTTTTTCTCTTGGGACAACTGAAATGTTTCGTTAAAAATAAAATACCTCATACTATTTTTTTTAATGTATGTTTTCCTTCTTCATCAAATTAAATGGAAGATCCAAATTTGTTTCACTTCAGTTAAAACCATCAAGATGAAATGATCCAGCTTTTCCGGTGTGATATTTCTGTTAGAAACACATTTATTTAGGCAAGCTGGTTTGCCAAATTTGACAGGAATTTGCAGCTTTGAGCTGAATTTCCCAGTCATCCTGAGACAGCATTTTGAAGAATGATGGATTTGTCTAACAATTTTTTCCAGGTTGGAGTCCACCGGATCTTCAGCCCAAAGGATGGCACAAAGTCCTAGAGGGATTAGCCTTCATCCTACAAACACGGTGCTACAGAGTAAGCCAAAGGAGAAGATGAAGAATTCAGTCAGGTTTGCTTCAGGGAAGTTGAAGGTAGGTGATCCACAGCGGTCTCTCCCAAGCTCACCTCCCTGTGAGCTAAGGATAAAATCATTTCCCCATGAGATCAGTTGGCTCCACGTGGCCAAGCCCAGCTTGGTCCTTAGTGACAGTCCAGCAGGTCCAGGTTCCCAGTTGGGTAGGGGTCATCAAACTTGCTCCAGCCAAGGGGTTTAGCAGCTCTGGTAGGGCTTGCTGTGCTGCCAAGCTGCCCGAGACACCTCCACTTGGTGGAGGTTGCAGAGCGGGACTTCAGGCCTGAGATGGGGAGAAGGGATGCCAGATGATGGAAAAGTTCTTCACCACTGTCAGCCCCAGGTTCAGCCTGGTGCTTGCAAAGCTCCGCTGTGTAAGTCTCATCTCTGCTTTGGTGCTAATACAAATCCACCTGGAATGAGGCACGAGGCAGGATTTGGATTCCCGGTGTTGGCAGCACCTCGTCAAGTCTCTGGCATTCCCTCAGGACTGTCAGCATGCGAGGCAGGAGATTTGGATTGACTCTTTGCTGCTCTCATTAGCAGAAAGTGAGAAACTTAGCACTGAGAAACAGCGCTGGGAAGTCACCTGCTTTAAAACACTGTTGAGGTGCTCCAGGAGCATGGACAAAAGAGAAGAGACTCTTCCCCCCCCCAGCCACTATGCCCTTTAAATGTCCTTGACCCCTTGGCAGAAGAGGTCAGTCCTTCATCTGTACCGCTCACAACGAGCATCAAGTGACGGCTCCCCATGCATCACCCCAGCAGTCACGCTGGAGCTTGTGTGTCATTTCAATTCGTCTTTCTCCGAGCGCTCCCTGTCACCAGCAGTGCTGCGGGAGACGCGGGGGGAGTAAGGGGAGGCAGAGTCAGATGGAGCCAGGGAGAGGCAGGCAGGAGCAGGCAGAGAAAAAGAGACTGCTGAAGGGAAGGGGGAGAGAGACAGGGTGAGGGAGGTAGAGCCATCCAGGTTCTATTTGTTGAGGGCTTCTTCCTTCCCTGGAAAGTCCCACCAGCCACGTCCTGACAGCAGCTGCTGGCTGGGGAGGGATGGAAGTGCCCATCCTTCATCCCCAAGCGGGCACAGCGAGGCAGCAAGCAGGCAGAGCACCTCGGGAATGTGTTTTGAGGTCCCTCAAAACACCATAAAGCTCAGGATTTCTTTTACTTAGAGGCAGTGCGTCAGGAAGTCTCATGGCCCCCTTAGGAGTGCAGCCCACCAGCACTGGCTCTGCTCGGTAGGTCGGGGAGCTGCGGCACAGAGCGGGAACCCAACTTTGCACCTTTTTATGTTGATTTGAGTCGAGCGTCACAGTTTGATATCTGTCTCCCGGCATCCAACCACAGCAAATGAGGTGAGCGTGGGGCAGACCCTGGTGAGCCCATGGTGGCACCAGACCTACCACGACGTCTGGGCTGCCTGTTTGATGTCCAGGGAGGACCAGCCGGCTCTTGCTTCTCAGCTGCTCTTTGGGAACAGTGGGATGGGTGGATGTGGGGCTGAGCGGCGAGATCCCTCAGATGGGGACCACTTGTGCAACAAATAGACTCACTTGGCGCCAGCTTCCTCTTCTCCAAGGGAACTTGGCCGGTCTGCCGCCGGCACCGAGCTGCCTTTGTGCCGCGCTGAGCGTGGCCCCGTGTTTCATCTCCCGCCTGGCTGGACTGCCTATGTGGGCTGGGGGAGCGCTCCTCGGGGTCATGTTTGTTATGTTTCCAGGAAGCCCCTCCAGAAAAACATCCTTGAAACACAGAGGTTTCCCTTCTGCCGGCATACAAATGAACCCCAAACAGAGCCCACTTCAAAGCGTCCAGCTAATGAGCCGGTCTCTCCCCACTCCCCGCCCTGGTTTCAGGAGGGCCCTAACGATGCTGCGGTATGACAAAGGCACCAGCTTTGCTTTTTGAGTCTGCTCAGTGGAAAAAAAAAATAGGAGAGGGGGCAGGGAACAGCGGGAAGCAGGCACGTACATGCCAGCACAGGCAGCCGTAGGATGCTCCCCAGCACCCCGGTACCCCCGTACCCACGCCGGGCAGTGGGGCAGCATGGCACGGAGGGGCTGAGCACAAAATGGGGCTGAGGTTTCCCTTTGGTGCTGCTTCAGGGGTGCAGACCCTCACCCCTGCACAGGGACCAAGGTGGTGGGGTGGGGGTCTTGGTATTTTTGTTTTTTTTTTCTAGGGACAAGGCGGGGGTGGTGGGGGTAGGGAAGCAGATTAAACAGAGGGAGCACTGCTTGGACCATCCCCTTGCATTGCAGCGGGCTTTTATTCTCCTGAGCCAGTCTTTTCAACTTTGCTTGGAGGTGCTGCCTCCTTATCCCCTAGCCTGGAATTCCCCATCCCTCCCTGTTCCTCCTCTTTCCCCCCCCCAGGGTTCAAATCTCTGCTCAAACTAAAAGCCCATGGAGTCTGGGGGGGTTGGCTGTGCTGGGACCCACATCGCTCCCAAGGACGGCTGCATCTCCGGCAGCAGCCGGCCCTTGCGGTGGGTACCCCGCGGGAGGCTCGCACATCCCCAGGAGCTGGGGCTGCAAATGCTGCCCTGAATCCCCAGCACGAATCATCCGGCAAAAGCCGGTAGCAGGTGTGGGGATCAGCTAAGAGAAAACAAGAACCGCAGGGACCGTTAGCTGCAAAGCCAAAAGGGAGCGCCGAGTCAGGAAACGGGGTTTACAATTTTTCCTCCTAAAGTATTTGGAGGAGGAAGCAAACCCAGAAATTTTCTTTTGCTTTGTTCGAAAGTTTTCTTCTGTTTCTGACTAGTAAAAAGGAGTGTTTTTCTGATTTTGCTCAGCAAAAAGTTTTCCTACTTTCATTTTATCCACAATATTATTTTTGTCTGAGAAAGCACTTTCTGCCACAGAAATGTAAAACAAACTTAAAAATAACTCATTCCCACTCATGAGCCAGAAATATTCACTGTGCTCTGTGGCGTCCTGTTTCAGGTAGAAGTTACACCCATCCAGCAAGCAGAGAGGATGTTTTTCTCAGGACCAGCTTCCTGCGTACACCCAGGATTGCCACCACTGGAGAAAGGTTTTCAGTTCAATCTCTTGGTCTCAGAGGGTTCCAACGCCCAACCAGGTAATTTTTCAGGGGACACCCAGCTCCCCACTGCAGACCTTACCAGTTATTTTAGGGCTGCCCTACCCCTAGCAACTCTCATAAGCCAGAGCAAAAAAAAAAAAATTTTAAAAAATCCTATTTATGAGAACCTTCATGGTTTCACATCATCCACGCTGGAGCCTTTCAGATACTTCCGTAAGACAGAATTGCATGGATAATTTGGAATCAAGAGGATCAGAGGTTTCTCTGGACCTTCCCTCCAAGAGTCTTGCATCTCAAGAGCCTTCCTTGCAAACCTGCCCGTGCATACAGCTGCACTCCTGCAACACAAACAGTGACACAAACTGATGACGGTGTTGAGAGCTTCACCTGCCAAATTTCAGTAGGTCTCAAGGTTTCCTTCTGCTCCTTACCCAAAGGATGCCCCAACGCCCAGGGTCTCAA
Source organism: Elanus axillaris (assembly GCA_026212715.1). Taxonomy (NCBI): domain Eukaryota; kingdom Metazoa; phylum Chordata; class Aves; order Accipitriformes; family Accipitridae; genus Elanus; species Elanus axillaris. The sequence continues at coordinate 3,359,753 of JANZLQ010000092.1, read as the reverse complement.
TCTGCTGTAAATCAGTGCATCACGCTCAGGCAGCACCCAGAGCCCTCGGACGGGTCGGTGTCGAGCAGCCCCGTACGCCGAGAGGAGGAAACTCCTTCCTCTGCGCCGCCAGCATCCCCCATCTCCCCAGTATAAATAAATAATCTGTAATCTCAACATATTTCCACCCCTGAGGGCTGGAGCGGTGATGAATATGCCCAGCCAGGCTATTGTTCCACCGCTGGATAATAACAAATCTTCGATTTCTGGCTGGCCGTTAATGCCTTCGCTGATGCTCGGCTGTGTTTAGCCAGGCTGCGGGCGTCCCTCCGGCAGCCCCCCGCAGCGGGGGCAGCCCCTGCAGGCACGGGGCGATGAATGGGAGCCGTCAGCCCCTTAGCGAAGTTGTCAATACCACTGATCAGCTCCGGCATTGATTTCCACCCCTTCCCTCCTTCTCCCTGCCCTCCCACCCGCCGCTGCTCACTCTCCTCTCTATTGTTCTCTCTTGATCGGGGAATAAATAAATACAAGCAGCCCGTCTCATGTGCCCGGAGGTGCCTGGGCTTCTGCTGTGTGTTGGCTTGGGCGATTGCTGTGGCTCTTGCAGTGAGCCATCAGCTCCAACGCTGGCCAGAGCTTGGCCAAAATCATCACCTCTCCCACCGACCGGTGGCCGAGAGCCGAGCGTTGCCCAGCCCTACGCCCTGCATCTCCCCCGGGCAGACACCAGGATGCAAGGAGGGGTCCTGGCATGGGATCAGCTGGGCTGGAGCAGGGCAGCGAAGACTTTCCTCTGGTGGATGCATCCCAGGGCTCAGCCTCCAGTCCCTGGGATGCAGCATCACTTGAAGCAGAGCCCTGAAGCGCATGCAGGGTTGGAGGGCTGCTGGAAAGCAAATTTGGTGGCCCTGGAGCTGCTGACCGCATCGGGCGACAAAAAATGAGGAGCCGGGGTTGGAGACAAGCCCATGTCTCCCATCGTACCCCAACCCTGGGAGGAAAGCAGAGGGAAGGGGGAGAGCCATCCCCCCTCCTCATGGCAGCATCCCCTCCCTCCCGCACCAGATCCGGGACAGATATTCAGCAGCTACGAAGAGGAAAAACCAAACAAACACCCAGACCCCCCTCCTCGTACCCACTGCCAACGGAGGAACAAAACCCTGCAGCAAAGGGCCCTCAAGTGAGTAATCTCTCCTTCATATGTGTCCCAGCATCCCTCCGCCATGCGCTGTCCTGGTAGCCACCACTTGAATTAGCACCAAAGGATTATGGGAGCCAGAGTCATTAATCTAGGTGACAAACAGGACTCTGAAGGAATATTTGCACCCCGAAATTGAAAAGATTAGGCCATATTTGTCAAGGATTGGTAGGCTTTATCGCCTCCAGAGCAGATGCTGTTAAATATTCATGAGCTGCATAAGTGGGAGAAGACCTCGCTAGGCCTGATGACTTTCAGAGAGAGGAGGGAAGAAGGGGGGGGACGAGGGCGGGGGGGACACGGTGGCATCGACACGCGGTGGTGGCGCGGGTGGGGAAGGGGGACGCAGGGCTGCTCTGCGGAGCGGGGATGTCGCTGGTACCCAGGGGGAGGTGGCCAGGAAGGGGCAAGGGGTGGTGGGACCTCATCCATCCCTCCGGACATGGGGTGTTGGGTGCAGCTCATCCACGCCGGGAGCCCCCAGCCCCTCTGCAAGGCAGGTTTTGCCTTTTCTGCTCTGCAACGGGGAGTGGAGCTGAGCAGGTGGATGAAAGGCAGCTGCAAGTTCGGGGGGGATGTCACTGTTGTCCCCCCAGCCTTGCAGCCAGGCTGGAGGTGGGTAACGAAGGGTCCTCCAAAGGACCGGGCTATGAATTGAGCTGGGCTAGGGGCTGCGGGACTTGTGGGCCACCAGGCTGGGACACTGCGTGTCCCCATAAACACCCCCCCAAGACAGAAAGAGGTTGTGAGATGGAGAGATGAGCAGAGGGTGGGGAGGAAGGACTTCAACAGCAGCGGGAAGATGGAGAGGTGGGGAGAGGAGCTGGATGGGGAAATGGGTGGAAGAACAGGGAGGGGGTAGAGGAAAGCATCCCGGGCAAGGGAAACATAAGAAAGAACAAGATGATGAGAGAGGATGGGGGGGATGGTCAGAACAAGATAAAAAAATAAAGAAGGAGGAGGAAAGAGGGTAAGTAGGAAAAAAAAAAAGAACAAGTAGAAAAATTGTGCACGGACATGGTGGTCTTCACTTCCTAATCCCTATTTTCCCTCAAGTTTAAAAACGACCTTCCCGAGAGCTGGTGACTCCTGTTGCAGACCCCGGACTTGCTTACGCTGCCTGGGGGACGGAGGGCTGGGGTCGGCAGACGTCCGCCTGGAAGGACCTCGGCTGCAGAGCGGGTCAGAGGTTCCCACAGCGCATCACTGAGATCAACCCCCCTCCCACATTAGCTGGAGTTTTCTGAAATGCAAAATAGCCTCTGGGGGAAAAATGTGGAGTTTCAGGCTTTCCTGAAGAGGCTGGAGCCACCGGAGCTGCCATCCGGGTCTTTCCCCCCGGCTTTTGGCAAGGAGGTAGGCAGGAACACCAGAGCCATGTGGGAGGGCTGGGGGCTGACATCTCCTCGTCCTCCCCAAGTTTCTCTCTGTATCTTTCACGCACACATGGTTGGGTTGGATCCAATTTGAACCAAAACTCCAAATCTCAAAAAAACAGGGAGAATTTCAGCAAACCAGAAAGCTTGATTTTCAGCCAGCTGTTTCCCCTCATGTCAGTCAACTGATAAAGGGAAAAGCCAGGGCTGGCATTAGGAAAAGCATTGAGTAAGCTGCAAAACCAGCAGAAAAAGACTCCATTGCCAGGGTGGTGGGGCGACAGGCACTTAATTTAGTGCAGTACAGGGATTTTTTTTAAATGCTAGTAGAAAATCCTGATTCATCAAAACCCTGATTCTTTGAAAGAGCAGGTCAGTCCCACCAACATCTTCACTTAATGTGAAGAAAACCCAAACCAATAAAAGTGAATCAAGATGAAATTTTGTACCCGACCTCTTCTGAAAAAGAAAATTGTTTGCCAATGGGTGACCATGGATTTAAATAGCTTGTTGCTCAGGAGTTGATGGGTGACCATGGCTTGGGTGCATCCAAACCCTCCTGCACATAGGTGCTGAGCACCCACCCCAATCCCCTTGCTGTGCAAAGCACCATTTCCCAGGATGCTGAGAACAAGCAGGGAAAAAAATGAGCACTTGAAGCTGCTGCATAATCCACTCCCCCAAATCCTTGTTTCCATCTCAACCTTCAAGAGATCTTCGTCAAGTTCTGGCTTCAATCTGTGAGCAGGAGCCGGGTTGCCCGGTGCTCCCCAGGCCCCTGCCAGCCTTTGCACAATTTAATGTCTTACAGCTCTGTCCCTATTTGACAAACAGGTGATTTTGCTAATGAGGAATAAATGAGATTCACAGGATGAGAGAAAGGGAACAGCAGCTGTCGTGAGCGCAGGATGTGCTGGCTTTATTAAAATAATATATGGCCACATGCTTAGTATTAGGACTCGCAGTTTGAGAACTCCCATCTCATCCCTCCCGGCTCCCCCCCGCCTTGGCTCCCCCTGTGCCCCCTG
>JANZLQ010000092.1:3296575-3307549 GCA_026212715.1 Elanus axillaris | reverse complement strand
CACCCCACATCCCTACCCTTTCAAACCTGCAGCCCTCCCCAAGCAAGCCTGAGCATCCCCTCCCCAGGCACAACCCCCCACCACCACCATTTTGCATCTTCCTAAATCGCAGCCTGGTCCAGACCAACACCCTCTCCCCACTCCTCGCCATCCCACCCCAGCATCCCCGTCCCGCTCGGCTGAGCCCGTGACCCTGCGACCATCACCGAGGCGTCGCACCAGCGATGCTCGGGACTGCGCCGAGGAAGCGCCTCCTCCACCCCCACGCTCGGGCGCTAAATGGAAGCGGCAGATCGATCCCGAGTGTGCCAAACTGACACGGAGGCTCATTAGGGGTTAGTTTTCATCCTCCTGCTCCCTGGCAGCCTTCACATTATCCCATAAAATTTATTTACTATTTCATGAATACATAAGCAGCAGGCAAACGCCGGCTTTTTATATATTTACACTGTATATATTTCACGGGAGAGTTATGTATGTCTCTGAGGCAGAGTGGAGGGAGCGAGAGGGGAGCAGGAGCAGAAGGAGAAAGCAGCTGCGAGGGAAGGAGGAAAAGAAGCCGTGGGGGAGGACGGGGATGGAGCACGCTCAGCCACCGCCGGCACGGAGCGGGAAAGGTGGCACGAGGTGGGGAGCAGCTCGGAGCATCCTTCGCCCCAGCCCATCCACCCCTCTGGAAGCTCCCCCCTCCCAACTGCAGCAGGGGAACCCCAGGATTTGGGGAGGGCTGTAGGAGTTGGGATGCGGGGTCTGGACCGGGAGGGGGACGGTGAGCTGGGAGCGTGGCAAGGAACGCGTGCTGTGGTTGCGTGGCTCCAGGGCACCTTTGGGGACCCCCCGCATCGGCCCCAAAACCCCATTTACCCCAGCAATGGAGCGTGTTTGTGCCTGCTGTGCAACAGGGCTGGAGCATCATCCTACAGCCGTTCCCAAACCAACCCGGAGGCCACGGTGAGGGGCTCACGCCTGCGCTTCTGCCCCACGGCCCGAGCTGCGGCGAGGCAGCGCTCGACTGATGGGCTGGAGTTTACTTCAATACCTGGCTCCGGTCTACTGCTCTCTCCTTTGTGAAACATGACCTAAACACACTCCATATTCAGGAATCAGTTCATTTTGAGTGTATTAAAGTCTCATGGCTGTGAAGTCGATCATGGTTTTCATTTTGGGGCAAGGGGGAGAAGAGAGAAACGGCAGACAGGGGACTTAATTCATAAAGCTTTGGCTTGACAACACTATATATTTCTTTAAAATCCAGCTGTGATGTTTCTATTAACCCCACAAATTACAAGAGGATTGATTGCAATCTCATTTGTTTTTCCCTCGTTTGCTCTGCATTCAGCCTGGCCAGAGGAGGAAGATCTGTCACCCTCCCCACGTGGTTCAGGACAGGTTGGCCCCACGGTGCTCAGCTGTTGGGATGCTCAGGTTGCCAGCACCACAGAAAAATAGCTCAGAGTGGGGGAAATAACCTGAAGTTGGTCAGTTTAGCTTCTGAGGAATAAACTTGGAGGAGCCCGACTGCGTTAATCACTGTTTCTAAGCCAGCTGTAATGCGGGGCTGTGGATTTCTAAGGTGTGGGGAAAGCTCAGGGGCACAGCAGCGTGTGCGTCAGCACCCACCGCACCTCAGGACCGCTTTCAAGCTGCAAACCCCATTCCCATCTCCCCTGAAGCGCACATCATCACCCCTACAGCCCAGCCAGGGGCTGCATTTCAGGGTCACTCTGTGCTCCCAGGGCCAGGACAGATCTCATCCCGGTCCCCATCCCACGCAGGACCGGGAGACCACAGCCTCCTGCCGAAGGCAGGAGCACACGGCCACCACCTCCACCCCAGCAGGATGGGATGCAGGGCGTTTACAGCCAAAGCGAGGAGAGCACTAGGAGCACAACGCAATAGGTGGGATCCACACAACCTGGTGGCTCAAAATTCCGTGTGATTTCCCCCTTCTGCATGAGCAGAAGAGCCAGGTCCTCCACCTGCAGGAGTGGTGGCCACCCGTCCCCAGCACTGCTCGCCCACCACAAGCGATGGCTTAGCTTACCCTACAGTTCCATTTGGTGGAGATATCAAAGGATCTTCCCCCTCCAAGCACCTCCTTGCCCCCCGCCAAAGGTATGGGAGCACCACATTTTAAGGCCTCTCCACATTCACCAAATTTGGTTGAAGTTCGGTCAACAGGCTTCGAAGGAAACAGAGGGATGGGGACAGAGGGAAGGGGACATACCCTGTCCCTTGGGAACCCAGCTAGAGAAGAGCAAAGATCCCCATTTCCAGAGTGAATGTAAGGGATAAAAAAAGAAGAAAAAAAGCCTGATGGTGTTCATTTTAACTGTTCAACCACTTGTAGCCTGATGCCATTAGAGAAAATAAATAGACAAGAGCCACTCGAATGGTATGTGCAGAGAGGAGACGGGAACAGAGACAAAACAAGTGCTGGAAGACAGAAGGAGGCACTATGGCTTTGAAGAAAAGCAAAAAGCTGGAGCGATGCTGCTGCCGCCTCAGCTGCCTGCCAGCCCCGAGCCCCCCGCTCCCGCAGGGCTCCGTAAAGTTGGCCGCAGCCACCGTAAAACTCCTTTTAAAAGGCTGCGTGCGATGAAGCCCCTCGCTACGCTGCCTCTGCCCAACCTCCATCCACCCGCGTGGACGGGTCACTCTCGTCACCTTCTGGCTGCTATGGCTGGGGGGAAGGCAGAGCTTGGGGCCGGATCCTGCTGCTGCCAAAGCAGCCCTGAGCTCTTCCCAACTTGCTGCCGGTGCCCTCCCCGGCTGCGTGACGGACGAAGGGAAGCTGACGCAGCCGGCACCGTCTCCGCAAACACCGCTCGATACCTCCCAGAGCGCGGCCATTTATACACCGTGATAGATGTGGCTATCAAGGGGGAGCGGCCACGGCTCCAGCAAGGCTCCTGCCACCCCCTCCCTTCGCTGGGAAGGGGTGTAAATTTGGCAAAACACCTTCACTAACCTTTGGTTGTTTATGATACCTTCCCGGAGCCTCTGCAGCCACACGGGCAGCTGCAGCCCTGCGCCGGACACGCTGGCCACAGCACGACCTCCAGCCCCTTGTGCATGCGGAAAGCTGGGTGGGAGATGCTGAGGGGTCTTCCCTACCTGAAGGAGGGCTGGGAAGCAGAGAGCAGCAGCAAAGCTTGGCTGTCCAAACACACCTTACCATAGATGGGTTTTTTTTTGGGGGGGAGGTCTCCTGTTCCCCTGGCACAACCGAGCAGCCAGGACCCCCCTGTGCCTCCCCTCCAGGTCCCCATCACCTGGGACAGAGGGGCAGCAGGACCAGCGCCTGGCAGATAGCTGGGCTCCAAGCCATCTTCCTGCAGACCCTGCTTAAGAAATCATTGTTTGGTCCAAGCTCCTGAAGCCACTACCAGGTGTGGGGCCTCCCCCCCCCCCCCCCCGAGCAAAGCACCCCAATCTTCCACCTCCTCGCCCACCCAAGAGCTCTGCTGCAGAGACAGCAGCAACACGGAGCCATCTCCTGGTTTCCCACGGAGAAATGAAGGTATTTCTGCTCTTGAGCTGCAAGACAACTGCATAAATGGGTTTTCTTTGCAAGACACCCACTTTCTTCCTCCTCTCTGCCCTGTTTCGTATCGCCTCCCACCCCAGCCCGCCGCATCCCTAGGTCAATCACCATTATGCTCTGATACCGTGTGATGCTCTTCAAGCATCAACTAGCCCAAACGTGGGCTCCCATGTTAAATATTCATGAGCAAGAGGGAGACAGAGCAAAGGGACAGAGCTGGGCCAGCAAACAGCCCAGCCAGGGCTGCAGCTGTGCGAGAAGGGGAGATGTTACAGGAGAAAAGGGGAAAAGAGAGTGAAAACGGGGAATTGCAGGGAGGACACAGTGCTGGAGGGTCAGAGCAAGCAGCACAAAGCAAGGCTGGGGAAAACCCCAGCTGAACTGACTGAGAGGCACCAACCGGCCGAGGCTGCTGCGGGCATGGGGTGATGGAAGAGGACCGGCCCCATCTGCTCCCCATGTCACACCATCCCTCCTCCGGGTGCTCTCTGGCAGGCATGCGCTCCTGACAGGCTGCAGAGCTATTGATGCCATTTGCCGCTGCCCTGGAGGCTTTTTGGTGATGGAAGAGGCCTCCATTAATACAAGGGAAAGCAGGAAATGTCTGGAGATTAAAAAAAAAAAAATAAAAAAATAAAAATCTGAAGTGTTCAGGAGATTGATTCGACAGCTGCTGTCGGTGCAGAAAGGGTTAACCACCGGTTCGCTTTGGGAAACTGGACATCTGATGAAAACGAGACACCAGGAGCAGAAGAGCTTCAGTCCAGCAGCCGGTGAGAGGAGCAATGCCACAAGGTCCCTCCGCATGGTCCCTGACTGTCCCCGGGCATCCCGGTGTCCAGCATCGCCTCCCTCCCCACCATCAGTCATTTCTGTGCCGCCGCTCACCGGAGCCACGGCTTCAAGGAAGGAAAACAAAGGGGGAAGATGGCTGTTCCTCCTGGAGACATCATGGGCAAGAAGGAGCAAACTCTTGGTGGGAGGTCACAGGCTTTGGCGCTTTGCAAGCCCCAGCGGAGATGATCCGGGGCGATGCAGATGCTGCCAGCCCCTGGCTCCAGCAGCAGCTCCCGGCTCTCTGCGCTTGGATCAAAGCCTTCCTGGAAGCAGAGCTGGGACCTCTCATCTCTGCAAGGGTGGTTTGCAGATTTGGGGAGCAGAGAGCCACTTCGCCTGGCTGCGGTAGGAACAAACCCTCTCCCGCAACATCCCCACGGGGCTCCAGCGGTGCTTCCTCCACCGCCAGCTCCCCCTGCAAGCCAAGCCGGGGCTGCCCCTCCACGTCCTCTCCCTGGCACTCGTGCTGGGTTTGGCCCCGCTGTCTTTAAGCAGAGGGGGTTCCCCAAGATACAAACTTCAAAAGAAGCCGGGATACACCGGCGTAACCATGTCACACCACGGCTAACAGCATCACCTCTCAGCCGTCTGCGACAGTTGCCGAAGAGCAGGTTTTCCCAAGGCCAGACCATCACACCCAGCAGCTCCCCTTCCCAAAGTCGAGAGGTCTGTGTTAAAACCAAGGCGCTGACCTCTCCGGTTCCCTGCATGGCTGTTTTCCCCTTGGGAAAGCCCTCTCTTCACCCAGCCCTCAGCAGACGCTTCAAACATTAGCTGAGCTGCAAAAGCAGCTTTTCCCTTACCGTGCCCGTGTCACAGGCAAGAAAGAGGGGAACGGCTGGTGCCACAGGGCAGAGGGAGGTGACAAGGGCTGTCTCCCCCCATCCTTGTCCCCAGCCCCACGGAGTAATGCACCAGACCTGGGTGGGTGTTTTAAATATCAACCCGAAGACCTAAAAGGAAATTAAAAAATATTCCCAGGAGTGCTGAAGCGGCTCCTGTGACACTCCTGCTAGAACAGTAAGATTTGCCAAAAATCATTTGTCTTTAGTCAGACAGAACAATATATTTAGTTTTATGTCCTTTCTGTAGCTATCTTTATTACCTTGGCCACTTCAGCTCAGGAAGCTGCTCCTCGATGCTCTGCCAGGGACCAGCACCCCAGGAGGATGCAGGGGCTGGAGCCCTGAAAGCGAGGTGCTGCAAGAGAACAAGAACTTTTGCATTTTATCGAGCGACTCAAAGCTTGGTGGTAGATCCATTGGAGGAGATGTTTAATTCACTTCTGATCCAAACCTCGTTACTTTTTTCCTCCCAGCCCCATCTAAAAGAAACCATTTCTGCAGGAGGAGTTCCCAGGGAGAGCTGGTGGCTTGCAAGGGACCAGAAAGCACACCTTCCCCGGAGGATTTCTCCATGACTTCCCACAGGTAGATAGCTGCATTTTGGGAAATCGCTCACTTGGGGAAAACACAACTGCGAGCTTTATTTAGCTACCAAAGCCACTTCTGACCCATTTGCCACACCATCCCTCAGGGACACAGGTTGAAGTGCTCCCCACCAGCATGTGGACCTGCTCCACTCCAGGATGCCCTACGGCAGGGAGGAGGGCTGCAGACTCGGGAGGGATTATACGGGAGAGATTATATGGGAAAGCTGGCCAAGAGAGACCCACCTTCCCCACTGAGGGGTCTCATGTCCTGTGGGGAGAATGAGAAGGGTCTCTCCAGGGAGCCCCAGGCCCACAGACCTGCACGAGCTCCCAGCCATCGCGTCCTCACCGTTAGGCAGGCTGAGGGATGAGGGGGGGACCCTGGGCATGCTGTTTGTGACATGCCACCACAGCCCGAGATGAGGCCCCTGAGGGAAATAGGGCAGGAGCTGGGCTAGAAACCTTACATTTCAAGTATTTTCATGAAGGAGACTGAATGCTGCAGGAGGAGCTGCCTAAGGCAGCCTGGAGATGCTCTGCCAGGGCAGAGCATAACGTGAGAGCGTGTGCGTGTCAGTGACTCCCCACCCCACGGTTTGGTCACACGAGGCAGGAGGATTTTCAGGAGATGGAGGGTGCAGAAGAGCATCCCTGATCCATGCTGGTCACCGCATCCACTGCGGGATCTCCGGCACCAGGGCAGGAGCCTGTCCCCAGCAGGCTGAGGCTTGTCCTACCCAGCCTGGCTCCGGGCAAAGGCAAAGCAAAATGCCTCTTGTGTTATTTGGGGAGGGCAAAGGAACCTGCACCAGCACTAACTAAAGGGGTAGGAGAAATTACCATAATGAGGAGTTCCTGTGACTGAAATGCCACGATTAACTGAGTCCCATTCAGCTGCAGGGCAAGCTGCCTGTGATTAACCCTTACTCACTGCCCAGCCAAGTGGTTTGATTTGGAGGGAGGGGAGAATCTCAAGATTTAAGTGTCAGGCTGTTTCCCCAGGGAAGGATTGATGGGCGTCTCTTGCCCCAGCGCAGAGGAGGGGACAAGCACATCAGCAGCCATTTCAGCACGAGCGGGGCAAGCCTGCCTGGGACATGGTGGCAGAGGACTTCAGGGTACAGTGCATTTAGGACTGCCGTGCCATCTGAGCACTAACAGCTCGGGACACAGGTGAGAGGCAGCCGATAAGCAGCAGCAGTGACAAAAGTGACTTTTTCCAAAAGTGGGGAGGTAGCCTGGGGACTGCAGCCATAGGAGAGCATGGAGAAGGGCCTTGCAATGGGAACCTGCAGTTGTTTGAGCTGCAGGTGCTGAGAAGGGTCATCTCTGCTCCTGGGTCCCTCATGCCTGGTTCTCCTCCTGGTGAGGGAGCCCCCAGGTTGCCTAACCAGCACTGGGCAGCACACAGCTGACCACGGCAGGGAAACAGGGATGCACGAGGCATTTCTGAGCCTAGAGAGCACCAGAACAGTGCCCAACAGGAGAGGAAGGACCTGAGCATCCTTCCCCACCTCGCCATCATGGACCCAAACCCTCGGACTGAGCACTCGGACCAGAGGCAGGTTATCCTGCCTGTCCCGACATTCCTGCTCTGGATTCAGGCACTGACTGCAAAGCAAGCCTCAGGATCCCTGTTTTGCAGCCAGTCCTTATTAACACCACCCCCCCCAACACACACATACACATCCCCAGGCCCCACAAGCCTCCCAGGGCTGGACATCAGCAAAGCCACTTCCAGATCCTTGCACATCTCCACCTGGGCGATGCAAGAGGCCAAGCAGCCTGCCGGGGACCTGCTGCCAGTCAGACCGACCCTATTGCAAACCCAACCCATCCAAAGCTAATTTAAAAAGCAACACATTTATCCAACCTCCGTCTTCAGCATGCTCAGATCAGCCAGCCAAAGCCAGCAAAACCCCAGCAAGCAAAGGCACAGGCTCCTGCACACCACAAGGTCGACTTTTCTGCCGACCACCTCCACCGATGGGTTTGGAGACCTGCGGCAGCTCTAACCCAGTGTGAACAGGGTGACACAGGCATGCAAAGCTGCAGGACGCCTTCTCACGCAGCACGGCAGGCGCAGACCTGCCGACGACAAGCCCATTCCTGTAAGAGGTTTGCACCTTCAACGTGTGCCAATTAAAGGGGTCTCACTGCCAACACCGCCCACACGCCTCCCAGCACCACCCATCACCCGCTTGCAAAGCCAAACCAGCCCCTCTCCCCGAGCAGGGGGTGCACAAATCCTGGCCGATGAGCCGGAGGAAGAAAATCCAGCCCTAACAGCCCCTCGCTGCCAGCTCTCCGGAGCCCTGCCAGAGCCTCGGCAGGTACCCAGGCAGCTCTGCTACCAACCCCCAGGCTTCCTCCCAGAAGATACACTCCGAAGCTGAGCGAAGCACATATTAATTAAAATAATGCTCCAACCCAGTGAGAAACAGCACCGCTCTGGCCCTTGGGTACTCGGGGAAGCAAGCAGGAATCTTGCCCAGTTTGTCTCCAGCTTCCAAACCCCGTTTGATTTGCGGAGGCAGAGCTGTGAAAGGGGAAGGTCTGGGTTTCTTGTGGTCCTGGTCCAACCCACCTGAACCCACCCAGCTATGCTGGCTCTGGAGCTGTACGCAAGCACAGGACCAGCGATTTTGCTGCTGGCAAAGCTCCCAGCTTGCTCACGTAGTTTGGGGAACAGCCCAAACACCGCACTGCCCAGACGAGAGCTGTGCTGCTCATTTAAGGAATACCACTCTGATGACAATATTTGCCAAATAAGCCAGCGAACCCAGCAACTCGGTGCAATGCCACAGATTTTGCTGGAGACACCGTAGATGTTAATCAGTGATTTCATAATGACAGTGAAGCCCACCAAAACCACCCACCACCAACCCCCCATCAAGAAGCATCTTCCAGCCGCCAGGCCAAGCCCTGTGCATCCCTCACCCCAGCTAACACCACCAAGAGACCTGCCGATCCGAAACCTGGTTCGCTCCCCACCATTTCTCTTCCTACCCAGTTCATCCTGCAGGTACTCGGAGAGCCCATCTGAGATGAAAGACCATCAGAAAAGGAAAGCCTACACCAAGGCTCAGAACTTGCATGCAAGACCCATGCTCCTCTGGGTTGAATTCTTCACCCAAACCAATGGGCAGCTGTAGTTCAATTTACAGGGTGATCACAAGCAAGAAACAAAACTTGGAGTTAGAATATTCATGACCAAGCCGCACGCTTCAAGTGGTCAGGAAAGGTTTGGTGAATACATTCAAATAATTAATACATATGAGAACATTGCAATTCCCTCTCTGCTGGTCCACAAACAGAAAGAAGCTAAATTCATTAGATTAATATTTGTTGAGACTTATTAGTTTAGCTCTAATTTCATGATCAGATGGCATTTTCAGGAAGTTGAAAAGCAAGCTCTAAAGATTCATTGAACCTAAACCATGCCATTAAAGAACAAGCGATTTAAAAATTTTCCAAGAAGAAAGCCTGTGCCCAGTTGCTGGTTGCCTTTTAACACCGTTCTCCCACCAACTGGGAAATCAGCCACTTTTCTTCCGCACCAGTCTCAGGCCAGGGCTCAGGCTTCTTAATATTAAAGCAAACAAATGGCTTCTCCAGCTGACTCAACCGCAAGGATGCTCAGTGGAGGGACTCAATGCTGGATCGCTCCCTGAGGAGAGCCGGCCAAGCACCTCGGCCAGGCTCAGGGTGACGGAGGTCCCCTGCTCAGCCGACGGAGCATTTCCCAAGCTCTGTCACTCTACAACACCTGAACTAGGAACTGTCATTCAAGAAGTCCCTACCCAATACAACCAAACCATCTCCTGGGGGTAGATAACAAGAGCAAGGCAGTGCAGTAGCCTTCTCCACGGAGTCAGCTTTCCTGAAATGGGGTTGCCTACTGGCTTTGATGGTGGCCATCTCTGCACACCACTCATGAGCCCTCAGAAAAAGGTCCAGATGCTTTTAAGTCATCTTCTAACTGAACTGGATGAGCAAGACTGGGCTAATCCTGAGTGGCGTCCTCGGCAGCCAAGACCCAGAATGAACCACAACCCCTTTGCACCAGGAGGCCGCAGCAAAGCAAGACCTTGCACCCAAGTTGACACTTTTCTGCATTTCATTGCCACCACCTGGAGATCTCATTCAATAAACCCCGTAACTGCAGTTTTGGCACGACAGGAACATAAGCCACGGCTGCTGACCCCCATCTCAATCTCCGTTGCTCCGTGCGTGAAGTCCTCCAAACCCCCGGAGCCAGAAAAAGTATTTCACCACAAGGAAGAATTTGTACAGCAAAGAGGACTTCACCGCATGCACAGAGGAGCTGGAAAGAGCAAGAAATGCCCAGTGTACAGTTGTCCAGCAAGATTCCTGCCCCAAACAGCTCCTCTAAAGAGGGCTGGACGCTGGAGACCTTACCTGGGCCATAGTCTGCAGGTGGTGGGGAGAACCTGGACCCAGCCCTGAAGGCAACCTGGGCCCATGTCTCCTGGGAAGAGCACTCCACTTGGAGGTAATAACATGCTTCATTCCGTGCTCCTTAAGGAAACTTTTAGTGAGGCAGAATTGATTCTGAAGTGTTATTATCTTAATTAGAGCACTGAAAAAGCCAAGGGCCAGGTTCTCAGCTGGTGGAAGCCATAGGAGGATCTCGGTGGCTTCGCACCAGCTAGGAAAAAACCCCCCCCCCAAACTCAGATGATGCTGTCAAGATGCCAACTACCTTCCCAGGGCTCAGATGCAGCATCTTCCTCCCCCACCGTGTTTGCTTTGGCCTCAAGCTCCCTCTTCTCCTGGCTGGAAAGGTCAGCAACCCCCGGCGGAGGGGAGGGCAGGAGTAATCACCCCCCCGGCGACCCCTCGCCCCGGTCCCCACGCTGCCCGGGGCTGACGCGCGCCCAGCCAGCTGCTGGGTGGCTGACCCCCGCGGGTCCCCGTGCTGACAAAAGGCCTATCTTCTCTCCGCCTAAATGATTTAAATTCTAATCAAACATCATTTATAGCACATCTCGGAGCCGTCTCCCGGGAGCTGGTCCCACGTGAGCCGTTGCCAGGGCAACCGGGGGGTCTCATTTCAGAAATGTCAGATTGCATTATTGTCTTCACACTTCTCTGATAACCCGGTGTCTCTCCCTCTCCTCCCACCACCCCCCCC
>JANZLQ010000092.1:3225530-3283585 GCA_026212715.1 Elanus axillaris | reverse complement strand
AACACCCCCCCCCCCCCCCCCCCCGCACACATCAAACAGATTTCTTTGATACCAAATTGCCTGAAAAATTAACCAATGTCAAATTGCTCAACAAGATAAGTATCATTAAGGGAAAAAGAAAATCTTCATTATGTTTGAAGGTATGGAAAAAAAAAAACCCTCATGAATGTTTTCTAGCCTGTTTCCAGACCAGGAAATAACATGTTTTAAAACATATCAAAGGGTTAAATTAATTTTCATTAAAATTTAAATTTAAGAGGGCTCCCTCTCTTCTTTCCTCCCTCCTCCCCCTTTGAACGTTTGACTGGCAACCATTTCATATTTCAATCTCGGCAGAACAAATTGAATTAGATGTTGAAACCAAACTCTGCTCTGTTCTCTAAAGCCTACATGCTCTGCTTGCGCTAATCCTTTTCGTCGCCGCTGCAGACCTCAGAGACGCTCAGCAAGAAACCTGCCCCGCCACAAAAGACAATGAAGGGAGAGGGGGAAAAAAAACCAACCCAGGAAAAAAAAAAAACCCAACCAGGAAATTCCATCCCCAACCTGCAACGCTGCAAAGCTTCACTTAAATCATGTGCTGGGTGACACATGTGCCTGGAAGGGATCCTGCCCGGCTCCTCCATCCTCTGTGCCGGCTGTCAGCTGTGTTGAGGGCTGCCAGTTGGTCCTGCACCCCCCCGGATTCTAAAGATTCTAATTCCATGGGGAATGATCCCCCCCCCCCCCAGTGCAGAGCCACCCCAGGACTGCTGACGGGTCCTGCCGCTGCCTCCCCATCATGCTGGCGCAGATGGCAAAGGCAACAGGGAGCAGCGGAGGGAGTGGGAATGGTAAAGCTGCAGATCAAGGTTGAGAAAAAAAAAAAGGAAAAAAAAAGAGAGTCCCCCCTTCCCTGGTGAGCTCATCACCATTTCAGCTGACATCCTTAGCTCATCACTGTTTCACCTGACGCCCTTTGCTCCCACACCTGTGCCTCAGTTTACCTACCCGTCCACCGACTGCAAACGCCTGCCTGCTGTGGGGCAGGGCAGATGCGCTGGAGCTGCGGGAAGGGATGAGCATTTTACACTGCAGCCCCTGCCTAGGTCCCAAGGGGACACTCCTGAATTCTGGGGGGGTCTGTCCCCACCCCGAGCCCCACAGCAGGAAAGCCTGGTGTTGGGGACTGGGAAGCCGCTCAAGAACAGCAGAAGGGCTCTCGAGCTGCGGCATGGCTTGGGGGACTGGCATGGGGTGGTACAGCCCTGGGCACTGAGCTGCAGCGCTCAGCCTCCTCCTGGGGGTCCGCACAAAGAGCCGGGGAGCTGCCGGTGCTGAGCCCAGAGCTCCACGGGAGGACTGGTTTCGGGAAGGAGGTTTGCAGAGGAGCTGGGACAGGATGGATCCAAAAGCGCCAGGCTTGCCTGGGCTCCGAGCAAGGCTGTCTGTCCTGCCCCTCCTGCACTGCTCCATCCCTCCCCACCTCCATCCCTTCCCAGCTCTATCCTCAGGCTAGCTGCTGGAGAAGGTGTTAACAGCACGTACACCTGGAGGCATCCTTAAATCAGAGCTGCTCCAAGGGAACAAATGTTATCTCGAGGCCCCGGCACTTACTGCAGATGCACTGCATGAAGCAGGCAGTTATTTAACCCAACTCGGATTATTCCTGCGGTCACGTAAGCACCTTCCCTTTCATCAGGAGGGCCCCGGCGCTGTGCTTGTGCCCGGCGCTTGCAGCAGCCAGGGAAGGCAGATGTATTAGCAGCGTTATTGGTCGGCTCTAGGCCCAGATGTGCTCGCTATTCAGGCGGCCAGCAGTGTTGTGGGTTGAACAAAAGTCCGGTAATAAGTAAGGTTATGAGCATCCCACTGCTAGGTGTATTGGGTACCGCCTAGCAGCAATAGGCAGATATTGCCGAGAGGAAAACAGCCTCTCCAGCAGTAATGTGCATCGCACACACAAACACACGCCAGCGAGCGCAGGGTGGCTTCCTGGCACTGAGACACAGAGGACAGCCCCAGCTTTCCCCCCGACACGGTGGGCTCAGCACCGCTTCGGATGTGTGTAGCACCCAGCCCTAGCAGCACCCTGAAAACCAGAGGCCACCCTGGGCCACTTGGATGAGATTTAAGAACCGGTGTCATTTCTGTGGCTGTAAAAATGGGAGCCAGAATGTGTCAAAATCATTCCCTGGGTGGTGTTGAACAAACACAGCGCTGCTGGAGAAAGTGCCGCAGGGACTTTCTCCCCAGCATGAAGGATTTGTCAACCCAGCGCCCCGATCCGCGTCCCTGTGGGCGGCACGCCAGTGCGATGCGCTTGTTTCTCTTGGCCCTGCGTGAGTTTCTCAGCACAGGACGGGGTTTCATCACCATGGAGGTGGGTGGCCAGTCCCTCAGTGGATGGAAAAAGAAGGGCAGAGTGCAGTTCAAAGGGACCTAGGAGCCTCCCTGGTGGTTTTACTGCACTTCTCTGGATGCTGTGGGCTGGTGAACAGGTTTCCTACCAGCAACCCAGGGTTTTCACCGTGGCCAAAAACACATGCAAAGGAGATCCATCCTTGAACCCACACAGGGTTTGCTAGGTGGTCTCAAAAGGAGGTGGGGGGCTGGCTGAACTGCACGGCGTTTGACCACAGGGAGCTATTTAGTCCTGGCTCCCTCCTGCTCTGGAGATGCTACTCCAAGAAGACACACGCCAAGGAGGAGCCATGCCAGCCAGGACCCAAGATAGCACGAACTAGACCTTGGGGTGCTCGGTGCCCTTGGAGGGAGTGAAGCTGTGGAGACTGTGGGTGCCGGCAGGGAAAAGGCCTTTGCCAAATTATCTGTTTTGTGGTGGCAGCTGCAGGCTGGTCTCCAAACAGGCACTTTTTTTTTTTCTGGCAGCCCATCTGTTCTCTCCCAACCACAGCGAGGGCCAATTCGCAACTCGACAACGATTTCTGCTGCAACAGCAGTTCTGCTGGCTTCCCTTGTAGGAAAGCAAACACACTGGGGAGCACACAGAAACACAAGCAGTGCATGCACTCACTTTAATGCGGAGCCTAACTTGAGCCCAAATCTGGGCTGTACCCCCTGAGATTACGGCTACGAGCCTGCAGGGTGAGAGGGAGGAGAGGCAGCGGGTGGGACCCCAGCTCGGAGGCTGCTGAGCCTTTGCAATGGCACTTTCTTCTCCTCCTGGCACTGCTGACCCTGTGGCAGCCCAAGGCATTTTAATCTTTATGACCAGCTGTGCCCTGCCCAGCCCCACTGCCCCAGTACCCACCTCATCACACGCCAGGCAGCTGCTAGATGGCCTCGTCTTTGTTGCTCTCCTCCTCTTCCAGATGCTCCAGGATTTCATTCAAAACTTCCGATCGTTTTCTCTTCTTCGGAGAGTCTGTCCAGGCCCGGGTGGTAGCAAATGGGATGCGGGAGAAGAAGAAAAGCAAAGATTACAACCCAGGCCCGCGCACAACTGCCCCCAGCCCATGTCCTGCTACCTCCAGCCCCACTCATCCCCCTCCCGGGTAAAGCCCCTCAACTATCATCTACTTCTCCTCACCAGCCAGACCCTGGCAGGGCACCATGGCTGGAGCGGTGACTTCGATACCTACCACCCACGCTTTGGTTCACAGGCTTTGCTGGAAGCAAACGGCCCCAGCATCCAAACAGGGCTCGCTGGTGATGATGACCCTCCCCACTGACCCCAAATTCACCCATCCCCTGTCCAAAAGTGGTGGCAAGACCAATCTAGACACCGGCCTTGGCTCAAGAAGGCTCTTGGCAGGACACAGACCCACCAGCATCCTTGCTGAGCCTTAAGATCACTGGCCCTGCAGCCCAGCCTGCATCTCCCACCTCGGCTGGTAGCGGGTGAAGGCAAGAAGCTGGCTCTGCCCCAGCAGCCGGGGCAATGATGTTCCTGCTTCGCTTCTCCTGCCCCGCACTGACAGCACTGTCCTGTGACCCCCCCCCGCATCATCACACTCCCAAAACTGCTGTGGGGTGCAGCACCATGCACACATCCCTCTCCACGGATGCTACAACCTGCAGGAGGGCGAGAAACCCCCCGGGGCTGCCCAGTACCCAAGTGAGCATCCCAACCCTGCATCGCTGCCCGGTACCAGGGGGGGACAAAGCCATTTGGTCCCTGTGCTGAGGCCGATGTTGGCGTTTCTTCCTCTCCATCGGGCAAGAAGTGCCCGCTCGGCAGGAGCTGCGGCACAGCCCCCTCTCCCCCCACTCGCTCCCCAGCCAGCGGCTCTCGCTTGCGAGCAGCACATGGAGAACAGCTGTTTAAATCCTGCTTTCAGACATCAAAAGCCTCGCTGGGTTTCTCAAACAAACAAACATACCATAGGACTAAAGAAAAGGTGTAAAATAAATAAATGGAACAAGCTGTGCATTTTCTTTTAGTATTACAGCTGCTGCGGGAGATAAACAACAAGTAAATGTCACAAAACATCAATACAGAAGAAATTAACCTGACAAAAGCTCACATCCCCCCCTCCGCCTCCCCCCCCCAACTCCCAACAATTTTGCATTTCTGGAGTTCCCATCTAATGATTTTATTTTTCAATTAATTCCTTGACAGAGCGCCAGAATCCGCCTCCCTCCCCACTGGGGGCTGCAGGGACGGGCAGGGGGACGGGGGTGCCAGCGGCCCCCACTCTCCTCCCAGTGCCCACCCCGACGAGCTTGGGGGAGCCGAGGGGGGCTGCAAGGTGCTAACCGGGGACCCTACAGCAGCTCTTCCCAGTTTAATCATCCAAAGGCACGAGGGACAACCCACCTCAGAGGAAGATGCCAGCTCAGCAGTTCTCCCTCCCCTTTACTCTGCCCTCCTGGCTCCTGCTTGCCCGGTCAGCCTCGTGCTCAGGGCTCAGAAATGGCATCAAACATCGCCTCAGCTCCCAAATCCATAGCAGGGAAGAGTTTGTCCCCCAACTGCCACCCCTTCCCCAGCAGACCCCGATATGCCCCACGCAGAGGCCGTGGTGGGGTTTGCACGGCGGAGGGGATGCTGGACGTGGGATGCTGGACACGGGGCGCTGGGTGCGAAGCGAGCATCCCTAAGCAGTGCGGTGCACCCAGGGGACCTACCGTGGCATGGGCAGGGGGCTGGCAGGGCAATCGGCCCCCACCACGTGCTCCAGATTCACCGGCTCAGCCACGGCACTGTTGGGGAGCACTGGAAGCATCCCCCAACCCACCTAACAAGGAGGAAAAAAGGGAAAAAAAAAACCCAACCAGGAGGGTGGGGAAGCAAATTGGTTCGACTTCCGTTCTGCTGCTCCAAGCTGGTTAAGGTTTGCCCGCTAACGATCCCATTTGCTTCCTTTAAACAATAGCCAAAGCCGGCAGGGGTGGGCTGAGAGGGGGATTACCACGGGATTAGAACGTGGCAGGGTTGCGGATGCCACGCTAATCCTGCAGGGTTTTACTCTCCGGCTACGGCATGTGTTTGCATTAGTTACAGATGCTCTCTAAAAAAAAAAAAAATTATCTAAAAAAAAAAAAAAAAAAAAGAAGAAAGGAGAAAAAAGGAAGCCCAAAAGGCTGGGAGGTGAGGGTGAGCACAGCAGGTCTGTAATGCAGCCGAGAGGTAAAAGGAGCAGCTTGGGGCTCTGTGGCCAAAGCAGAAGCAACCTGGGAAAGGTGATGGGGACAGGGAAGACTCTTCCCACCCTGGCGGGGAGGGAACAAGGATCAGGTCCAGAGTGGAGCGTGCCTTCCCCTGCAAACCCTCCGCTTCCAGCAAACACTGCTAAATAACCAGGGGTGAGCCACAGTGGTGCTCCGCTGCCTTACACCCACCCACAGCCCTCTGCCTAGACCAGGGGCCTCACTGGAAATGCTCTCACAACTGAAATACAAGCCCGACCCCCTCCTCACGCATCTCTCTCATTCACCTGCCTCGCAGCCTCTGCATCCCCTCTTTCCACCCCATCCTTCCTATAAACATCCCCCCCCTCCCAAGTCATTACTTCCCCTTCCCGCGTCTCGCACAAAATTCCCCATCTGTCAATTTAATTCTTTGATCGATGGGAAAGAGCAGGAAAAAACGGCCCAGCACAGCTGGCTTCCCAAGTTAGCCCTGGCAGGATACCGCCAGCCCCGCTGGTGACGGCTGAGTGCAATGTTTGCGAAGCGCAGAGAACACAAGTCAATAGTAATTTAGCTGGATTGGGAGCAAGTACCTTCCCTGCACGGACTGCGAGCTCCCAGGAGAGAGGGAGCGCGCGCACGCTGAGGGTATCGCTGCCTTGCTCGCAAATCTTCCCCCAGCAAGGCTTGCCGGGATGGAGTCGCAGCAGCAGCCGTTGCCCCGTGCCAGGCAAGTGAGTGAAGAAAAGGGGGATCGAGCTGTTCACAGACCTTTCCTGGGCTGCAGTTCCGTGACGGCGGGGATGCAGGAGATGCGCAGGTCTGCACTGGGGCTCCCAGACCGCTCCCTCCTACGCGGGGCACGGATCCAGACCTGCCCCTCACCCCAGGGCTAGCAATTCAGCCGCAGGGCATTGGGATCCCTTTGTCGCTGTTCTGGCAGAGCCAAAATATTCTCCCTGCTAGTTTCAAAGATGTCAGTGATCCTTGTTTTCCAACGGGAGGATTCCCGCTCACCAAATGAGGGCCAAGCTGTTGCTGGTGTCAGGGTTCATGCATCCCTTGCTGCCCTGATGTAGCGTTTGCCACAACCCTGCTCCACATTATGGTCTGGATTAGAGGTCCCAAGGCCAACCGTTGGCCAACCTTTCTTGGCTTCTCCTTACCACGTTACAGTAGTTAAGTCTTTTTATCCACAGCAGCCTCAAATCCTCCCCTGTAGCTGGCCAAGCTCTCGGGCTTTCCAGCCACCTTGCAGCAGCAGGTCCCACAAATTAACACCACATAGTGGGGTACAACTAAAACTCAAAGAAATGAGGAAAAAGACTTAAACCTCTCACAGACTGTGCTCGGAGGCAGGAAAGCAAGCATGTGGTGTAGTGCTGCAGTCCCAGCCATCAGGGCTGGGCTGTGGCTTCGCTTCTGACAGCATTACTGAAACCATCTCTGGCAGCTGATGACCACTTCTGGGGTCCTCACTTTCCCCTGAAACATTACAAAGACTCAGAACAAGCCATAAAGAATGACCTGAAAACTACATGAAATGGGAAGGAAGCCTATTCCATTTTATTGCATCTATTAGACCTATTGAAAAGATGGCTCAGAAGTGGCTTGATTGCCATGACAAACACCTACACGGAGAAAAGATTTAGGAGACCAGACCTCTCTTTAACCTAACAAATAACAGCAGAGTGAGACCTGGGAACTAGAAGCCAAATCTCAATAAATGGTGTCTAGAAATAAGGTGCATAATTGTAGCAGAGTGAAGTCAGCGGTAGGATATGTCTCTCGCAGCCCAGGTCTAGACTTTACAAAGTATTTCCTTGCTAAGACAAAAACGAGGGGACTGACACTGGAGCTGCTGGGTGAGGAGTTTTGGCTGCTGCTACTCAAGGCACCAGCCTGAAAGATCAAGGTGGCTCTTTCAAGGCTGGAGATGCAGAAATCTGCTGTAATGGAAACAAGATGGAGCAGGATGAGCTCACTGCTCAAGTCAAACTCGCCAACATACCCAGGGGAGTGCAGGTCATCATCTTGTCCCACTGGACCGACCTGGGTCATAATGACCCCCAGACCTTATGGCAATCTTCTCCCCCTCTGTTAGCACTCTGCAGCCTCTCCTACACACAGATCCACCACGTGCTAACTGCGGAAACATTTGTGCATCACTGTTGTGTCCATAGCAAACCAAAAACTGCATAAAAAAGAAGAAATGGAAGCAGAAAAAGAAGGAGCTTTTTGAAATACTTAAATTCCAATTGCATGAAACTTGGGAGAAATGCATGTGAAAGCCCCACGGCGTGGGCAGTCTCAGTCCTTTGTCCTGCTTTAACACTTTCACCTCTTCTGGTATGTGCAAAGTCCTTGGCACGTTCCCTGGCTGCTTTTATTTCTGTGCAATAACCAGGAAAAGGGCCAGGAGCAGCAGAGGCCACATGTTACCCTGTACTGATGGCACAGCACTGCCAACACGGTTTGATACGAACACACAACGCTGCTACAGCAAGACCAGCCTCTCCAAACAAGCATGAGTGGCTTGTTGGTGTTGGAGGTCTCCAGGTCTAAAAGGATCACAGAGGACGTTCAGAGAAATAAAAAAAAGACGACAACTCTCCTATGGGATGGCAATGCTCAACCCTGCAAAGAAATTTAGGGCAGGAAACAAGGAATGAGCTGAGTAGGATGGTGGGATAAAAACCACCCCATCCACCACGCTGTGCCTTTTGAAGGCATCTGCCTCCATGTCCTGCTTCTCAGACACTGCTGGCTGGGCTTGGCTTGGGGAGCAACACGAGGACAGCAGCAGCGGCGGCTTTTGGTGGGAAAGAGCAGCTGAAGACACCAGGGACCTCAGTCTTGACTCTTGTTTCCTGAGCCTTGACAACTCCAAATTATCTTTTCTCTCCCATTCCCAGCTCGGTCCCTTCCTTCCTGGAGATAAGGGACCACGCGGGCCTGACTGCTACAGCCTGCAAAGCTGTGGGAAGACCCTCACAAGTCACCCACACTGAAGTGGGAGAGGAAAACTCACGGGGATATCCATGAACAGCACATGGATATCCGAGCTGCTCCTGCGCCTTGTGGGGAGAGGAGGAAAGTGGGGGGAAATGCGTATCAGCAGGAAAAAGCGAGCTTGGTTTCTGGTTGTCAGAATCCAGTCTGCATCACCAGTGAAACGAGATGTGCGGTCTCAGCCTGGCTGTTTGGTAGGCTGAAGGGGTGGGGAGGATTCAAGGCAGGGCACAGCAATGCTGTGCATGCTCTGTATCCTTTCCACCCTGGCTCCATGTAGGAAAATCAGCTTGCAGCAACGCTGGGGAGGAAACATGAAGGAGCATCCCCACGGCAGCTGAAGGCAGAGTGGTAGCTGCAGTTTCTCCCTCTTTATCGCTCTCACTATCGCTTTCTGCACACCCACAGCAAAAGGGACAGGGCGCAACTACCTCCCTTCCTCAGGACCGCTGGGCGTCGCTGCCAGAAATCATGCAGCAAGCCTCAAAATCAGGAGAGGGCACTTCCCAAAGAAAATAAAATCCTACCCATGAAACTCCAGCCTGGCAGTGCAGTGCGGAGAGGCTGAGACCCAGTCCCAGGCACCAGCCAGCTCCCAGTGCCCACTGGTGTGCCCCAGAGGGGCTTTGTTATGGAGATCCGCTTCTGGCAGATCCCGCTCTGCCGCAGGATTAGCTACCAGCAGTTTTGCAGCGGAGAAGGACGTGCATGTGCACCACACAGGGCTGAACTCATTGGATGTTATTTCTCTCCCCTCGAGATGGGCTGAAGCGCAGTGATGACTGCTGCCTTCAATCACGTTTTCAGTCCCTAAAGATGGGGAGCGATAACCTTGCTCCTTGTTTTCCAGCCAAGCCCCCAGAGCTCCAAGGCAGCATCCCTCCTGGAACATGAAAACGCTCTTCTGTCGGGTCTCCCAGAGTGGGAAGACCCTCGCCTCTTGGTGAGGAAGACCCTGGACAAGCGGGCTGGAGCAAATGCAAACAGAAATTGGGAAGCAAGCTGAGCCTGGGGGAAATAGGGAAGCGACAGAGCTTGCAGGCAGCAGCCAGCATCTGCTGCAAGTCTGCAGCTACCGTAAAGCCAAGACTGTTTTTTCCCCCCCTAGACTGAGCAGAGTAGAAAGGGAGAAAGGAGATCCTCAATAGAAAATGGGGTGCATCTCACCTGCTGCCTTCTCCACCCGAGTGAAGACTCACATTACTGTGATCAAGCATGATGTGTCACCCCTCCAGCACTGGGTTCTGGGTGGGCACATCCATCCCCGGCAGCTGCCTCACACGTGCCCCCAGCAGCACAGCTCGACACCCAGGCTACTGCATACACCTAGACACCGCTGTGCTCCTTTTGGTCTCCTTTTTTGGCACCGTGCTGGAGATCAGCCCACGGCTCCCAGCACATTCCCCTTTCTGGTCATATCCACCCTCAGCCCTTCCACCACCAAACTGCAGCTTCCCCAGCCTGTAATAATCAGCGCTATGCACGTTATTTCACGAACATGAGGCCAGGTCCCACTGGAGTCAGGCTCGCTAAATAAGGGAGGCTTGCTGCTCTTCCACCACCGGGGATTGTGACGTGCAGCCCCAGAACTGCTTATGCCAACCCCCTGGGCGACGGGCATGTGCGTGATGGAGAGGGGAGGCTGGGAGGGGATGCAGGAGGAAGAGCATTGATCTCCAGCTTAGCCCACCAGCCCAGGGGAGCCCTTCCTACATAAATATTTGCCAAGCAATGCATTTGTGCCTGTCGATGGCTGTCAATAGGAGCCTGCAGTGCTGTTATCTGCAGAGCTGTCATTCTCGGGAATCTGATCCAAACAGCCCTCTCCGCATCTCAACCGATGGGCAAATTATTTGTCCTTTTTAATCTGTGTGCTGCCTGCACAGAGCCTGTCCCCAGCTACGGAGCACCCTGGGGTGCAGGAAGGATGAAGCAAAAGCATCGCAGCTGGCATCGAGGCGCCTCGGCAGTGCCAGCACACGGAGAGTTAACCGGCTCACATGCACACAGAGAGCTGTCAGACAAAGCCCTGGCCTGGATGCCTCCTGCTTCCCCCTGCGCTTGCATTGTCAGGCTCCAGCATCTACCTGCCAGCTCCGGCAGCCGGCAGTGGTGGGGAAAGGGCTGGCATGGACTGGCAGCATGTGCCAGATGGGACAGAGCCAGCCGGGGCTGTATCGACAGGCCAGAAGGATGCTGCTACGTTACCGTGGAAATGGTCTGCTGTTTTCCGTCTCAGGGCCTCCACAGTCTCCTCTGTGTCTGCCCACTCCAAGACCAGCCTCCGGCCGTACAAATGCGTGCTGTGGCACAGGGCATTGAAGGCTTTCTGCAGAATTAAGAGAGAAAAAAATAATAAGGGATAAAATAAAAACAGGCTCACACGAGAGAAGATGTCTCTCCCTCTGCCCTGAATCTAAAAGGCCACCAGAGAACATCCTACTTTGAGCGCTTTCCTCTGATGGGGCAGGATTCATCTCCATCAGTGGCTTTGACTCGATCATTTATCTTCTACATACTTGCAGCAGAGCAAATACCCATCGCCATTCCTGTAGGCTGCTGCTGCTCGCTAGGGAGCAGGCTGAAATCCAGCACAGCAAGCAGCTCAAGGTTGGCTGCAGCCTTGCATCACCCTGGGACCACACCTGAGCCGGGAAAGCTTCAGCCTGGAAAAGATATCAAGACTCGGGGCAGCACTAGCTGGGTCAGCTGCAAACCAGGGTCCTCACGGGCAGCACAGCAGCGCTGGGTTAGCACGGGCAGAGCAACCTCGTGGCTCTCCACCCACCCTGGCACGCAGTAAAGCACAGCTCAAACGGGAGTAGAGAGATTGCTTTCTGCTCGGGGACGACAAGTCTGAAGGAGCACAAGCTCAACCGGGGAAAGCTGCCGTCCTCTCGCCAACCGTTTGGTGATGTTGGCCATGGTGACAGCAAGTGTGGCAGAGCCAGAAGACAATGCAGAAGTCCTCTTCTCTTTTTGCCTGTGGTGGTTTGCTATGTTACAGAAATCCAGAGGTTTCCTCAGTGTTAGATCCTGCTTAACAACATTTGTACAGCTATAATCTCTTGCTGATGTTGAATACATGCGTGCCAGGCAGCGCAGTAGCTCAGACGGCTTTCTATGCCTGTAGGCAACCAGCAGAGGCATTCAGGAAAACAGCGCAGCGACTCCATCCAGGGAAGGTTGACTTTGTCTTTATTTCCCACAGACTTTCAAGGGAATTCAGGATTGAGCAGGATTGGGCCCATAATGCAAATGCACAAACACGCTGGTCAAATATTTTCATCCCCAGGGGCCCACAAAGTGCTCCACGGCAATGCAATGTGTGGCTGCGCACAGGGGTAGAGAAAAGGAGCCCCAAATGCTCTTTTAGAAACCCCAGCTAAGGCTGGGATTAAGTCAGGTTGTAAGCTCTGCAAACTCGCATCCTTAGAACGAATACGGCGGCTATAGGACCACAGAAACACTTCCCACTGTCCAACAGGGATGTATGTGTCTGTGCATCTGGAGACCCCCAAACAGCACCGAAGTTGTTCCTGGAAAAGCCCAGACTTCTCTACGCCATTTGCTAAAGAGCAATTTTGAACCACTGCGGCTGTCCCCAAATGTCACAGGGCTCTTCCTGCAAGAGGCTTTGGCTGCCCATGACCACTCCTCGGCAGCCAGGACCCTGACCGAGCCGCCAGATTACAAAACGCAAAAAAATCCCCGTTTCCAGCGACCAGTACTCAGCAACCTGGGTTCTTCCCTCCTTCTGACTCCCTTTCACTCATATAATTCTCATATATTATAAAAAAGAGAAACGGGGAGCACCAGCTCCACCTGCTCCGCAACATCGCTGAGATTCCCCACCTTCCCACCGTCGCCAGCTCCGGGGGGCCGACCCGGCAGGGAAGCATGCCTCCTTTTTGAGGGGTGCATTCCCCTCCGAAGGGCTGCAAGCCTGGCTGGTGTTTTTGCAGCTACAGCTGTTTTTATTTGCCGCTGCTGTTGTTTTAAAGGCCTATTTTCACTTGGAATGGTATCCAATTAGCAGAGCAATGTGTTGGCTTAAATAAACACTCGGGGGGAGGTGGCAGTAGGGAGTTGTGATGGCTGTTTACGTTGGCACAAAGAGCCATTTCCAAAGCCTGGCAAACAACTGCAGCTCTAATCGCCAGGTCTCATTTGTTAATTTATACTTTTTAATTTCTCACTTCCCGCAGCACGAGGAAGAGGAAGGTTGGAAGACAGTACATAGCCTCAGCAACCTCACTGCACTCTGCAGCAGGTCCCGGAGGAGGGCAGACCACGTCGAACATGCTCACGATCATGGTGCAACGTGTGGTGCTTGGTGGGCTCTCACCATCCCAGCCACTTGCTTTGCTACGTCCTCCTCATTGCAGGCTTGCTTCCAAGCACACGCAGCCGCTCAGCCCAGTCCAGGATGCGGCATCCTCTAGTTCTGCGGGCAGCACTGGGAAAGGTCATGGAGCAAGAGGGAAGGCAGATGCTGCCATCAAGTTGCATTACATGAAAGAAACCCACTGGGAGAGACGCATCTGCCAGCAGCCTGGTGACATTGGCCCTTCCCAGCCAGACGCGCTCCCAAAATGAGCTGGTTCGCACCCAGGACAAAGCAAAGCTGGGGGTGCCGGGGCGAGATTGCGGGGACCCCTTCAGCTCGCCGCTGCTCCAGCCCACGCAGGGAAGGGCGTGCTGGGAGCCGTACTCCCCACAGCCCCGTCTTCCAAACGGGTTCCCGGAGCTGGGGCTGCAGAAGGGAAGCCATGCATCTCAGGTGAAAAACACGTGAATGTCAATTCCTTTGGAAATGAGCTAAGAAAGATAAACCTTAGCTCTTCATTGCTCTGAGAGGAATTGAGACTTCTTCAGGGGAGAAAAAAAGGGAAACCACCGATGATTTAAAAGACAAAGGGATGAAGGGGAGAAATGCCATCCCCATACACCTGCATTGCTGGAAATCTTCCAGTGGGAGGAGGAAATTTGCCACCGCTGCTATTCCAAATGAAAAGATAGATAGGGAAAAAAATATATTTTAATTACATGAGAAATATGAAACGAGGACAAGCAGGCCAGCTTTCAAAGAAAGTGGGGCCGGAGGCAGGAGCTATTCTTGGGATACGGCTCCTCCACCCGAGTGTCTGCCTTCCCAGGACACCTCCTCTGAAGACCAAAGCATCAACCGGCCAGACGTTTGTTTAGTTGTACCCAAACTAGGGATAAAGACCAGTGTGGTGTCTGCTCATCTGAGAGAAAAGACCTCTAATTACCACGGCTTTGGATCATCCTACACCCACCTCATCCTACAGAAAAAGGCAGCCTCCACCACGCAAGGCTCGGTAGCCTTAAATGCCAAAAAAGGATTTCATTAAAGCTGCTGCATTTGGTAATACGCCCTCCACAGGGTAACACCAAAAGGTGAAGAGCCCCGGCAAACCTCCTCGCAAGTCTCTTCTGCTCTCCAAATGCTTTAGGGGTTGCCTGAAAACCCTACGGCCTTCTCCCTCTAGAAAATAGGATGCAAGTATGCTTAAAAATGTCATCTCTGAACCCTCCTGAGTATGATTTTGCAGAGTTTGGTTCAAGTTTAACGTCATGGCTCAGTGTGGCAGGATTTCGTCGCTAGCTCCGAGGACAGCTTGGGCAGGGCTAGAGCCCAGGTGGTGGATGGAGAGGTGAACAGGGCAGGGAAAAGCAGAGAAAGGAAGGGAGAGGCTGGAACAGCAGCTTAAAAATGTTTGTGGGATTCAGTAAGGGAATTTCAAAATTAAGGGGTAGCTGATAAACTCACATGAAGCTTGGGCTGCCGGGACAAGACAGACACTGCTTTGGAGCAAAGCCTGCTGCGCCGGAGCGTTGGAAAGGCAGAGATCAAGAGACCGGACCATTGCGTCTGTCACCCCCGAGTGCTACGGCTCCATCCCTAAATACCGTATTAATTTGGAGGACAGTGCTGCTCTGCCTATAGATTCCCCCTTGCCCTATTAAATACTCAAGCCAAAGAGCCTCCGGGCTGGAGTCATTAGAGGGACAAAGGGTCAACAACATTAGGAGATTGATAGATTTCCCTTCCTTGCAAGAACCAGTCCCAACTGAGGATGCTCTCTGCGATGCCAGCTGCACACAAGGATTTCTCCTTCCCTGTGTGCATTTTTAAAGGGTTGACTGTCTTTCCCGAATGGGCAATTTCTATTTGGAGACCAGATGTATTTTTATATCAACAGGGGAGAAAAGTGGAAACTCGGCTTCCAGTTAATAGTTCAAAAATAAAAACAATCCCACAGCAGCTCTGTACAGGGAACATCATGAAACGTGTCAAATGGTTAATGCATCCTTAACCGGACTTAAGTTGTTACTGCCAGCGGATCAAAGTTCCCCTTCTCATCCCCTAACTTCCATGCACTCCCAGCTAGTGGTCAGCTGGCACTGGAGATTTAAAACTAGACTTGATCAGCAGGCATACAAGCCCTCTTTGTGAATATTACTTTGTCCCTCCTGTTGCTGCCTTTGACATGGGTTCCTCCACATTTCCTGGCTCCACACGTGTGCTGTGATCTGATAAATGCTCGCGACACAGAAGAGAGAGGGCTGCTAATTTCATCTGATGGTGGTGTAACACTCCCAGTTGAGCGCCATCCATCACCCTGGGAGCCATCAAACTACGCAAGAGGCAGCCCCGGCTGCAGACATCACCGTGGGAAAGCCAGGCGTGAGCCTGGGGCTCTGAAGGATGAGCAGATGATGGGGAGAAGATGCTACCACCAGCAGCATCCTGTGCCCTACCTGGACGTCACCTGCCCTGCAGGCAAGGTGACCCGCTGCCTGGTCAGTGTGGCCCAGGCGCTCACCCCTCCCACGACAGCACCTTTTTGGCAGGACTGGCTCCCCTTGAGCGGGTGGCAGAGCATCGGGGGAGGCCAGAGGGATGAAACCCAGCCCAACGGGACGGGTCTGCAGGCACAGCATCGGGGAGTTCAGAGGGGGAGCCCCACAACTCTGTCCTGCCTTTGGAAAATCTCCATACGTACTCCCGCAGCAGCCGTGATTGCTCAGAGAAAAAGACAAACACAGGAGGTCACAGGCTTTAAATGCCCAACAAAGCCACCCTAACCATTCTATTACAAAACCATCATGTTTTATAAGATGCTTATAAGCGATTTCCAGATTACCACTCTGAGCAAAAACGTCATTGACAGTCACAGCTATTCAGCTCAGAGGTCTTCAGGCCCACTCCCCTCCTCTCTCATTTCACTTAGCAATAAACTCTAAGCAATTATGTCTGTGTTTACAATATTCAGGATCCTATTCATC
The DNA here is from genome assembly GCA_026212715.1 of Elanus axillaris. Classification (NCBI taxonomy): domain Eukaryota; kingdom Metazoa; phylum Chordata; class Aves; order Accipitriformes; family Accipitridae; genus Elanus; species Elanus axillaris. The sequence continues at coordinate 3,267,679 of JANZLQ010000092.1, read as the reverse complement.
AATACACAGCGCATCCTCTTCCAGACAGCCAATGGAGTGTACTTGATGTGCCACTTGTGAGACAATTAAATCCCTCAAAGAGATGAGGGTGGAAAAAAAAAAAAAAGAAGAAGGAAGAAGAGCTGCTTTGCTGGAAAAGAAGAAAACCCCCCAAGCACTCTTCCACAGGGTGGCTTTCTCCCTGCACGTTTGTCTCTCGTGGCCTCTGCGAGCTTTGGCAGCAGTGCCCCGAGTAAGTGCCCTGCCCAGCTCCACCAGCGATAGACGGGCTTCCTATCGCTGAGATCTCTATTTGTCAAGTGCAGCTGGAATTAGCCACCAGGTCCCCAAGGGGCTGAAGAGGGATGGAAGGCAGATCCTGAGCCTGTGCCCCATTTCCTCCAGAAACCAAGCAGAAAAGCGGGTGCTGTCTCATTCACCCCCAAAACAGTGGCTGAGCAATGGTAAAGAACCAGCCAGGTCCCTGTATGCACCGTTCTATCAAATGCTTAAAGTTTCCTTAGGAAAAGATTAATTCAAAAACCAGGAACAAAGCCTGAACGACTCTGGTGTGAAACAGGTTAAAGCAAAGCTGCCCAGAGCTGGGGTTTGAGCAGAGCTGCAGGCACAGCTCACCATGCAGGGAAAGGAACTGTGCTCCTGGGGACCTCACTGCACCCCGTGCTGCCCAGCGAGCCGATTCCCAAAGGGAGGACAAACGCTGAGCGGAAGGAAGTTTGAATTAGGATCAATATAGGACTAACAAAGAAACTCTATATACTGTGTTATACGAGAGGTCAGACTGGAACGGATGATCTAATAGTCCCTTGTGATCCCGGATCAATGAATCCTGTCTAAAAACATAAACATGGGCTATGCTTGCTCCCCCCTCCTCTCTCCTTCATCTCTGCTCACAGCCTTGAAAATCTGGAGTCTCGGGGAGCCAGTGGAGCCGAGTGATCCCTTCGCTTCAGCAGTAACATCCCTTGGCTTGTGCCCACAACCATTCCTCTTCCAGACACTGTGCAAAATGCCAGCAGCAGGGACAAAACCTGCACTGCTCCGGCGCTGGGAGTGCCCACGGAGCAGCTTACAGCGGGGCCGAGGACCCTCTTCTGCCCAGTGCATGAGAGATCACGCCTGGTCCAGCCTGCTCCTGAACCTCTGGCAAAGGGTGAGAGCAGAATACTATCAGACAGGCTATGATTTCCTTGTTTCTTCTGCAAATATGGAACTTAAACATATAGGAAAGCTTTAAAAAAAAAAAAAATAATTACACTACAGCATTCTGAAGAGCAATCTACCCTGGCCTAAAATGCTATGGAATATTTTGCAGCATAAAGTGCATACAGATTGCAAAAACGTCAAGACATTGGAATGATGGGTTTTGCATTTTTTGGTTAAAGCAAAATGTGCTTTCAACTTGTAGGCCTCAGGAGCTCTGTTCTTGGTTCTGAGAAAGGCATTTCCCAGGCACCGCTGCCTGCTGCTGGCACTTTCCCTATTGCTGTCAAACAGGCAGTGCAGACCGCTCTAAGAAAGCATCCTTGGCCAACCCAGCACAGCTAGGTGCCCTCTTTGCACCAAGACAATGACTGTATTACAGAACTCGATCTTTGTTGTGTTCAGCAAGGCAAAGCAGACACAGACCTGTGTCTCTGCTTGCCCATCCTTTTGGCCAATTCACAACTACTGCTCTTCTGTTACACTCACTATCTGGAAAACACCAGGGTAAGGCTGCTCACAGGGTGTCTCAGAACACACAGAGGAACCGATGAACGCGGGCCTTGCACAGTTTAGAAATCAGTGAACAGCTACGATATCCAAAACTCCCCTAAAACCAAGGCAGTGGTGGAGATGGGACATGCACTCAGGTTTCCTGATGTGTTAACATTGGGGCAGAACCATCCCTTCTCACCTTGCTTCTGACAAACCTGAAAAATAAGCCCCTGTCCTTCTACATTACGAGGACTTTTAGCCATTTTTATCAGTTGCACCAAACTTACGCCCATTACAGCTTAGGTTGCAGTTTCAGTCGTGTAACCCCCAGCGGTTGCCCACATGGGGGTTTTAGCCTCAGTGTGGTTTTGCTGGTGAATGGTAACAGCCTGCCCCAACTCTAGGCTAAGGCTCAGTGGGACAGAGCTTCCAGGCTCCCTTCCTCACCTTCTGCTCTGAGACCAGTCTGGGAGGGTGACAGAGGGGGAGGACTACATCTCACCTTGGCATCCTGCTTGGTGAGGAAATCCACAAACCCAAAGCCCCGGTGGGATCCCGTTCCTGCCATTTTCTTGGGCAGCCGGACAGTCTTCAGCTCTCCAAAGGTGCTGTGAATTAGAGAGGGAAAAGCAAAGACAACTATGAGATCAAGGGAAGAACGATCATTTCATCACAAACGACAGCACTACCAGTTGCAGACCCACGCTGCAGGCTTGCTAGCACTGAGGACAAAGGTGAGCGGTGTCCCACGGCTGCTCTGCTTCCCTGTAAGCCCCATGTCCAAAGCACCTAGTAACAGCTGAAAACTCAGCTTGGATTTCAAGCATCATCCTTTCTGGTTACAAACCTTAACAAAGCAAAAACAATTCTTTAATATAAGTGCTATGCTCCTCCTCCCTTTAAGAGATCTGCAGAAATCTAAGATGCAGCCTGCATGTTATGCCCTGTTCATGGTGGGCAAAGAGCATCTCCAGGTTACCAGGAGGCAGGGCTGCTCCAAACTGCCATCGAAACAGATTTATTTGCACCTCTGAAGAAGGGCTAGAGTGCACAGGCTACAGACATGAGCCAGAGCACAGCCCCACGGAGACCTATTCTCTTTCCAGCGAAGCTCCTCCATCCCCACAGCCTGTTGTAGGCACCACGTTCGCAAAGGCGTCATCCTTCTGCTCCACAGATGCTGGCCATAATTTTTAAGACTGGATTTCCTCGTTCTAACGCTTCACTTGGGTACCTGCATTTCCCCATTCTGCAGCCAGCCACCCAGCCTCTTTCATGGGCTGGAATAACCTGGTTTTATTTAAGCTTGCTGAAGGTTTAAAGGGAAACACGTGAATTCAGCAGATCCAAGTCCTGAACAACACCCCCCAGATCCAGCAGCATTTCAGACAAGTTTCTGAGTGCCAACAGGACGGGAAGTCAGGAACGGGGAGATAAGGGGGTCCTGCTTAGCTGGAGGGTGTTGGGTAGGGCTGGCAGCATCCGCGCTCAGCCACAGCCCAGCAGAAACCTTGTCACGGCATGCCTGTCCCTGGAGAAGGAACCTGTCACTTAAGCACCAAAGCACGCAGCCATCCCACCAGCAGCCAGCCCGGACATTATCCAAAAAGCCTGAAAACAGACCTAAAGGCAGGGCTCGCCGGATACCCCTCTCCAGTGCCGTCCCCTGGAGAAACTCCAGGACAAAGCTGGTGCTTTCTCTGCATCCGAGTTCCTGCTTCCCCTTCGCCTCCCCTCCCCTTACACCCATTTATCAAACACATATGCACAAACTGCAGGCAATAAATATTTAATGTGGACCGGGTCTGAATAGATGTGTTATTTTATTTGAAAATCTACACACACGCGTGCATACACAAAAGGAGCCTGGGATGCAGCAGTGCCAAAGAGCACCTGGGAATAAACACAGTAAAGGCCATAAACGCTCTCGTGAAATGATATAAGCTAAATCCTAGGAGTTAACCTGGTGCACTGGCAGCATGACCAGGCATTCATCTATCCAATTTCCTTAGGCAACATGGTGTGTAAATGTACCATTATGAGGCCTCAAAATGAATCCGCACGTCTTCTCCTTGGTGCTTTCCCTCCCTCTCTCCCTCCTGCCCCCTTCGAGCTGGCGCTACGCAAACAAACAAACAAACCTGAGCGGAGGCGAGGGAGCAGCCTCGGCCAGCGGGGATGCTCGGCTCCGGGAGCAGCAGGAATGCTGCATGGTTTCCAGCGGCAGGAGGGTCCTCCTGCAAGGGGTTGCGGGCGAGGAGGGACCCTGGAGCTCTGCAGGCTGCTCCTCTCGCTTGCAGCATCCCTGTAGGACCTTGAGTGCCCCAGTTGGGTTAAGGGAGAGGTAACGAGAGAGCTTCTGGCTCAAGGAGATGACCATTTAGCTAGGAAAGACAGCTGGTGGGTGGCACGGGCAGGGGAGCGCTTGCTCCACTCTACTGCTCTGTGGAAAACGTCAGGGGCATTGCCTGGGGGAACAGAATATTTGCTAAAGGAATATGAGCAGAGTATTTGCTAAAAGGGAGAAGAAGGTCTCAGACAACACTCACTCTGTGCGCTAAAACACCACACGTCTCCCTTTGAGACCCAGCGCACAGGATGGGCGAGAAGGTGCCCAGCAGGAGCAGGACGGCTACGGACCCTGGGGCTCAGGGTCCCAGGGGAAGCCGCGGTGACCCATCTCAGCCTGGGCAGAGATGGGAAAAGCTGGCTCTTCCCTCCTTCCCCAGCTCAGAGCTGCTCGAGCGACCCATGCTGGGAGACATGTGGAGGTGGTGGGGGCCCGATCCAGAGCAGGGCTGGCCACTGGCATCTCCCTGGGGAGAGGAAGGACAGTGGTATCCACCAGCAGGTCCCAGAGATATGGGTCTGTTGGAGGAAGCTGCAGCGTAGCTCCCAGAGGGGGAGTAGGCAAAGCTGGGGGGGTGTGTGAGGAAAGCCAAGGGGCACGACAGAGACAGGGTTGACCCCACTGGGGCTGCAGAGTAAAACACCCTCCCCCCCACTGCGGCGCTAATTAGAAACCACAACACAGCAATTACCATCCCAGGAGCTGCGAATGAAGTGGAGAGCTCGGGCCTTTAATGTTTTCCTCTCCAGCGCCAGGCAGAGACTCACACCTCTCTTTTCCAATTATTTCATCTGGATCTGGGAAGAGAGGCAGAGGCGGAGGGAACCCAATTACCCCCTGCAGTGCCAGGCTCCCAGTACCTGGGGAAGCCAGGTGCCACCATATTTGCTCCCACACCAGCTGCATCGACGCTGCAGCCTTCCCAGCTCCGGGACAGCCGTGCACGGACTGTGCCACGGCTGCCACAAGCAAAGCCACAGGAGCAGGGATGGTGGAAAGAAAAGGGACGCAGCTCATCACCTGGGTGAAACCCAAGCAAAATGGCAGGGGAGGGAAGAAAGCAGCTTTTATACAGGCTGCTAAACTGCAGTTTGCCCGTAAGATCTCACCAAGCTGCTTTAAAACACGTGCTTCCCTGGGGTGGGGATGGCTGCAGAGGTGGGGGGGCTCACAGCAGCTCAGACCCGGTGTCACTGCCACCTCCTTCCCCTTCCAGCACGCAGCTCCGACAGGCGCAAACGGCGTGAAAACGCAGCATGCACCCCAGGGGTGTGGGTTCCTCTCGGAGCTGACGTCTCTCTCCCTCTCCGTGGCAAACTGGACAGAGACCAGAAAGCGTTGGCATCAAACTCCGCTGCCAGCGTGGAGCACGGCACCGTGCCAGGCTCCTCACCCCAAGCGTGACAGTTTACAGAGAAGTTCCTGGAGTTAACATGAGTGTGAAATCTGAGTGGTTTCTGGATTTGTACTCACCGGCATCCATGTTTTCTCCAAGTGTTCCCAAGCCCCTGCACCAGAGCCAGGGCTCAGCCACAGGACAAGCATTGAAGGACCCGACAGTTGCAGGAGCAAAGCCCTTTCCTTCTAAAGACATTGACTTGTCTGCAGTCAGCCCAGCTGAACTTTGCAGAAGATTGTAACCTCCTTTCTGGCGAGTCCTGTCCCCTCCAGACACATGTGCCCAGCGTGGGACTGGATTTCTGGCAGGGCACCCCCACGGCTCTTGGTGACACTGCATGCGGCTGGGATTTCATCCATCATGAGTGCAGCCAAGGTGTGTGGCAAAACCAAATGTCTTGTATAAATGACCTCCCCATGGAGCCGCTCATAATTAACATAGGCAGTTTGACAGGGGGGCAAAAGTGAAGAGCAAGAACTTTGCCACAGAGGTGGCAGGCAGGTTTGCAAAGCCCCCAGCGACCTGCCATGCACGCAGCTGCTCTGTCACCTCCTGGCTTCCTTCCCCATGTATTTACGAAAACCAGTGTCCAAACAGCTGTCCTCTGAAATCCCGAGTGGGGGTCAGGGCCCGGAGGGGAGGTGTGGAGCCCGTCTGGAGGACGTGGCTCTCCCGGCTTCCCTCTGCCTGTGCTCCCCGCGTGCCGCAGGCAGCTGCCAGCCAGGCTGGCAAAGTCTGTCCTCGTGCCTGTGCTTGCTCTCGCAGGCTTGGCACGTTTTCACGCTGTTGGCTGGAAGGGATGACAGCCCTGAACGAATGCTGCAACTGAGATATTTCCTAAATGAGAACCTTCGTTTTGTGCCGATCCAGATTTACTGGGACACCAGTAAAAGCCTCTACTGGCCCTGGCTGTGCAACAATCCACATGGCTGCAGAATAAAGACCGCCACAACCTATCCCTCAAGAAGTCACCCATCCCAAGCTCAGCAGAAACACACGATGTTCCCAAGAGATGCCAGAAGGGACATCCCCTCCCTCCCACTCACAAGGGATCCGGTACTTCTGCATGGCATTGTCGGGTACCAGCCACTCTCCTGATGCTCTGGCAGCTCTTCCAGTGGTGCTGCAGCCATCCCCTTGCTTGCCTGGCTGAACACAGGGAAGGGAAGTAGATTTCTCCTCCACGCTGTAAGATGTACGCCGCAAGCTGGCCGCAGGTCAGAGGAACATCACTCCTTGGGATTGTAATTATATCCTCCTGGCACAGGCCAGCTGGGAGGCAAGTCCTTTGCCTGCTAATTATAGGACATTATATTGCTATTAAACAGAGCACACTCTAGCTCGGTAGACAACACACTGCTCACTTGGCTTTGTCTGTTTACTAGAAGGTGCTTGCGTATCCTTCATCAACACAGCCAAGCAGCCGGAGGACAGAGGAGGATGGAGATACAGGTGGTCTGCAGAAATCCTCTTCTCTTCTCTGCCAGTACAACACGCAAGTTCCCACCCTGCAGCTTTCTTGCCTTCAATCACCGCTCTCCTGCTATGAGCACAGCCCTGAATCCTCTGCGCTTCCACCCTAGTATCGCCAGGCACACCAGTGCTAGCACCGTCTTCTGCAGCTGACTCCACCACCTCTTTCCACAGCTCCTCTTTTCCCATCGGGTTTTGCCTGAATTTCTGCTCCCTGCTTCCAAGTCTCTCCTCACCCTCACTCAGCCCCCAGCATCTAAGTCTGGCCCCACCACCACCCCAGGCAGCCACGACGGCCGTTCACACACGCTCATTCAGGGGACAGGTACCTCCAGCTCAGGGTAAACATTCATTACTCCAGCTGGGAAACATCCCCTCCATCTCATCCCATTCCCTGTCTCAAATAGGAGCATTTAAACCACCATCTCCCTGGGACAGGTCAAGCCCTGTCCAGCCCTGATCGTTATTTTCAAGCCCCAAACACAAAGATGTGTTCATCATGCTTGATCTTGGTGTGCCCTCAGCTATGAGCTGATCAAGGACTCTTGGGCTGCCAAGCTCTGGAGGGGAAAGCACAACTGACACGACAAATCCATGCGATGATTGGAAAGACCAACTGCTGCCCCCTGCCAGAAGAGCAGACCTTCTTGGAATGCAAACAAAAAAAAAAAATCACCCTTGGGTTTCTCCAGATGCGTACAGACATCCCACTGCACAGGGCAGTCCTAAACACCTCTCTGGTTTACATTCCTTCATGAAAAGCAAACTAGCAATAACCAGCTTGGGAAGCCAATCAAGAAAACCTCTAGCAAGGTTGCCAACCTTCTCATGGGTTGCCATCTACTGCCACCACCTCCTCCTCTCTCCTCCCCTCTCCCCTCCCTGCCTTCTCATCCCCAAGCCCTGCCACTGCCTAAATCCCACCTCGTGACTGCTGGCAGCCCTAGGACACAGCTCAATCGAATGAGCCAGGCAGCGTAACCGCTCATCAGAAATGGCTCTGGGCAGGGACAACGAGTCCAAAAGAGACAGAAGTCCTTCCCTTCCTTTGCTGCACAACCTCTTCCCCAGCAGCAGGCTGCAGCCACACGTCAGCCCAGCAGAATTCACTCAATCATTTTGCAATGGTCTTCATTTTATTATTTTTTTTCCCCCTTGCCCCCAAATAGGACCTTCCCTCCCCCAACAAATTACCTCCCTGCCAGTCTCTGCTTCTGTGCCGATTTGCTGATTATGGTGGGGGGGGGGAAATAATAATGGCCCTTTTTCTTTCTTCCTCCTTTAGGAACGCAGGACCCTGGCAAATGGTTTTGCCCCTGGGCTGAGCCGTGGCCAGTTCCACCCCCTGCATGAGAGAGTTAATGAAATACGCAGCGGAAGGTCCCTCCCGCCTCCCGCTCCAGGACTTCAGCTGACTCCAGTACGGCTAATCCCATTACAAGAAAATAACGTGGATAATTCAAGCTAATGAAATCGTTACAAGAATGTGGACAGCCAGGGGTGGACATTCAGAGCCAATTTAACAGTCCTTGGTGTTGTTATCCCCAGCACAGGAAATATCTGAAAGGAGGAAGGGAAAGGAGAGAGGGAGGAAAAAAGCCCTCCTCTCTTGTTAGCTTAAATCCTGTTAGAGAGTTCAGGAATTAATCTGCCACCTATCTCCCCTATTACCATTATCATCATCATCATCATCATCAATAATGTCTCCTCGGTAACCTCTGAAAATTAGCAAATGAATGCGCAGGAGGGCAAGGCAGGAGCGAAGCCTCCTGACGCGTTGAACCAAGCGCAAACCACGGCTGCCTCCATCTCCAGTGGAGCCGCAGGGGCAGGAGACGACGGGTGGAGGGACTTTGCAGCAGACCAGAGGTCGCAGTGGACCCCCAGCCCACGGCTGCACAGACGAAGCGATGCGGAAAAAAGCAGGTCCTTGCCTGCCCTGGCCCCACTGCGAAGCTGATCCTTCATTCCCGCAGCGGCTTCTCACCTGCACTGGACAGTCCCGCTAGATAATCAAATCACCTTCAAAACCCCCATGAAAATGCAGCGGTACACAGGAGGAGGACAGCCACGTCTGCGTCTTGTTCTTTGCTACATGAATCATCAGTTTTTCCAGCTTCCTCTCCTCTTTGCCCAGGAGCATCATCTTTGTTTGGAGGCCTCTTGATCTGCTGCCGCAGCAAAACTGGGTTTCACTTTATGCAATTCCTGTTCTTCGGCGCCAGCCTCGTGCTGCTGGGAGAAATGCTGCTGTCTTCTCCGAGCTCAGCCGCTTCCAAGGAACAGACCCCTTCTCGAGGCCAGTTTTCTGGCCATGCTGCAGAGAGCCTCCTGCGGCAGGTCTAAAGCCAGGCTCTCCTCGTGGCCACCCGTACTGAGGGAAGCCGAACACTGCACATATCCGAGCTCAGCCACACCATTTCACTGCGAATCGTTCTTTTTGGCACTGAGCATTTCCAGGCAGGAGCTGCCGGTCGTGCTGCACTTGTGGATGCGGTGGGGTACCTCCTCCACACCACCTGAATGAAGCACAGCCCTGTCTGCTTGGGGTTGGAGTTGTGGCAAGCCTCACCACGACAAGATTTCAGAGCTATTCAAGCCGGCATCCTCAGCTCAGGTGGGATCATGAGTGTTCAAACACCTCCTGCATTTCCAGCTGGATATGAGTGGTTTCCACTCGTCCTTCTCCTGCACTTGCTGGGTGATGGCAGGACAGGGTCATGCATCCCCTGCAGAGAAAGCTGCCTTCCGAGGGTGCTGAGATCTCATCCCAGACAGTATCCAGCTTCACATCCCTGCAAACCACCTGCAACTCCTTCCCTGGAAGCTTTGATGAACTGCTTGATGGGGCAGTGAAACAACAGAGTGAAGTGGAGAGACTCCCAGGTCTCAAAGAAACCCCAAGTTTCCCCAGGAGACAGGGGTCTCCTTGAAACAAGGTCCCCCATGGGGAACGTCCTACATCCATAAAAATCTGGAATGGCATCTTCAGCTCGGGAGGCTCCCTGGGATCAGTGATGACCATCAGGTCCTGATGAGGCAGGAGCGAGCACCAGGAGATGCTGCAGCCATTGAGCTACTCCTAAGGAGCTCAGCAACCAGCAGCGATCCTGGGGAGCAAAGCGGGGACCCCAGGCTCCTTTTCAGCCTCAGTTTCCCCACATGGGTGACCCTGCAAAGCCACATCTCTCCCATTTTTCCAGCTCACCGCCTGCAAAGCCACAGCTGCTTTCTACCAACCTCACGCAGACATACAAGGCTTCCATCAATCCACGAAGGCAGCAGAGGGACTTGTGATTTTAAAAAGCGACAGTGCAACGTGAACATCTTTGGTACAAGAAAGAAAGCAAAAGCCCTATGGCAAAAACAGCAGAAAAGCTGGAAGCCCTCCTAAAGGGTGACCTGGCCTTGCAAGAAAGAGAAGTCACCCAGGGACTTCTCTTCGATGGGAGAATTGGGGCCACAGAAAGGCACAAGAGAAGCACGTTGCTCTGTGGGCCGTGGCGATGGGACATGTGGTGTCCAGCCTGGGTGGCCATCCCGTCCCTGTCCCAGGTGGAGACTCTCTGATGTGTTGCAGAGAGGAATTTTCCACCTTTCTGCCACTACAGCACAAATAACACCTTTCCCATTTTCTCAGGCTTGATTTCTACTAGACTTGTAAGAAATCAACACCAGTCAGATTTCCACTTTGCGTCCCCCCAAATTTGGCTGGAAGCAACCAATGCTTTCCAAAAGCAGCCCTGCCCATGGCAGAGGAATGGGGAGCGGGATGAGTCCCCAGGCATGAGCCCCCCAGGATGCGCCCAGCACGAACGGCACCATTCCATGTCTCTGGGATGCTCTCTCGCGAACACGTCTAATTACATCCAGACGGCGCTTTCGGCACACCTGCCGCAGCAACTGTTTATCTTGCTGACGACTTAAAGAGCATCATTTGCAAAGTTTGCTAGGAAGGAAAGCCAATTAGCATGTCGCCGGCTAGGCACAAAGATCCTCTTGCTTTATCTCCGCCGTGGCTGCTCTGCAGAGGACCCTTCGGTGCTTATTTCCTCCCGTTGCCCCCACCGCGTCTCTTCGGCTCCTCCAGTTGGAAATACGCAGCCGTGCTTTCTCCCAGAAAAGGCCGAAAAGCAAAGCAGGGGGGTTGCGAAGGGAGGGGGCAGTGGTGGCGAGCCAGCCCAAGCTGCCAAACCTGCCTGTACCAGGAGATGTTGAGAGGCAGCAGGGCAGAGCCGTGCTTGAAGGAGGAGAGTCCAAGGTCCAGGGACGAGAGGGGCTGTTGAGATAAGTGTGGCAGAGGGTCTTGCAAGCAAAGTGCATGTTTTTTCTCTTTTTTTTTTTTTAAAACTGTGAATCTGGGGAAGAGGCCGGCACCATGCCCGTGGCAGAATAAAGCGATGCTTTACCACAAATACACGCCAAAAAAAAAATCATCCTGGTAGACACAGTGGCCAGGGTGATTTGGTCTGGGAGTGGACGGGAGCCCGCAAAGCTCCCACGTCCCGTGCCAATGCCACCCTCCCACATTCCAGCTGCCACACTGGCCTGGCACATCTGCCCCGGCCCAGCCTCGTGGCTCAGGCCCCCCCACCGCACCCCCTGCCCAGCCTTTGCAGCACTTGCAGTCCTCACCCATCTCTCCTCCTTCATCCCGTCATCCGGCTGGTTCAGAATTCCTCTGTCCCAGCTAAAGGCTGCGCCGGGACGCTCCTCCCTTCCACCTGCAAGTCTTCACCTCTCCTACCTCTGCTTGTCAGCTCAGTGCCCGTCTCTCACCAGAGACCACCAGTGGACCCATTTACCCACGCCGTTGATTTAAGTTTCACTGTGGTGTCTCCCTGACATGCCCCCCACGCTCCCCGGAATAACAGCGGCACTGGTCCCAGCTCCAGCACACAGAGGAAGCCCACGAGATCCACCTAGAAACCAGCCCTAGAGAAGCTAGTCTGGCTTTTGGATTGCCCTCGCTCCCCATCTCTTCTGCATGCGGAAAACTAAGCAAAGTTTAGCTTTTTTTGGATCTATCGAATTTTGGACCACATCTCCAAAAGATATTCAGACGCTCCTATCACAAATACTGCCAGTGCCAGAGACTATATGGACATAGATGTGCTTCTTCCAAGGAGCTACGAATTCACCCACAAGACTGCCGCTGACATCAAGTCCCATTTTTGTGGATGGCTCAGTCAGCAGCAGCCTTCCTTGGAGCTTGTGGTGAAGCAGAATCAGAAACGCGACAGCTTTGGTCCCAGACCAACAGGCAGCCATGGGACCTTCCCTCTCCTCAAGATGCAAGACCAGAAGGCAATGGCTGTTTCTCGTCGCTTAAATGGCTTGTTTAAAAACGTAGCAAAACATTTTACCCCTCCTTGATTTATTTTCCTTAACAGTTGCTTATGAGGGACCTTATCAAAAGCTTTCTGAAATTCCAAGTAAATTAGTCATTAGGCAGGTTTTCAGAACAGTAATTAGGCCACTCCATGCCCCTGATGTATTATTTACCTGAGAAGATATACATAATTAGGGCTCTTCTTTATAACTGGTATTACACGCACTAAATTCTACTCCAGTCTATCGTGTAATTACGCAATTAGGCTGCATGCTAAACAGAAAGAAACCAATTCTGAAAACCAAGCAAAAAGAAAGAAAAAAACCAACAGTAATTATTATTTTTTAAATCCTCCATCACCAGCACAGCAGCAGGTCTTAAAATTTTAATATCCCTCCACTTAAGTCATTTTTAAACAGGTGCCACAACCAGGTTTGGTTTCTTAATTTTGCCGCATTTAATCCTACTTTGCAAGGTTTAACGTCGTGCAAGAGACTCAGTTCCTTAAAGAGATTTGCTTTAGAGACTAATGTTAAAAGGGGCCTTTCCCTTCCCCAGTCGGCACAGATTTGCCATGCCGGTGGAAGCGGCAACGCATTGTCTTGCGGCCTCCCTTCGCCGCTCATCAGCTCCCCGGCTCCTCCCAAACGATGATTATTTTTCAACAGCTTCCCGGCTTGCAGCTGGCAGAGGCAGACAGGTACAGTTGCTATGGTACGACCGTCACAGTAATTTAGCCCTACAGTGCTGGCTCCCGCGCCTGAATTTAACGGGGCAGCGTGGCAAAAAGAAAGGTGGGGAGCACCAGGGGGGATGAGCACCAGCCATCGAGCTTCTATGGCAGGAGATGCTAATGTGCAGAAAACCACCCAGCAGTCTCCGCCTGCCTTTCGGACAGAGGCATGGACCCGGTCGTATCCCGATTTGTTCCTGCCTTAATCGTGGCCCGACCGCAAAGCGAGATCTCGGCTCTTCCACGGGTCCCTTCCTACTTGTGCCTGCTCGTGGGGCATTGCGCAAGCAGAGGTACCTTGGTCCTGCCTTTGTTTCCTGGTCCTTGCTGATGGAGGAGTGTGTGCCATCAGGTCTAACATAGGGTGGGGAGTTTTTTTAACCTACCTATTGTTATATTATCTATTTTAGAGTTGGCGAGATCCAAGAAAAACACGAGGACTCGCTGAGCATGCTGATGCCCCCCAGAGAAGATACCTGCATATTATCCACATTTATTTTCATGCTTTAAAGATTCAGATGATTCATGACTTAAAGCATGAACAGACTTCCTTCCAAAACTTTACATCTCAACACTCAGAATTTCCAAGCCAGTTCCCGAGGCACAGGAGAAGGTGCAGAGCTGGCATGGCAAACACCATAAGGCTTCCTTTAGGAAGCCACGGGTTTAAACAGCACTGCTGGACTTGCATTGAACTCTGAAAGAGAGCTCGGGGTTCAAAGTTGTCTTCTGGTCCCGAAGAGTGTGAGCTGGTAACTCAGAGGACTTAAAGATAACTGCTGTTGGACGTGTGTGACTGAAGAGGACATCTGAAAACAGCAGAGATGTCGAAAACCCCACTCTAATATTATTTAGGTTTTGCTGCTGCTTCTCGCCTCTTTTGCCATCTTACAGAGAGGTGAGCTCTGCTCCCAGCCCTGGTCACTGCGGGGCTCTTCTCCCCTCTGCTGCCACGTGCCAGCTCCGTCTGGGCTCTGGCCACTCTCAGATTCTGTGATTTCACCTAACCAAGAGCTTTCTTCTTGATGCTACTGTAATTTTTTGTTTGTTTGTTTCCTGGGGGAAACAAAAGACATTCAAGTACAGTGCAGAAAGGACCAGCTCTATCAGGACAATGGAAAGAGGACTTCTCTTGAGCCTCCCCCAGCCTCCCATCACAACCACCTCCAAGGACAATGCCAGGACCAACCACGGTTTCTGCTACCCCCTCCCACAGTGGCTCTCACCGAGATGTACAAACGACCGCAGTCATGACCCTTATATCCCAAACCTCGTGAAATCTCACTCCTTGCACAGGCTTCAATGAGAGCCTCCAACGCTCGCAAAGCCTTTCACAGAGCTCGCGCTCCTAAGCCACAATTCTCCCCGCACGCAGCACCTTGCAGGACCAGGGCTTAGGAGCCACCAAGTCACAGCAGTAATCACCAGCGGGTCAGGATTTCAAAGGAACCTGCAGCTCCAACAGCGCTGAGATTTGGGGATTTATCTCTCCTGGGCTCTTTTGAAAATCCTGATCAGAGTGCAGCTCTGGTCAAAAATAAGTTATGCTAAAAATAGTGCTCACAGGAGGGCCCGGTACAAATCTCTGCTCCTCTAGGATTCTTATGAGTCAGCTCGTTTCAAAGACAAGAGGAAATTTGTACAACTAGCAAAGCAGTAAACACAGAAGGGAGATTTAGCCACGGCTCGTGGGCCCCCAAGGTGTACCTAGGGCATCCTTTGGAGAAACCAGCCTTGCTGTAAGATACCGGCTGCATCAACAGTCAAAGAAAAAAAAAAAAAATCTCAGATTCAACTGTAGAACCTCCTGCACTGAGCTGGAAGAGAATAAATATAGAAGCAACGAGATATTTATAGGCAGACAGCTATTTTAACACAGCTCTGCTTTAAAGAGAATCCTTATTTAAGTCTTGTCCCTGTAAAGCTGCAGGATGACTTAGAAAAATAACCAGATTAATTATTTTCATCAGGAGAACAGAGAAACGTGTAGGGAAGATCAAATGCATGCAAATGCATTAAGAATGTGGGAGCTTGAGTGAAGTGCTTCTGTTCTGGTGACTCAAATACAATAAGGATGGTGAGATCCTGAGCACAGGCTAGTCTCCAAAGAGCCCAGCCCAACCACATCTGAAGTCTGCCAGGGATCAGAACAAGACAAAGCGTTAAAATCAGGCACACACCATGCCATCATGCTCCCCTGACCAGCACCGTCCTCTCCAGAGATTCGACCAACAGCAAAACATTAGATTTTCCCATTGTACTGTAAAAGCAACGTGAGCAGAGGAGTATTTCTAGACATAGTGGTAACTGTCCAATTTGCACACCCCCAGAATTGGAGGTGGGGCTGTTACCCAAGCTACAACGGTTGCTTTCTTCTTGCTCCTGGCATGCCCTGTCCTTTGGTCACCCTTTCCCAACCTGCAACAACTACAACACCTGCTAAATCTCAGAGGCTACTTTACAGAGTGGTACATGCCTTTACAGGTCACTTGGAAAACTCAGAAGACAGGAGGACCGGGAGCGATTGCACGGTGCGAGCATTATCTAAGCCATCATGGGATTCAACGGTCAGGTCTCCATTTCTGCAGAAAGCTCGTTGCTATCCACCCACTGGTCTCAGAAAGCGCTTGCCATGACTGGCTGAAGAGGAGAGAGATTTGTACCACTGCAAACATCAAAGAGCAGCAGAGCCCAGGATGGAAGTTGACAACTCCAGCTGATCTACCTGTGGGACTTTCTGGGCAAAGAAAACTACAGTGGAAGTAACTGATAGTTGGGTTTGGGTTTTTTTCGTTTGATTATTTATGTCTTAGCATGGAAAAGCACTACAGAAGCAGCAGGGCTGCCCTGCAGTAACAGTGCGACTGAGTGGAAAAGCAGGAGCGTGTGTGTGTGTCCACACGTAGGGAAGCTGAATTCCATGCTCATCGGCGCTGTCCCGGGCCAGGCACACGCATCCCACCACTGCAGCAGAGGCAGACCCTCCCCATGGGGATGGACCTTAGCAAGGCACGGAGCGAGCCATCACCAGGCACTCACCACCTCCCCAATGGAGGGAGATGTCCCAGAGGTGGGGACATGCCTCCCCATACTGTCCTTGCCTAGCATCTCGCTGTATCAGTATGCAAACACTAGCAGCCGTGAACCCTGCCAACGCAACCTTGCTAATTTAATAAATGGACTTCGACAAAGCTAAGTGTCTGCTTCAGCGCTCCCCATCCCCCTGCCCCAGCCCTGCCCACCCCCTCCCAGCTTAAAGCCTCTTCAATAAAATAAATTAAACCACCCAACAAAACCACACAGCCTGAGTGTTTTACAGCTCTGCTCTCCAGTGGGAGTCAGAAAAATACAAAGGAGGGCACAGAGCTGGGCAGGACAGTTCAAAGGCAGCACTGAGCGGTGCATCTGTGCCGTGGGGTGCAAGCTCTCCCCATTATCCCCTTTCTGCTGTTCCCCCCCAAACCTTCTGGAAGGCTCATCACGACACCCTGGGTGTTCACAATCGATTGCAGGAAAGAATAGATGCTTGTACCTTGCTGACAGATGCCGTCAACACAGCGCAGCAGCCGCAGGCTTGCTGAGAAGGTGAACGCGAGGTAGAAATGAGGGGCTACAAAGGAGGAGGAGAAACCATGTTCTTCTGCATCCGCTGGCAATGCCTGTGCCAGCTGACCTGAATGAGCTGTAATGCACACATGGAGGCTGGGAGGAAAAAAAGAGGCAATGACACATCTGAATATAACCTGCCAGGGCCACCTGGGGTCCAAAAGGGCCAGAGTTTGCCCTCCTCAGAGGGGGCATTTCCGACAGCTTTTGACTGCTGGCTGCCTGGGCAGATGCCCAGCTTGCAGGGAGCTGGAGGCAGAGCAGGGACCTCATTTCTCCATGCTGCAAGGCTTCCAGGCCAGCCAGGGGCTTTCAACAGAAGATCCTAATTTTTAGAGACAAAACAGATAGGTACAGCTCTCCGAGCTGGTACACAAGCTGCCCACATTGGAGTTGAAGGATTAAATGAGATGGGAGCAGGTAACCACTCCCCCAAAAGAGATGCTCTGCTTGAATAAGAGGCACTTGCCAAGTTACAAGCTTTCATCTGATTCTTGCAGATATCAAGCAACAGGGCTCAGGAAACCACCTCCCACCATCACCTGCCTGCCTCCGAATGGCCACAACATCCCACGTACCTCCCAGAAGCAACATTTCTGCTTCAAGTGGAAGATCCTCGACACAGGAAAGAGTAAAAGCTGATGCTATGAAGCACCACTGTGGGCTGGTCACATACGACGTGCCGGATGACAGCCAGCTGCTAGGTGCAGTGCTTTAGCCCTGCAAAAGGAAGTTCCAGAGCTTTCCTGCCGGCACTCACTGCTTGTAAGGTCACTGCAAAAGTGGGGGAACACACTGCACCATGGAGATGCCAATGTCCCCAAGGGATGTGGCTACACAGGATGAGCCTTGCTTTTGGTTCACACACCAGAGGATGTCCTTTTTGAGAAAGAAAACCTCAGAAAGGAATTGGAGCCAGAAAGGCATGAGCAGAGTTGATTAAAGAAATGGAGTAATGCCTGGATTCGTAGATTCTCTCATGTTTCATAAGCATTAGAAAGCATTGATAATGCCCAGCACTCAGCTGGAGGTACCAGAGGCTGCTGCTGGCACAGGATTTGCTGCTCTCATCCTCCACTTCCAAGGGTCCAGGGCTCTGTGGGCATGAGAGCCACAGGTCCCTTGGGGCTCACGGGACTCCTCTTCCTACACAGGCAGGTAACTCCCCTCCCAAGGTTTATTGCAAAGCTTTTTAGTCCCAGACAGCACAGGCCATCAGCTCTCTGCTGTAGGGAGACAGCTGAGCCTTTTAACATGCTGTTTCCTTCTCAACTCTGCAAACACAGGGAGACCTGAGCTGCTGCTGCACTTTGCCAAGTGTTGCAAGAAGCACAGCTATAGGGTGCAGGATGAGAGAAAAGGGGAGGAGATGATCCTTTCAACCCCAACCCACAGAAAAACACAGGAGCACACGTGGAAAAAAAGCTGTGACACCTTCTAGAGATAAGAGTAACAAAAATTGCCTGGGACAGAGCAGAATCCATCCTGGGATGGGCTTGGGAGCACTGAGCCTGCACGGGAGCTGTCAGAGTCCCAGCCCTACCTTGTGTGATGGCAAGAAGTCCCTGCAGAGGTGACAGCAATGAGCAAAGAGCTGAAAAGGGGGAGAAATGAGAGAGGAGGCAACGGCAGCTGGGGAAACAATCTTTGCAGGCAGAGCCAGGCTGAGCTCGCTTGCATTAAAGAAAGAAAAGGGAGGCAACTGGTTAAAGACCAACTTTTAAGCAGCATCCCTGCTGTCCACAGGTAGGGCAGGGCAGGTTGGCTGCTCCCCTCCCTCCCTCCTTGAGACTTCCCTGCTGCAGCAGACCTAATTTCATGGGGTTTTTGCACAAGCAGCGGGGTGGAAAATGATCATTGGGAGGCAGCGCATGGCAAAGCACCCCCCCTCGTTCCCCAGATCCCCCTGCAAGGTGAGCAGCCCCAGCCTGGTCCCGCTGGGTCGGTACTGCAGCAAGGAAAGAGGCTACCAATGAGCTTTCCAAATCACAGCCGTGGTGCGGAGGGGGGGACCCGCGCTCCCCCCATCCCCGTCACCCTCCTGGATGCTGACGAGAGAGACAGCGCAGTCCTGCGTGACAGCGTGAAATTAATATGATTTTGGGGGAAGTTGGCAGTGAGTAATGAGCATCTGAAATACCTCGTCTCCACCCCCCCCACACCGCCCCAAACTCTTTTAACCCTTCAGCTGCTAGCACGGTTAACAGGATCAAAGGGTGGGAAGAGCAAGACCTGGGTTAAAGAGAACCAAAGAGGGGTCACGCAGCCCACCTGACAACTGAATTTGCAGGGCGAGTTTTGCCACAAATCCCAATGGTGCTGCTTGCGATCAGGGCCTGCCCGCCGAGGTGCTGAAATCAGCGCTCCTGCATTTGGAAAAGTCATCGCTGCTGCCTTTCCAAGTCAGGCTCCACAAGAAGATGTAAAAAAAAAAAAAAAATTAAAAAAAAATGAGGGGCTGAAGAGGGGACCAAGCCTGCCCTCCAAACATCCTTGGGGAAGTCCCAGAAGGCCACCCACGAGGGGGAAAGTCTGATGTGCGCAGACCACCAGTGGGCAGCCCCTCTGCTAACAAGCAGGTCTGTGAGAAGCAGAACAAAGGAGATGGCCTTCTCAAGGTCAGTTTCTCTGGTATCTAATAAAATGAGAACTTGGCTCAGAAAAAACGTCCCAACTTCAAGGGCAGCTTATGTGAACTCCTGGATGTCTAATAAGGGTCAACTCCGTAACACCACCTTCCTGGGAAGACAAGCCTCGAGAGCTTTCTCCTATGCTTAATTGCACCAAGGTCTCAAATTTAAGATCTCCTCTCCTCTGCCAGATGCCTGGAAGTGGTCAGGATACTGCTGGGGGAGGAGGAAAGGGAGGTGAGAAGACAGATGGTCAGCCTGATCTGCCTTAGCTGGGTTTCTTCAGGAAAAGCAACGCATGGGCAGGAACACAGACAGAAATGCTCATGGTGCCACCCGCTGCAGAAGCCAACACGGTTCAAACACCTTTGGCAGGGGGTCTGCCCCAGGGGAGGTAAAAGGCTGTGCAACTAAAGGTCCTTAATTGTAACCATATCCCAAGGCTTAAAATCCACTGGACTGGAAGAGGTAGAAATGCTGTAGCAAGCTTGAGGATAAAAAAAAATAATAATGCAAACAGAGATGCAAATAAAGGACACAATGTCATCCTGAGGAGAAAACTGTGATTCATTAGAGGCTTGTTCAGGACCTTCTCATGAAGTGAGACTGAAAAATACCCACATGTACATATTAGCGAGAGACAGGAAGGCGGATGGGTCAATGTCACAGTGCAAGAACTCTAGTTAAGAAATGCAACAAAAAAGAATCTGAAGATCAAGAACATAATAAATTTGATTGCTCCTTGACTTAAAGACTAAGACACAAGCTCAAAAGCGAGTCCAGTGTCATTTCAAAGTCAGAGATTCTGCAACCCCCTGGCTGCCAGCCCCCTAAGTAGCCTCAGTGGCAAAGGGACAATTTTGAAAATGAACAAGAACCAGCTACAACGTAAGACATCCCCCCCCCCGCCCCCGTTTTTTCTTCCTTATATATAGATGCACCCATATTCTTAACAATTCAGACAAAAGGAGACCTTATAATACAAACAGCACTGAGTGGGTTATTTACAGGCGACAACAGCTCCTATAGGCTTTGTTTCTTGCTTCCTACAAAGGAGAAAAAAGCCCACGTGTACGCACACATGTGTGCCAGTTCCACTCGGCTCTGAAAAAATGGCAAAAACCCCAAAGCAAAATCCCAGAGTTACATTTGAATAAGACATTCCAAAAGCAACCCCTTCCCCATCTCTCTCCACCTCCCTGAGCCCCTCCGCGCTGATGAGCAACAGAGTCTGTGTGTAAAACTAATTAAGTTCCATCGGGAGGTTCGGCTTGGTGCCCTGGTGAGAGATGCTTCGGCGGGAGTCAGAAGGAAGCAGCCTAGAAACTCCTTTCATTTGCATTGGACAACTGGACTGCGCAAAAGCAGGCAGCCGAAAACTCCTCAGCAGAGGTTTTGGGTGAGCAGGAAAGGGGACCTGTGGGTATGCAGTATGTGGAGTGCAGAAGAGGGGAAAAAATTATAAAAATCAAGTATTGCAATGAATATTCAAGACAGGAAAAGAGATGTGCTGAAAAATCTTCCTTCTGCTCTTGGGAAGATCCACCTTTTAAAGCAACCCTGCCAAGATAACACAGAGTTAAACATTTCCTTATCTATGTTAAACACCTTTATGATTCAAACTCAAAACCAGCTGAAAACCTATTTCACTCTCCCCCACCCCATGGCTCACTTTGGACAGTCAAACTGCAGTGGCCAGTTACATTTCTGGTCTCCGAATATCAATCCAACATTGCTGTGTTTAGGTTTCCAGCACATAAGGAAACGGCTTCAAGAAGGACCAGAAAAACCAATAGAGGTTTAATTTATGCTTTTTGAGATAGTAAGAGAAATAAACCAGCCCAGCAGATTCCTGTATTGTCATCCAGAGCTCTCAGCTCACGAGGCTGGTGCACATACCGGCAAGCTGCTGCCCAAAAAAGCACCTGCACCCTGCATTTCCCTGTGCACCGCTCCCAGGCACCTGCCATTTGGACACGGGAGCACACAAGGATTAGCAAATCCCCTGCGCTAAGCTGGGCTGTAAGGATGCACCTGAGGTAGGCTGTGCAAGAGAACAAGGTCGCACACGATCCAAAGACATCAGGAGAGCAGACGGCATGTGGCGGTCAGGGGGTCCAGCCTAAGGGGCAAGACTTAAATCTTCCAACAGGCCCCAGCAAAGGGGGAAAACGGGGTGATAACAGAGACCGAGGGCGGGAGGAGAGCCAGGTTATGCGGTACGATCACAGGGGAGACCACAGCAGCCCAACACAACAGCCAGGACCTGTTGCAAACACCAGCCCTGAGTCTGCTTCAAGGCTGCAAGGAGACAGCACTGCAGGCAGGGGAAAACGTAATGGTAAAGAAACTCCATCTCCCCCTTGCAAATTGAAAAAATACCGAAAGCCACCAGTGGGCCAGAGCTCCTCAGCCAGGAAGGAGGGAGCAATCAACCAAGCAGCTTCCTAACCACGCCAAAGAAAACACATCCAAAGATGCATTTTTTTGCAAGTGCCTTCAAATTACATGGGCAGACAGGGCCCGCACAGCAGGCGGGTGAGATGGCCAGAGCTGCACCAGGGTGGAAGGCTTCAATTCAGAGCAGCATCCTGCAGCCCCCCATGCCAGACACACTCCTCCTCAGATGCTCAGGAGCCCAACACACGGACCTTGCATTCTAATTGAAAGCTGAAATCCAGCATTAACACAAAGTGCCACATCATCTGCTGCTTGCATTCTTTGGAAGCTGCTTACATTTATATCTCCTGAAGATCTCGCCTTAAACCAGGTCACTGATGCTTCTGCCAACGCACGCAGCCTTGCAGTGCTCCGGGCATGGGTTTGCACCACGGTTTTGGGAAGCCACCTTTAAAACGGGAACCAGACATTATTACCCCCAGGGATGGACCAAAACAGGGAAAAAGCACTGTTGGCATGGGAATCCACCCATATGCTGAATACACCAGAGCACATACACGCACCTACGCATGCGCTCGGATGCAAACCACCACATCGTCGAGTGCCTGTAACCTCAGGGTACTCAATGGCCTGGAGCAGGAACCTGGGGATGGCTTTGGAGATCAAAAAGGACAGGTCGCTTTTTTTAAACTACCCATTTGTTTCCTGGAGAACACAATACAGAGATCCCACTCAACACCAAACCAAACTTGGAGGCATCATTACTGCTGTCAGCACTCAAATGTGTAATGGGACGTGTTCCAGTTCTTGCTTCTAAAACTGTTTTTGACAGGTTCCCACCTGAACATGTGCCTTTCAGCAAGATACGTGTTCCATGATCCTTCCATGTCCTAGCACCAATGTCTCAATTCACAGGGGAAGCCAGAAATCTGGGACCCAACACCAACCCAACAGCTGGGTGCAGAGCACCCACGGATGCTAGCTGCTTCCCCGGGGTCTTTCTGCTTGTACAAGGCTCATTTTTGGGCATCCTCTTCATTCACAAGCTTGCATGCATGTTACCCTGGGACGAGCAAGTTGTGAGTATTGCAGAAGAGCTGGCAGCTCAGTTCTGCACAAATACCTTCTGGCATGGCACAGCCCCACTACTGAAGCATCTGAACATTTGGTTTAATATACTTATCCTACCAGTCCTTCTCAGGAGTTGTGTCCGTTCTCCGAGGCACCCAAGCCCCAGTCCACAAAGGTCGTTAAGTGAGTGATCAATACTGGCCTGAGTAACACGAGCAAAGAACTGAGCAAGGTATCCAGACCAGACCAGCCTCTCCTCTCATCTGCAGACTACTCCAGTACAGGATTTTGTTCATCTGACACGCACATGGAGCAACAAGGGAGTTTGCTGGGCCACAGGCACCAGGCTGTGGAAGACCAAGAAGCTCATCCCTCAGCAGAAGCAGCCTCCTGGGTAGAAGGGGTGATAAGTTGCTCTGGGGAACATCTCTGTATTCACTGATAACAGAGCTGAAACTATTAGCTTTAGACCAGGAGCTACACAGAGGTAGGACAAGATACATTTAGCTGGCAGGCTTTGCTCATCACCTAAACAGCCACCCCCTTCTCCGAGTCCTTCAGACTGGATCTAGCTGCAGACTGACAGTTGGACCATCACGATAAAATGACTCAAAAATGCAGCTTAATCTGCTCATGGCTATAACCCAGATGAACAGGGCATGAACCCAACAGTGGTTTCTACCACAAGGAAGGGTGATGAGCTGCTCCACACCCTTCCAACAGTACTACAAGCCCAGCATGCCCAATCCCTGCGCATCTAGCAACTTTGCCGTGTCTCCTCCTGCCCCTCAAACAACATTCTCAGTATCTTATCTATGTCAATTTAATTTTGGTTTGGTTGTAAAGGGCTAAGAGCATGATAAATAGGAAGTTTTACAGTCCTATGAATCACAGTCGTGTTTGCGATGCACATGCCCTTACCTAGGCTCTTTAGGGGGGCTGGGGGGAGTTTCCAGCTGTTGAACAGTGGAGAAATATCTGCACTTTGGCTTTTCCCAGGAGGGTGCAGGACACACTGGGAGACATCACTCCTAGCGAGGAGCTAAGCAAGCAATTCAGCCAGAAGGAGACATCTGACCTAGGACAGGTCTGCTGATGTGGCAGGATGGCGGAAGGAACAGGCAGACAAGGAGAATCGCTGAGCCTGTCCCACCATCTCCAGACCAGACCTCCAGCACAGGCTCAGCAGCTCCTTGGGCTTCTCCCCAACATCCCACCACCCACCAGCTTCATCTCGCCCGGCTGCAGTTGTGCAGCCCCTGCCCTACACCCAGCAGATTTACACCACGAGAAGCTGCCCACTGTGACTCCTCCAGCTCCCCCCACATTCACGGGCCATCTAACAGTGCGGAAAGAAAAGTTTTAAGGAGCAATGGATTTTGAAACATTTCTAGCACAACATCTAGGGTTTTAAAAGGAAAAGCATCACTCAGAGTAATCTGACGTTGGACTGTTCAGCAAGCCATGCTTACAGCACTGTGCATCCTAGGGCTGTTTGCACTGCATATTCTAATTAATACTGCCCGACACTTGCTTAACAAACTCACATGTTTATGAAGGGAGTAATTTTTTTCCTCCTCTGCCTTTCAGTAGCAAAGATTTCCACAGCTTCAACAGGGCAACGTTACTCTGGGAAGGAGAAATTGTCTTCAGTCATGTAGACTCCATTACTGGGAGAAAGGTGTGAACAGCAAGCATGTCTGGCAGACGGATTCATTATACCACCATGTCCTTTATAATGGGAAATGAAAAGCCCATTCTGATAACTACACTTTATTATAATAGGTCAGAAGAAGTGAAAGGCATCATCTTATAAAATTAACTTCATAAAGACTGCCTTTAAAAAAAAAAAATCTCTGCCAGTTTATCCACTGTATCTTTCTTCAGAGATTTTTCTTCTTCTAGAAGAGACATGACTCCAAAGTCTTGTCCCACTGGCTGTCTTCACTTTTACCCTCTATCAGAGGGAATAGATCTGTTTCCTCCTAATCAGTCCCAGGCACTTGTTTTGCCAGATGCAATAAATGCCATGTCTTCGTCAAGACCAAGAAAATAGTCAGCAAAGGAGTTAAAATTAAAAGAGACACCCACCCCCAAAGGTCTTCACAAGAAGCAGCATTACTTTCTTTATAGGAAAGTCAGAATACGGAGATAAATGCACCCGATAACCTGTTCTGTGCTCTGGCATACCTACCTTTCAATTGCTTTTTCTGCTAGCTGCTTCTTTAGTCAAACTAAAGTCCAGTCTCTCAACTGAGAATAATTTTGTGATTCAACAGCTTTACGCAATGTATTTTATTGCAGTTCCTACAAGCGAAAGGCAAGGGACGGCCAGACGGACAATAAGACACCTTCCACACTCATAGCGCTGGCACCTGATCCCACTCTGAATTTTGAGGGTTAACGTCTATTGCAACTAATTGGCAGGGGAGGACTGGAAGTGACGGTCATCGCAATTTTAGGAGAATTTATAGATACAGACCCAATGATAAGTCCTCCGATATATTTTGCAAAGAAAAGAGGAAACAATGCCAGCCCCAATACCTGCTACTTGAGATGCAACTCTAATAACTGCATCCTTCAGTGGTACAAGCATCAGTTATGTCAAATTCTAGGCAGACTCTCAACAGTATCTATCCCTCAGGTTGCATTTGATTGGGTAGAAATCTTTTAAGAAGTCTTTTTCTAAATCTAATCATTCCCCCTTTGGGGAAAATAAAACATACATCTCCTTGAAACATTATATGCCAACTGCAAAACAGCCTTATTTTTAATATTCATGAAAGTTGGTGCAGATAGGGCGAAAGAGGATGGAAGAGGATGCTATGAAACAAACAGCTAATTGAAACTTCCAATGAAGGCTGCATGGATCTAATGTGATAGATTTTAAAGGAGCCTGATTTTCAGAAATTGCCAGAGCTCCAATCTGTGAAAATGTGGCCTTTCACAGATCTCCAATTCAGCTTGCCACATCTAGAGTTCCTTTTGAAAAAAAGTCTTGCCATAAAAGCCCCCCAATTTGGTAGCAAAAATTAGCAGCCTTCACGGGATATCAATCCCTTTGTCTCTCTTCCCCTAACTATGGCTCTTTGGAAGGAACTAAGGACCATTTGTCTTTTGTTATTTTTCCAGCTAGTAAAGATAAGAGTGGAATCTAATAAAGAACAAAAATGGGGGGGGAAAAACACACCCACAAAAGCTAAATCTTCACACCTAGCCCAAAAGCAGCCCCCATAATTGAAAAGCATTTCTCCCTCTGAAGAAAATAACACCTATCAGGTCTCTAAATAAATAAATAAATAAAATAATCCTTTGACAGTGCGAGAGAGGCCAACACCTCCAGCAGAAGATGGTAGGACACACTTGAACCAGTGCCACACCCCAGCAACACCATCGGGTCTGGTGTGGAAGGTGGGCAGCACCTAAGGCACATGGAGCCCTGCAACAGGACATTTATTTTACAGGCAGAGGACTTTAGCTCTTAACCAGAGCATTCATGACTCCTGTACAGAGAAAATTAAGCCCCACCTTTCTCCAGCCCAAGAACTAGAACTCGACATTCCCCAACTCCAAAATTAAAAGAAACACATTTGCTTCGAATCTCCTGCAAACTATGAGCTTGGGGAAAAATAAATTTGAATTTTACATCCGCTCACAGACCTTTCCCAAGGGGCTCCTTCCTCCCAGGGACCCACCCCGCTGTCGGCGACGGGCAGGAGGAAACTCCTGGGGAGTTCGGCTCCCCAGATCTGCTGGTGCTCATGATGCAGAAGACACGTGCGGTCACGCAATGGGAAGCCTGCATGTCACCAGCTACATCCAAACCACAGCGAGGTCCAGCCCGAAGGATGGCGCAGAGCCTTTCCCTGTGCACAGATCGCTCGAAGCAGCTGGGGACGGGCAACAGCAAGGGAAGGCACACAGAAGAGAGCTACGGTCTACCTTCAGCTGCTCTAACACCACAAATGATGGGGTCTAAGCAGTTAAGCGGCGAATCCATAAAGAACGGTATTAAAAAGCATAAAGACAACCAGGGCAGGATTTGCTGAGCAGCACAGGTACAGCAGCCTTCAAAATTCACTATTCAAAACACCCAACTCCCTTGTTTTTCTGTTCCACCATTAACACCTACTGCAGGTCCATTTGAAAAGGAAGACACAGCTCCTTGACAGAGCTCCAAACATGGCAATATTTGTTTTGGGGAAAAAATATATATGTTTAGAAATACGTATTTGCACAATATATGTATTAATCTGGGGCAACTTATATACAGAGAGAGAGAGAGAGAGAGACTGTGTGTATTTATTTATTAATTTGTCTCCTGCCCAGGCAACTGAGAAAAGAAAAAAGCAAGCACAGAAGGAAGCAGGTTGGGAGACAACATCAGCTGCAGGGCTGGAAAGTGTCTTTTGAGCATGTGAAACAATAGAGGCGATGCTCGCTCCGCAAAGCCTCCCGACCATTCGCGGGCCCAGGGCTGCTGCCCTGCATGGCAATGCCCGGCGACATGGCCCGGTGGTCCCCAGGCTGGCAGTCCCTTGCTGTCCCCAGGCTGGCGGTCCCCAGCACGGTGGTCCCCAGCCAGCCTTTCCTGGGCAGGCTAAGAGTGCCCCCTGCAGCCCTGCCGCCCGTGCCGCCTCCGCTGCCAAGCAATTGTTCACAATTTCAAATAAATAAATAATGAAATACAAATAAGACAGGTTCCTAAATGCAGAAAGAGCTAAAAGCTCCAGAGCAAAGGCATCTGATTTAAAACCACCAAAAAAAAGCAATCTAGGAGGATGAAGTGTTTAGTAGCGCTCCGTCATGCCTGGTTTTAGCCGCTCTGAAGCGAAGGAGGGATGGCAGGGGTGGAGGGAGGATTGTGGGTCCCCCCCCCAAGCCGTTGGCTTTTGTTTTGAGGATAAAAAACACATCTCTGAATATCCTAGGTAAATGAAACGGATGTTCACGCATCGCTCCGAGCGCGCTGTCAACAGCACACGCGGCTAGAAGCTGCATGTTCCTTGCAATATTAATCAGACTGCTCCTCTACCCCTCCTCTCCACAGCACTAAGGTGCTAGACAAGACAGGAGGAAAAAAACATGCCAAAACCCCCCCACAGTCTCTCTCGTGATATACATAAGCCTCCCAGCTCCTTGAACTTAACCCAGGGCCCTAGAAGGCAAATAGATCCCCCTGGTTTTGTTTGCTCCAGCTTTACAAGGGTCACGTCTGTAGCCACAGTGTTGGGTTTTAAATTAGCAGTGCCCCACGTACTAAGAAAACTCAGCACAGTGACTTGGAAGTCCAGGGTTTTTTGCCCTGTTTCAGCAGGACCTCTCAGGGCAGTGTTAAAGTGAAAGCATCCAAGCTGCACAGCACAAGCAAGAAAAACCTTTTGCTCTTCTACAGGGATCTTTACGTTTTGCCTACCATCACCTTTCTTTCCAGGAAAATGCATCCAAGAGCCAAGCCACGGTCTGCATTCAGTTCAAACCCCAGAGCCCACTGCAAAACAGAGTTACAATATATAGCTTTCCTCGCCACCTATCTTACGCCCTGCAAGGAAACAGCCTACCAGCCACGTGGGAACCACTGTCCTTACCTGTGGTCAAGCCAGAACATCACACGCTAAGAAAGTAGGTAGAATTCACTGTACATAGGGAAACGTGTAGTTTCTCCTGCGACGAACAAATCGCTGCCCTGTGGCTCCCCGCAAGGCAGTTTTCACTGCACGGTCTGGGGAGGTTTCAAAGGGTTAAGCAATTCCTCAACTGGGTCCCTTCGGAAAGAAATGCCACTGCCCTGACCAGATGAAAGCACCTGTCTTCTGCTTAGACAGACCCACACAGAAAAGCCACCTCCTAACACAGTACTTCACCGTGCCCTGCAGATGTGAGCCATCACCCTTATTTTGCAGATAGGAAAAACTGACAGGCAGAGCCGGACAGACTCCCCCAAATTCCTTCTGCACAAGCCAGCAGCAGAGCAGGGACCACGGCCTGGAACAAAGAGCAAGACTCTCGTTCTGGGAGCAGAAAAGATGCTGTATGCTGTATTTTATAAAGTTTCACCTTTTTTCCAGGATGCATTACAAGGCTTAATGAGTCACTGCACAAAAGGCTGAGGATACAAAGAAAACAGAGATCAGCCAGCACATAGAAGAATGCAGGCTGCGATCCTAAAATCCCTATTCAACGCTCGGTGCTATCCCAGGCAGGTCTCATGGCTGACGAGGTATTTCTTACAGAAGGTATTACAGGCAGCATAGTCCCACACCCTTCAGACACCGGGCTGCCAACCATGGGGCAACACCCCACTGACTACATGAGGCACACACAGTGAAACACTCGTGGAAGGGAAAGCAAGATGTAAGTGCTCCCTCCATGATGGGAAGGAGCTACACCATCATGTGGGCAAGACAGATGGAGGAGGGAGCCAGCCCCAGCTAAAACCTTTCACACCAGCTGTCTGCAGGTGTGCCGAGCATCAGGAAAGCTGCTGCATGCCTTTCAGGCAAGAGGAAAATAAATATCCAACGCTATGTCATTTACTCGACAGGCAGGGAGATCTCCAAGCTCCGTGGATGTCTGCTGCACGATGGTGGGTGCCACGGGGTCCGACAGCTCACAACGGCTCCAGCCAAGACACTGGCATATGTGATCTCTGTCTCACCAGCAGAATTTCTATACTGGTATAACCTGCCAAGCCATTTGTATTTACATCCAGTAAAAGGCTCGTTTACTTCCACAAAGAGAACAAAACTCATAATATTTACAATGCAATAGCAAGATCCCATATGAAAATCATGCCGGCTCCAGCCCAGAGTACTCCACAGACCCGACAAAGCGCTTTCCTACCTGAAGAGTTCCCTGATTTCCCTGACAGTGGCCTGGAACGGGATGTTTCGGACCAAGATCTTGGAAGTCTTCTGCTTCTTGACGGTTTGTTTCTTTCGGGACGATTTCACAGCAGGCCTATGAAGTCAACAGAAAGGGCAGATAAGGACCACTGTGCAGCAAAACACCCATTGAATTCTGGCTCCTTCAAAATTAGGAATGCAGAATAATTAGCCAGCTAGCTCACATCAGCATCCTCACTGGCCTCTTACTGGCGACAATGGAAATGTCATACAGTACACCGAGAAGGAATGAATTTCAGTGATTTAAATCCTACATGTGAAAATCAAAGTCTCCAGCTTGCTGACTGCCACCTCAACTGAGGTTAGGCAGCTGGCCTGGACTCACATTCAATTGTCAGGAGAATGTACTATTTGATATATTTAAAAAAATAGCTTAATGTAAGCTAATTTTGTTTCTTTTTCTTACTGGTTTAGAAAACAGCAAATAAAATTTTTTAATAGATCATTATTTCATTTTACTTTAACTTCAGAATTATATTGCTTTTGGACAAGATAAGGATTTACGTAATACAAAACACAGCAACTTATTTCATAAAGCAAAGCATTCTGCATTGTAGGCTGGATACCTACTGAAGGGACTTTAAAATGGATGAAAATGGTTTATAAAAGAATTGAAAGACAAAGTGCAGAGAGGAAGCTGTCAGACTGCTGCTGGTCCCCGGGGACCAGATTTTCAAACAAATTTTGACACTTAAAGAGATAGCTCCACCAGTAGGGTTTCCAAAATGTCTAAAAGACAGTTTTCAGGTGCCAACATTCACCTTCAAACACCTGGATTAATTTTCAACTTTGCACTTAGAAGATTCTGTACCGAATAAAAACTGGGAAGAAAACCCTAAAAAGCAGGACTCAAACTCCAGCTAAATTCATCCCCAAGTTACCATCTCCTCTGCACCTGAATGCCCAAACGAAAGAAATTAAATCCAAGGGTTTTTTTCAAGCAAGAAAGAAACTTGCATTTGTTCTGATTTGATCAGAATCAGCAGCAGAACATTATTCTTAAGGTCCCACTCTCCCTGATGAACTAGGGTAAAAGATTTCATGACCCAGAGAATATTCGTCTTCAAGAACGCTAAGTCCACTGGAACTTGGGCTATCCGTTGATTTTGCAGTGCTGACTGAACTGTCACCAAAGCGGAGGTTTTAGAGGAGCCTTTTCCTTGAGTGTGGAAGAAAGCTCGAGCGCCTGGTTCTCACTTTGGGCTCATTTTTGGGGTCCCACTACTGCATGCTGCTTAGGGATTTTAACTGAAAGTATGTCATTTAGTGAGTGAACACCTTTGCACCACCTATTCATAATTTCTTCTTTCTTTTCAAGTAAGACTGACTAAACCGACTCTGAGTAAAGCACAACAAAGGCTGATGTGTTTAACAGTCAGAGCACTACTGATCACATCCCTCGTGATGCAGAAATGCTAGGTAGGAGTGAAGAACCTGCCAAGCATTACTGCAGCTTAACTGTAACCATGTTACAGAGGTGAGACATAGGCTTTACCTGATAGCTCTCTCCGAGATTTTCACTTCCAGCTTATGGCCGTCTACAGAGCAGCCCTAGAAGTTAAAACAAAGAAACAACAACGGAACAAATAAACAAACAAACAAAAATAAATAAATAAAAATCAAAGTCACAACAGCTTCCAAGCTTCCAGGATACAAGCACAGCATTTCACATCTTGCTCCTTCCCATATATTCCTTCCCTTCTCCCTGCCAAAGTTTTTCTCTGTTGACCGCTGCTCATGTGAGGCAAGGCTTCTGGTACGAGGTTGGAGACTGCCTGACTGACTGAAGCAGCAGCCAGCATCCCTGATCTAGCTGTCCATCAACCTCAGCTCTGCCACTAAACCGGCAAAGACAAGTCACTTCACTGCTTTGGGCTATGGTTTCCTCTACCTCTAGACTGCAAACTCTTCAAGGCAAGGACTGTCTTATTTGTTCTGGGATGAGCCAAGGATGTCTTTGCCCACCATCTCTGGAATGAAATCTGGACTGACAATGCTTAAGCTTACCTGGAGCCGGCGCAGGGCTTTCTGGGCACTCTCTGGCTTCTTGTACTCCACAAATCCAAAGCCCATTGAAAGCAAAGTGCCTGTCAGAAGAGAAAGGCGACTCACTGAGCTAGCTAGCAGGAAACGGTGACAACAGCAAGCAGAAGATTTAAAAACAAATCAGAAGCAAGTGCTGATTGCCAAAACTGGGGGGACAGAAACTAATATCCCAAGCAAAGTGCCAGCCTGCTCATGCCCTGACTCTCATGCTCCTCATCAGCACCCGTTACTGACTTGTTTTGGGCAAGATGCTGCTCTAGAACAGCTTGTTTTGGTGCTGATGTCAAAGAGGAGATAACTGGCATTGCATGCAAAACAAGTTTTTTTGCTTTACGTAATTTCAGTGCAACCTCCTTAAATAAAACACTAAGTCCTACAAAACAACCGATGGTCATGCTCAGGCTAAGCGATCCCATTATGGATACACACAGACATTTGTTTATACACAGGACTTTTTTCCTCATGACTGAAATGAGACCTTCCTTTGAAAAATTTGCCAACTATCCAGAAATGAGTGTGACTTCTGTTGCAGGATAGCAATACACAGGTTGCAGTCTGGTCCCCGGAGGAGACACTTCTAGCCTGCAACCCCTTCAGAAATTCATTTGGCCAACACTTGACAAGCAGTCAGTTACTGACCACTGCTGGGAGCCAAGCATTTGAGATCTGTTTCAGTTTGGACTGCCACGTGCCACATTTCCCATCATCACAAAGTGCAAGCCCTGTGTTTCATTTAAGAGACAAAATGCCTTTGAGGTCTGCAAGGCGCAAAAGGAGCAAGCGCTTCTATAAACCTGGGCAGTCAGCTGCCAGTTCCACACCAAAGGAGGAGACACCTATTCCACCTCCCTGCAAAGGTTTGCGGCACCTGTGGTCACACCACGCTTCGGAGGAACACACTGACCCGTACGAGAGCCATAATTAAGGCTAAGTGAGGAAAGGAAAAATCCACAAGCAAAAACATAACGCCCAGTTTCCAACTTCAAAATCTCAATGGTAGCAGACTGTAGAGTGACAGGAGATCGCTTTGGTAGGTGGTAAGAGATCAGCCTAGACTCAAATGTTGCTGCCTGGTCATGAGCATGCCTACAGCCAGACAGGCAAGCAGTACTATACAGTTCACTTAATTTCTTTTTCTTTCAGCCGATCCAAGTTTTCAAGTATCCCATGCAAGAGGAGCCCTGTTAAGGCAAAATCCCGTAAAGCCGTGCAACTTCCTAGCCTAAAATCCGGAAAGAAGACATAGCCCATCTAGCCTGTGTCTGCCTTAAGCAAACTCTTCTCTGTCCAACCACCCAGAAAGTGAGCACAGTCAATGCAACAGCCATAACCACTCATCACCACAGCCTGCTGGGTTCGAAGCTGGCAGGCAGAAGGCAAATGAAGCCCACTCAGCACAGTACTCAGCCAGGCATCCTTGAAGATCCTGGCCGTTACTGCAAATAAAGCATGTCGTGCACAGGTTTAATCATCGTGGGGCACTGGTTCCTTTCAACTTGCATCCCGCTCTCTTCTGTGATCCTGAAGGAGTTGGCTTCTCTATCTCAAGATCTCAAGAGAAGGCCACGTCTCAACAAATCCCACAATTGAGCTTAACCTTCTAGACTGAACCCCGGGGTATTTTTGGTTGCTGCTTTCAGCCATTTCAACAGGCACACTTCTAGAAATATTAAGGATTGCGCCAACAAGAACACAAATGCTCAGCCAGATGAATGCTAAAGCAATGCCACACCTGAGCCCTCAGCAACCAGACGAGGGAAGGAATTGAACAGCAACATCTAGAGTACCTGCTTTGTCTTTCTTCTTGGATATTGTGCAGCTCTTCACAGCTCCCACTTTGGAGAATGTCTGCAAGGAATTTGGACACGTGATTCAGTTCCCTTTGTCACAGGCTTGCAACTCAAGTGACAATGTGGCTCTCTTCCAGAGCCAGGAGCACACGCTCGCAGGCCCACCTCCCCCCAACGCACACCTGACAAGCAGTCAGTGCGGCTGTATCTTATAAAATTATTTCTGTACAAATACACACATGCACAGAGACTTTTAAAGAATTCAATACACGCGTTCCCAGAAATCCTCCACCACTCCTCAGAAACAATGCATAGACATGGGATGGCTCTGGAGGAACGCTATGGATTACAAAATACCCTCAGTCAGGTAGGGACCTCGGGGGGGGGGGTGACTCCTGTGATGCTCCTAGAACACAGCTCTTTCCAAAGACATGAAGGAGGGGCTGGAGGGCAGCAGGGGCTGCAAAGCATCTGTTCAACTCCCTTGTAAAACTGCAGCCAGAAGGCAGAAAAAGAAGACGGGACAAGCCCCAGTCCTCCTCAGAACATTTACATTTGTCTCCAGACCCAACTGGACCAGGATCTCTACACAGCACCACAGTCCCAAGGTAGAGGATCACGGGCCCAGGACGGACTGACATTGTGCCAGCGTTCTTGGGCCATGAAACGTGGCATTTCACACGGCTACAAAAAGCGACAGAGACGAGAACTCCCAGTCGCCTTTCCCTATTTTGCTATTAACGTCCCACATGGCCTTAGAAATGCTATGATCTCTCCCAAGTGCTTTGCTGAGGGAAAGCAGTACAGACAGCTCAATGCTGGTAGAAGCTTAGATGAAAAGCACATCTCAGTGATACCATCGTTTATTTATTGCTTTAACACACAAAGCAGTATCACAGCTGCAAAAGTGCTTGTCCCAAGGAGAAGCATTACAGAAAGCATGGGAAATGCAGAGAATGATGAGTCTTAGAAGACTTCCTACTGCCTCCACCTGTCCCGAGGTGGAATTAAACCCCACCAAAACATTTCAGATACATTTGTCTTAACTGATGCCTGAAAGCCCAAAGCGGAGTTTCCCAGTCCCAGCACAATCCAGCGCTCCCTCATCTCCCATTAGGTCATACTGGCTGCAGCTTAACTCCTTTAATCACTTTACCCTTACTTAGCACAACAGGTAGAGAACAGCTTGCTTGCCCCTTGCCTTCTGCAGCAGAGTAGAGACCCTTCTTGTAGCCCGTGCTGGGAGTGGGGGCTTCAGTCCATCAAGCATCTCAGTCTGGCCCTCAATCACACATTAACCGCCTCCTGTTCCATCTTAACAGATCGTGGTAAGCAAAACCCCATCCCATCTCCTCGCTTATGGCTCACCTCCTTCAGCGTGTCTTCTGTGGTGGCGAAGTTCAGGTTTTTGACGAACAAGGTACACCCAGGAATGCTTTCTTCTTCCTCTTCCTCCTCTTCTTCCTCCTCTTCCTCTTGTGCTGCTGTTTCTTCTGAGCTCATTATAGCTTTATCTGAAACAAAAAGAATAAACCCAACTCTAAGATGTAACAAAGCCAAATTTTGGGGGGGGGAGCTTGCCCACTACCGCAGCTAACAGTTACTACTCCAGCAGAAACAGGTCATTTCTCTATTGGCTCTTTTTGGGTGGACATGGACTGATGCAAGCTCAACATACAGTACGTGAACACATCCCCATGAAAACTAAAATATTGCCTATCCTTTGAGCGTAGAAACTCCACAAACCTGCTTCCCCAGCACTCGGACACCCTCACCCGAAATCCAGCTAGACACCTGCTGAACTAGGCAAGGGCCCCAAACTTGCTTGAGCATCCTTCTGCATTGCTCCGAAATCTCATCTCTTGTCAATACGTATCCACAGGATGTGAAGTGAGAACTTTCCCATCAGCATGTGAAGGAATATGGTCTGTTAAGCCCAAAAACCTACTGAAGGTCAGTGGAGAACTGCACCCAGCACAGAGGCTGTGGTCTTAAAGGGCTCCACTATAGCATTAACACTTCCAGAGCTCATACTCTGTGACCCACAAACCTCACTCAGGTCAACAGCAACGCGCACTACTTTGTACAAATCTTGCTTTGGGATTCTGCAAAGACAAATCTGTAAAAAGAAAACCAAATAATCAAGCTGCAGTTCAGCAGTCGGTGCAACAGCTTCCTCTGGGTCACCCAAGCCCTGCAGTGGAGCCGTGAGCTGGGAAGTTAACAGAAACCTGGATACTGTACAGCTAATCAATGGGTAAATCTGCTGGTATTTGCAGTTGATCTCAACAAGAAAGGAGATTCTGGCAACTTCATTTTGACTCTCTCCATCCATATATTCATCCATCCATTCCCTCTCTTTCTAACTTCTAAAATGGCTTAATAATTTCTACTGTATTTAATGCGATAAAGAGGCCTCAAAGCTACTGAGCTTTTCCATGCACAGGAGGTTTGAGGAGAGATCCATTGGATCCCACACTGAAATGGAGGCTGCAGTGGGACTAGGCCCTTATTAGACATCAGAGAATACACACAAGCATGCGCTCATGCTTGCCATCTCTCTTTTCCATTGACTCGTCAACTCCTTGACTCGTCAACTCCTTTCCTCACTAGACCGCTTGTCTTTTAGAGCATCTTCATTCCCCACGGCACAGCTGATGCTATGCTCACAAGGGGCAAACTACGCATCTCCCTTTGGCATTAATACCCCCCTCAGTGATTTTTCTAGGTTTATTTCTCCCTCATTTCATGAGGAGAGCCTGCGTTGGGTCAGGGGTGTGCAGAGACTCCCCAGCTCCATCCCAAGAGCTGTCTTTCCCCATACAGCTCCATCTGGCTGCCCTCCCTGCCCCCTGCACGCCAAGCTTTTTTGGTTGGGTGGTCCAAACCTCCTCGCTCCAGCTGGCAGGGTATTTGCCCAGAAGCCACAGAAAAAAAACCAGCATTGCCTTTGAAGGAGGCTTGTTTGAGGAAAGAGGAAGGAAGAGATTCAGTGAGACAGGGCGGATGAAAAGGTACCTCCATCTGTGGCTGGCACAGTATGACATGGCCACGCGCTGCCACCCGGAGCCCTTTTGTGAGCGAGGCATTCACTGCACTTCCCCTCCCTTCCCTCTCGCAGATCCAGAGGCTGGCAGCAAAGACCATTATCAGCCTCCAGCAGCCTTCCAGGAGCTCCTGTGCTTATAGCCTTGATCTCCAGGTAAGGGTCTCAGTTACAGGGAGATAAAGTGGCTCCCCACCTCCCCCTGGCTCCGGCCTTCCCTCGTGACCAGGGCGCAGAACGGCAGCCCGGGAAGAGGCTTTTTGTCAGCTTTTCTCCCCCCTCCCAAAACCTCAGAGTCCTGAAATAGCTTCTAACAAAACAAACCTACATAAAGCCATGCTCCTCCAGCCTCCTCTTTTTCTTTTTTAAATGGATCTTGAGAGGTTTTAAATATACAAGCAAGATTTTAGTTTTACAGCCACTGGGATGGGGAGAAAGAGGGTATACTTAGGGAGGGAAGATCACATCCTTGCAGTGGGAAATCACCCAGACAAAGCATACAGCGCAGCTTGACACAGGAGCCGAGAAGTAGGTACAGGGAACCACAGCCTGCTACCAGCAAGTCAGCCTCTCCACTCACTGCTACCTAGTACTCCTGTTGTGGCAGCTTGCTCGGCCGCCCATGGGCAGGGACTGTGTCCTTGCATGGCGTACGACTGCTCACACTCTCAGGGGTCAGGTCAAGCTTACAGAGAACAGCTACTGCTCTCCCGACAGCTGCTGCCAAGACCAGACTGGACCAAAACTCTCTTCCCAGATCTCATACTAGCCCAGTCCAAACTGGACCTGTGCGCTGTAAGCAGCACTTCACTGCCCACGCCTCATCCAGGAGGCGAGGAGGGCAGTGACAAGAACGAGCACAGTGCTTTCGTGATAGGATAAACTAACGCACCGCAGAGAGGGTGACCCTAAGGGCCGTGCAGACGACCTCGTGAGGCTGGTTGTATCCCCAAAGGGTCGGGAATATCAGCATTGCTGCTTTACACATAAAGGAGTGGCGAAACAACCAGGTAGGTACCTCTGTCCCAAAGTCAAAGTTCTTACCAGGTACCAGCCTTGCTTTGTCCTCCTTTTCTGGAACCTCAGGGTTTTTTTTCTGAGGGGCTGGGCTGAAGAAGACACCCATTGGAGCCCATTCCAGATATAACGGCACAGAATGAAACTGCAAAGAGAACACAGGAGAGAAAGGAACAGTGGAGGGCAAGACCTGAAGAAAAAGCTCTGTTCTCAGCTTTACTTTCCTCTCACTCTGTAATGGAAAACAGCAGTGGAAAAGCTGAGCAACTTCTTCAGCTAGTAAAACTCTCTTTCATTGAAGGAGGGTCCATATCCAGCCTCACACAGGACCACAGCCTACCAGGTACCACATTCCTGTATTGCAAAACATAAAAGAAACCCTCTCCAGGCCACCAAAGCTTTTCTAGATGTGTTACAACCCCCTCCTCCAGCCATCTTCTGCAGGTCAAGAGCCCTACTCAGTCACTGCTGCACAAGGATGGACCGGGCATCTCCCTAAATCCAAGGGACGGAGGGTAACAGCAGTGGCTCTGGGATAACTCACTTCCCTCAAAAGTCCTCTGCCCCTCACATCTGTAGCAAGCACTCCTTTTTGCAGCTTCACAACTAGCCAAGATCCACACTCCCCAGGCAGCTGCCTACCCGTCACCACACTCACCTTGGAGTAGGCCAGCTTGGTGAACGCTTGCTTGGCTTCAGTTGGCTCCAGGAATTCCACAATAGCAGTGATGCCTCCTTCTGGCAGCAGCACCCGGCCCAGGCTGCCGTGCTTGCCAAAGACATCCTCCAGCTCTGCTACACTCGTGTTGGCTGGGAGGTTCTTTACCAGGATCACCGTTTTACTCCGCTCACCAGCAGCCTGCCACATTTGGTGGGGGAAGAAAGGGGAGATGGGATTTAAAAAAGCAAACCCCAGTATCTTACTAACTGAAGATTTCAGATCCAACACACTGTGCTCTCTCAA
This sequence comes from Elanus axillaris, assembly GCA_026212715.1. Taxonomy (NCBI): domain Eukaryota; kingdom Metazoa; phylum Chordata; class Aves; order Accipitriformes; family Accipitridae; genus Elanus; species Elanus axillaris. The sequence goes on along the minus strand of JANZLQ010000092.1, from coordinate 3,229,219 downwards.
TCCACGTCACCCCCTTCTAGGATCCAAGAGGGCCAACAGCCATTTAACAAACACTTCCTATAAGATCTACACCCCAGCACAACCTCCTCGTTCCACAAATGCTCATGTATGGAGGTTTCAGCTCCAGATTCACCCTGGTATGGACACAGGACTCCTCCTCTGCCTACGGCAAGCTGACCATCATACTACAAGCCATCATACTACATATTTCAACCATCCCAAGGGCAGGTGCATTTTTAAATGGACAGAACGTTTCCTAACCCATGAAAGGGGTCAATCCTGCAAGTTGCTGAGAATTTTATTACTAATTTCAAAGAGAGCTGAGGACACTAGGATTAGGTCATTGTATAGAAGAGGTCCACACCGCTGTCTCCAGCTGGGCATCTCACCTGACTGAAGGAATCCAGGCTGACTCCATTTTCAATGAGGAACCGGCGAATTTCCTGGACCAGCTCGGTTTCTCCCAGAGCAACCCTCACTGCCACGCTGTCTCTACTCTCCTGCAGACAAGAATGTCAGTCACCAGTTGCTCCTCCTGCTCTCAGAAGCAGATGCAAAGGGAATTTGGCAGAGAGCTTGAAGTTCAACTGCTCCAGCTCCTCTGAAGCTGCTGAAAGTTTTGCTGTTGGAGTAAGAACGCTTCCCAAGGCAAAATGAAGCTTCTAGGAAGGATCTGAGCTTTCGGGTATAAATTCCCATCAACTTTTAGTTATGTAGAAATGCAAAATTCAGCCACGGAAAAGCAGAGTGGGAAGGAGGGCTGGGAGTGTCACTTGGTCTTCCAGTGACAAAATGATTGTTAGGTTCAGATCCCACAGAGAAGCTACAGCACCACTGATCCGTGCTCGTCGGCACACAGAGGCTTTCAGTGCACAAAAAGACCAGAAGGGCCCTGGGCACGAGGCAAGAGATAGGAAAGTGATCTCCCAACCCAGCTGATCAATAAGCCAACTCACATGATCAAGCACTTGGCTTTTGGAAGCGTTGTACTTCTGAGCAATGGCATCAGCCACGGCGTTTGTCCCCACAAACAATGTGTTCCAGTTGTGAGAGCTGGCAAGAGAAAGAAGAGCCAGGTTCAGAGTCACGCAGTCTCTTCTTCCACTGGTGTCTCTCTATTCAATGGTCCTGGGAAAAAAAACCTTTGAATGCCGCCACCACCAGCAGCCACTGTGAAGAGTTTGAGGGAAAGAAGGGTGGAACATCCTTAGAGAAGGGACAGGATGAGGGAGACATGTCTGGAGAGCAAACAGAAAGGCAGCAGCGGTGGCAGCTTGCTTCCTCCCTAGTGGTCACTGGTCACAGCTCTGCAGTTGTGCCTGGAAGTTTAGCTGTTGGCTCAGAGGAACACATGTTTTTTCAACTGGTTTCCTAAAAGCACAAAGCCCATGCAAGCAAGGTTGCATTCCTTCAAGTTAGAAAGTATCAGCCACTTCTTTCAAACTGATTTGTCACATAGAAAGATAAAGTTCCTACAAAGTTTAGAAATACAGGTGGCCAAGAAGAGGGGAAAGACCCAACTAATCTGAAACCACTACCCTAAAGAATTACAGCATCAGACACCAGAGAAATAAACTCATACACAAAGCCATTCAAAACCATGTTTCTCTCAATTTCCGCTGCTCGCTGAACTACTAAAGCTACTCGGACAGAGGAATCAAGTAGGTAAGAGATAAAGGAAACAGAGCTGCACAGGCAAATGCTTTTATTGACTTTGGTAACCTATATAGCCCCTGCAAAGACCCCACATGCACTCCTGCCTCTTGGGAATTTGGCAGGTTGTGTTGTCTTGCCCCACTAACAAGACACCTCTGTACCTGGCACTGTTGGCTTTGTCCCTGGCCTCTTTCTGCTTTTTGTAGGAGGAAGAATCTTCTGCATCTACATCTTCAGTTTTTTCCTTTTTGATTGTGGATGGTAAAAGATGCATCATTCTACCCTAGAAGAAAGGAAGAAGAGGTTCAGCAGCTCTGAAGTAACCCACAGAAGTTCATGAACTAAGCAGAATGGAGGAAATTTTCTGGCATCTTTCCTAGTCAAGCAGTCTAGGTGGAAGGAGGGAACCTTCCTTCCCAAAGGAGATATTACTGCAAGTCAGAGTAGCTACACAATGTGAGAGACTGAGACTCAGATCTCCTTCTCCGGCTCTAGCTCAGATTTTAGTAGCTACAAGGCTGTTCAAACCAGGCTACTCAACCAAAAGCAACTGTGTTCCCATAGAGCAAGGCAGAAGAGACTCAACCTTTTCAGCAAAGCACAGAAGCAAACACTTGGCCACGTTATTAACAAACATTCCCACTAACTGCAGTCCAACAGCACAGAAAAATGATTAGTCACCGTACCTGGAATACTTGCCCATCCATTTCTGCGTAGGCCTTCACTGCGTGCTCGGGAATCATATAGGTGATGAAAGCAAATCCTTTGGGTTTCTTGGTCAGTCTGTCTATAGGGAAGTGGATCTCCGAGAGGGGTCCTGCAAAAGGCAAGACTTTACCACGACAGACATCCTCGCAAGCCATCACATGCTCTGAACTGGCACCTCCTGGCCAAAGCCGGGGAGGAGGGGAGACGGGGAGGGTGGAGCAGCTCTGGATATTGCAGAGGGTATGCAGTGAGCCACCAGCCTGGGTAAGGAGCTGCTGGCTGCAGACTGACAAGGCAGACCCAGCAAAAGCACCCCGGGTCCGGTTGTGCACTGTGTGGCAGCTCACAGGGCTTCGACAAGCAGCCCAGACCAGGCAAGCTCTGAGCAGCTGCATTTACCTTCAGTCAGGAATAAAGATTTCCACAACCTAACCCTCTCTCCCTGCTCCCCAGGCACTCTAATGCCAAGACAACCCTCAATTTTTTTTTAACTTTGAGCTAGAAAAGGGAAGCTTCAAGCTTCCACCTGACAGGCCAAACATGAACATGAATTTGAGGTGTAATCTCAGAGATTCACCTCTTACCTACGGTGTCTAGAAATCTCCTGCATGATTGGTATGTCATGCAGCAGGTGCTTATGGTTACCTTCTCCTCCTCCCCATCGCACTAGGACTCAGAGCCTGCGCTGACTGGCAAGAGCTTTTACTGTTGCATCAGAGATGCGATGAGAGGGGTGAGGGCAGACATACACAGCAGTACGTGCTTTGAGCAAAGAAGCACGGAGCCAGCATCGGTTTCAAAGCCAAGCTAGCTACACACTACCACAGCAGGCAATAAAGATGATGGGAGTCAGTCCGTATCAAGAGGTGTGGGACACAGAGCTTTGTCCATTCACACCCAGCAAGAAAACCTGCGTGCACAAAGGAAAGACGTAGCTCTGCAAGTCCCAGGCCCGCAGCAAATACTTACCATACTTGGAAAAGATCTTCTCCAAGTCCTCCTCAGTGCTAGTAAAGGGAAGATTCCTGACGAAAAGTCTCCCTGATTCAGACAAGTCCTCTTCTTCCTCATCATCCCTCTTCCTCCTTTGCCATGGCTGGTTATCAGGTTTTGCCGCAACAGTTTGTTTTGGGGTATTCCTGCATCGGAATACCTCAATGCATCGTCCACCTAATCCACAAACACATACAGAGGCACCTTAGATGCTTCCCGAGGCCATGGGTAATGGATATCAATGCGCAAAGAACCTGGGCTTACAGCAGTGACACAAGCAATTACAATTCCACAAGCTTTGAGCAGAACTCTGCTTGATTTAAAAAAAAAGG
>JANZLQ010000092.1:3204560-3218290 GCA_026212715.1 Elanus axillaris | reverse complement strand
AAAGCTAAGGGGGGGGGGGGGCGGTAGCGTGTCCCGCCGCCTTGCTCTCCCCTCCTAAAACCCAAGCAGCAGGAGCAAGGAGGGAAGGGTAACAGGGGTAAGCAAAAGCACCTTCTCTCCAAGGAAGAGCTGAATAAGCACACAGTCTGTGGATGTTGTGGTCGCAGAAGCTCCCACGGGCAAACGAGGCCAAAACTCACGGAAGAAAAATCCCTTGAGGGTTACTAAACACTGAGGGGGCTCTCCTACCTGAACATCCATTGCTGGAGGGCAAGCATATTTTGGGGAAGCGGGACTATGCTCCTTCAAGCATCCCCTCTTGCTTGCAGCCCTTCAGTCTGGCTCTGCCTCTCTCCCAGTGGTCTGAGCCTGGAATCTGACTTTACACCTTTATTCCCAGAGAAAGATGCTCAGGACACCTCTCAGCTTCAGCACAGCCCTCGCTCATTTTTTCACTCTGGTTTGGCTCCACACTTCATTTACCCCAGGGACAGAGGCTGCCTCTGCCCAGCCCAGGCCACCCTGGCACAGAGGTCTTCCACCCTACAAGCAGCATGAGCAGGGGCTCCGTCTCTTCGTGTCCCTTCGATGTGGATCCAGCCGGCCGTGCTCATCCCGAAGGCTCAAAGCAGCAGGGAGCACATGGCTGCAAGGTATTTGGGGGAGTCAGTCCTCAACCCAGCCACACCACTGCTACATCCCAGTGCCCCGGCAGGACCGGGATGCAGGCTTGTTCAGCTGGAGAGCCCAGCCTGAGCCTGTGCTCTCCCCCGAGGTGAGCAGCAAGAGAAACACTTGCATTTTCCAGGGAAGGAGAGCCAAGGCAATGGCCAAGCCCAGAACACAGGAATCAGGAGAGGGTGGGATGCTGCTGGGACTGCCGTCTGGCGCCCTGCTCAAAGGGAAAACGCACAGCACAAACCCCTCTCACCCACAGCCCCGACTGGGGGTACCCAGGAGGAGATCTCTCCTGCTCCCCTTCACCTGGCCCTTCAAAGGGGTCTCCGTGAGGTGTCACAGCACCAGCGACCCAGCTCCCTCCCCCTCTTGCCCTCTGCTCCTGCCTTGTCCTTGGCCGGGCTGTCAGACCCATCACTTGGGATGAAGGCTGGCACTGACAGGGCTACACTCGGCACTGTCACTAACACATCCAGACCTTGCCCTTGTCATTCCCATCCTCTCCAAGACACTTGCCCCCCTCTCTCCCTCCCCATCTCCCCCTCACCTGGTGCTCACAGCCAGCAGCGATGCGCAGCTCCTGCCCACGCAGCACTGGCCTTGCCTGTTCCCACCTCCTAACTGGCCACTGCTGGGACAGAGATGTCCCCTGGCCGTTGCCAGCCATTCTGCTCTCAGTGGGTCCTCGCCTCCAGTCGTGACTTCACCCAGGGCTGCAATTTGCCTCCTACTAGCCTCTCCTGCAATTGGGGTTGATTTTCCCCAGGTGAGAGCTTGGCCCCAGCATTCAGCTGCTGAGGCTGTGGCCTCCGAGGGTGCCTGCGACCAGAAAGAGTCAGTTCTCCACCGATGCTTGGGAGAGAGGTGCTTAACTAAGCCAGGCTCTGGGCCAGGTACCCAAGCTGACTCTTGATCCCAGAGAAGAAGCCTTAGTGTGCACACAGGGGTGCAGGTTTTGCAAAGTCCGTGGAGATGCTCAGTTTTGCTCATCTTACTTCTTTGAGACCAACATGTTTTAGCTCTCGCCAGATGCAAAGGATCTGGAGATCAATACAGAAGGACAAGCTTTACAAATGCTGACTTCAGGTTTGATTTCGTTTGTGGTTTCTGCTCCCCAGGGTGGGTCGATATTTTAAGTTTACAAACGTGAGAGCTGGAACAACATCCTTTTTCTGGGGCATCAGAGAGAGAAGAGAGTTGCTCCTTCAGCAGGTGGTTCTGCTGCGCCGTGGAAGGTCCTTCCCCAAGGCAGGCACGTTTCCAATCAGATGCCTGGGCAGACAAGAGGGAAACTGAGGCCCTGTCTTGAGAAGGCTCAAAGGTTTTGGAAAGCAGCTCCCAGTGCTTGAATATCTGTCCTGAAGATCATCCTTAACCCTTCCGCTGCTGGCACACAGCATGGGTAGGGGATAGACTGGGCATTGTATAGCCAGCTTGGATGGTTCATTGGGAGCAGGTTGAAAAGCCTGTGCTCCAAAGCAGAGACCAGGGAAGAGACTGAAAAAATTGGGGGTTGCGTTGGGTTTTTTTCCCCCGTGGAAACTATTGTCTTTGGTGATGCCAGTGTGAGATACTCCTGTCCCCGTGCCACCAACTGTCCCTGCAACGGTGCTGGACCTGCTCCCGGCAAGAAGTCCCCAGCAGCGGATGGGATGGATGCCAGCAGCCACACTGGGAGCTGCATGGGGGAGTGAAAGGAAAAGCAGCTGTGCCCAGGTTTTGTTCCTTAAACTCGCTTACGGCAACAAAAGGCAGAGGGTGACTGGGAGGTGAAGCGCCCAGCAAAGGTGACACAACATCAACCCACAGCCAGGCTGCCGCCCGGAGCGAGCACCAGCTTTGCCCTCCTATCCCCCCCATTAGCTCCATGTTGGAGTGTCTGACGGGCTGGCGGCAGGGTCTGGGCAATGACCGTCCCTTCACCCTCACTCTTCCAAATCCCCCCTCCCTATGCTCAGCAAAGAGGGGGACCCAGTGCTCTGTCAACCCCACCGCCGAGAGGAGGGGGAAGACACGGTCCCTCCGCGAGCTCCATCCAGTCGACCTGTCACAACGCGTTAGGTGGCCGGCTCGTCGTCTGGCTGGACAGGGGGTTGCACAGCGCCAAAGAGCAGGGGTCACCTTGCTGTAAAATGGTATTATGGGCTGCCTGCAGCCAAGGAGCTGAACTTTGGAAAGCAGGGTTAGGGCAAGGGACCGTGGTGTCAGGGGCATCTCTCGGTGGGGAGAGGCAGGTGTGGGCGGAGGGGCAAAGGGTCCCTGACATTGCGCTCCGGGAGGTGAACGCACCGAGGGTGAAGTGCTGTTGAGAAGGAGAGAAAGAAAGAAGCTGCTGCAGATCCCGTCTATCCCTAGGTATGATAACAGAGAGGTCAGATGCAAAGTCTACTGCAGTCTTTGGAGAGATGCTTCTCTTGGTCTATAGCCCCCACAGTGTCCAAAGGGGCATCAGACGTTTCTCCCCCATTTCCCCAGGTGCCACAGCACAACCTGTCACTCCTGCCATCCCAGGCAGGGAGAGCTGTGACCCTGAGCCAGGATGGCTGCTGTGCTGACAAGCCGGACGGCCCCAGGCTGGAGGAAGGTGCTGCCAGCCCTGCCCGAGAAGGACGAGCACAGCCGCAAGGAGCCCTTCATGCCTGTCTGATCGGGAGCACCTCGGCCTCTGCTGGACGCTGGTGAAGGTGAACAGGGAAGGTAAGATCCGTTGAGTCAGGGTCACCCTTGCTGGGACAGCAGCCCCCGTGCAGCCTCACCAGGCAGCCGTTCTGGCGCTCACGGGATGCTGCTGAGCAGGTTTGGGGGTTCTAGGGGGGTCCTGAACGTACCCACACACCCCTCGATGGCAGTAAGCACTAGAAGTGCTTAGTTTCCTTGACCCTCAGACCTTGAGTTCCTCCCTTTTCTTTTAGGTGTGGACAGGGAGCAAAATTCAGCCTCAGGGGATTACTACAGAGGGCTGTAACCTGGCCGAGGACGTTCTTCAGCTGATTAAAGTAACCCACAGATACCAGTGAGGACAGGGATGAATGTGACCCAGCAACACCTACTACCTGCTTCTGGTGTGCTGAGACCCCACCAAGGCGCTCTGCTTGCGTGGGTAACGTTATATTAATAGCGCCTCTGGAAATGCTGCCTGAACTTCCTCAGTTTTGCTGCTGGAGATGGTAGATTTTGGGAGCAAAGACGGCTGGGCCCTCCTCATATGAGCAAATTGTCCTGCCCAGTCCTGCAGAAAGGAAATAAAAGGTTGTCTTTAAAGATATAGCTAGTGCTTGGAAATATAGTGCCTGATACACCTGCCCCGCCATGCGCTGCACAACAAGATGGGACCAAGGGAGAAGCAGAAGCACAAATTGCCCTTCTGAAGGGCTTCATCCCTGGGCAGCTGGGACTCTGCCCAGCCTGGTCTGCCAAACCCTCTGCTAGAGGGAGAGGATGCTTTTGTCCTTGCCCAGGGGATGCGATTTGCTGCAGTGTCACTGTGGGCAGCAGAATTTGGCTTTCAACCAGATAAACCCTCACCTGAACCTGCTGCCTTATCAAAGAAAATGGTCTGCAGGCATGTCCTGTGGTCCTGCTCTCTGCCCTCTTTGTGCCTGCAGTTTTGGGGTGGAGATTGTGTCTTTTCAAAGCCTTAAAGCTAAATTGTAATGCTGAGTAACAAGCAGATGGGTGTGAGGATGAGGAAGAGATTTTCTTCATCACATCTCCGAGCACAAATAAGCTGCTGACACCAGCTAGGCTTGCCGTGGAAAAGGATTCAGAAAGGATTTTGAAACTCAGATAGCCCAAGCCCTTTGCGTTACAGGACCTGTGAAGCACAGGTAGATCATGTGCATGAACAACAAATCATCTGCCAAAACGCAATTAAGGGGACCACACTTGCCCTGGAGAGGAGCCACCGCCAAAGCAGGTCTCAGACCTCCTTCCTCTCGCTTTGAAGCAGCTGTTGCCGGTGGCTGGCAGACCCAGAGGAGATGGTCCATGAGGTCAAACCCCTCATGGCATCGCTCTGCCCATGGGCTGGCAAGGAACATCACCACGAGCCCACACTTCTCCAGCAACATCTCTCCCTGGCAGAACCATCCACAGTCTTCCAGAGGGGACCACGTGGACCTTGGCATTAAGCACACACAAATTGCTGAGATCAGAGCGGCCTTAAAAGAAAGGTTCATCCAGTCTCCACTCTTACCCCACCTAAAGCCATGGGACATATTGGCTGTGCTCTGCCGCAGCTGCCTCCGGCCCAGGCAATTGCTGTCACCCGCCAACGATGCTGTTTCCCCCAGGTGACAGATAAGGTCCAACTCCTTCCCAGGGTGTCCCAAGCCAGCCTTCGGCATCTCTCTTTAGACCCACACCAGACTCCCACCAGCCTGCCTGATGGCTGTGGATGGGACCCTCCATGAGGAGACATGGTAGAGGGATTTTGCCTGCCCCTTGCCGGGTCTCTCCTCCATCCATCACCCCTTCCACTGCCTTCAGTTTCCTTTGTATTTCTGTATTTTTGGGTGTGTGTGTGTGTGTGTGTAAATGGACTCAGGGGAGGGTCCAGGCAACAGCTGCCTTTGATCAGCACAACATGTGGGAGATGAAGCACTTCAGGAATGCCGACTCCTGATCAAAGGTGGGAACACAGTGACAGCCGGGACTTGGCAAAAACCCATCCCAGCTAATCCCTGCCAGGAAGCTGGGGGGTCGGATCAGCGACCCACACAGGGAAGTCAGCCCTTGCCCCATCGAAGGGAGCGATCCATGCCCTGACGCAGGGTGAGGGGCAGAAGGGTTGCTCCCATCTGCCCCACAGGGCTCTGTCCTGAGCAGGGCGTTATCCTTTCTGCAAGAAGGCAAGCAATGGGATTTCCACCCCTCCGGAGCTCCATCCCTGTTCCCGCACGCTGAGCGGCCATGCCAGCTCACTGTTGTCCTGCCTGCTCCTGCCAGCAGCTCTGCCAACCCGACACATGCCAAATCCCATGGCACCCGCACCCGCCCTGGGAGGGGATGCCAAAGGAAAAGCAGGTCCGTGATGCCCTAACACTTTTATCGCCTCAGTAAAGATGAGGCGAGGGTTGAAAGGTCGCTTGCTATAAAAAGAGCTGGGAGGAAAAGGGAAGACAAATTAGCCCTCTCCTGATAAACCCCCAGGGTTTGGGGACAGCCAGGACGTGGCTCACAGCCTCCCCTCCATCCCAGCCATGCAGGACAGCCTGATTTGTGGGCTTCACCCCAACGCCAAGCCCATCCGATATCACCTTCCCCCACGGATGCTTTTATCTACCAGCGAGCTTTCTCCCGATAACCCTCGTGGGAAGCCGGGAATCCCATCTGTGCGGAGCAGGTGGACTCAGGCGAGGCGTTGGGCGAGGGTGAGCTCAGCCGCCCCCCCCGAGCCACAGCCAGCCCTGCTCTACCACGGTGCTTGGCTCTTCCAATGGGAACTGGGTCGAGCAAACACCCTCACGCTCGGCCAGCAGAAATAATCCCACCCCACGTGCCCGATGCTTCCTGCACCCCCTTGTCCTCAGCCCCCCACCCCACCTTCCTCCTCCCCATAGCTATTTAGGTGTTGCTTGGCTTGGCTGAGGCTCCTCTGTCATGTTAAAAAGGGAAGCTTTTAAAAAGGGCCGATAAGGGTTACTCCCGCAGGGTCACCCCATCTCCCCAGGCAGGGTCACAGGTCGCTTCCTCGCCGCGCGTTGCCTGATAATGAGTCAATCAAGGCCTGGCTTATGGAGACAGGATTTATCAGCAAACCCTGGGAAAATAAAGACATGAAAATGCCTGCTCGCACACGAGGCTGGGGGATCCGGCAGGGATGAGCCTTTTTTGTGTGGATGGAGGGCTTTGGGCTTAAGAGCTGATGGGGCTGGCATAAAGAAAGGGATGGAGAAGGATTTGGGAGGCAAAGAGCTGCGGGAAGAGGCCGGCAGCTCCGAGGTTAGGCTCTCAGCTTACTCCAGCATAGTGGTGCTCTGTGCCGTGATGCTGCTGACTGTCTCCACAGCGAGCCAAAGGCAGACGGAAGGGCTGCCGTGTCAAGCGGGGATGGCTGAGATGTCCCACTCTGGACCAGGACGGGCAGCAGCCAGGGAAAGGGGAGCCCAGCCCCAGTTCCGCACTGCTGGGACAAGGCAGAGGGAAGTAAGGCAGGAGGGATGGCCTGATCAGCACAGCCATGTCCCCATGGACACAGTCACGTCATACATGTCCCAGCCCAAAGGATTTACCTGCCAAAACATCCCACGGCAAATGGCTTTTTTCCCACCTGGTAAAAGTGGGAAAGTAAAAGGGGCACAAAGTAAACCACAAAGTAAAGAGGGGCAGCCTCCATCTACAGCCATACCTGCACAGAGTCCTGCGTCTCAGCACTTGGAGGCTGAGCACGAAAACCAAAGAGCAGAAAGGGAAACTGAGGCACGAGGAAAGGAAAGCCTGGTGACGCAGCCAGGGATGCAGCCGCAGCCTCTCCTTGCCATGCCTAGTCTGTTTTCACTCCAACACTAGGAGCAACCCAAGGACCGTGCCAAGATGCTCACTTTTGTGTGGGTTACAGAGGTAGCCAGAAGCTTCCCAAGCTGCAGAAACAGCCCTTAGCACAGGGATGCAGCTGCCCCTTCCCATCCCAAACAGGCAAACTGGAGCCAGCACCTAGGCATGGATGGAGGAAGGATTCACGAGAGCAGAAAAGCAGCAGCAAGGGACGGGGGTTCAGCTATGGGAAGGGAGGGGAAAGCATCAGGAACCCGCTCAAGCTCCTCCAAGGCAGCACAGGGTGACAGGCCACTGCTGACACCTCGGGAGAGCCACACGCAGCAAACACACGGCCAGGCAGCACGGGAAGGGCAAGACATGACAAGGGACGGCTGCGGCACCAGGTTGTGGGGCAGCCCAGACCAAGGGCTTGCTACCTACCCAGGCTGAACTCCCTCCTCAGCCTGTCCTCCACCATATGCATCTTGCAAACACTTTTCCCTATCAGAGAGGCTTAGCAGGGCGAATATTGAAAGCACCTGCCTCCCTTGGCCAGGAATCAAAGGCCCCAGCACTGGGATCCTGCCGCTCACACAGCACAATTATTCTCGACCAAATGCCGCATGCAAGAATGTAGGGCACCCTCGCTCCTCGCCGGCCCTCCATGGGAGCACAATGCAATTAAAATAAGCAATGCCAGATGGTTTATTAGCAACTACAGAGCTAGGAGCTGACACTTGTTTTCTTGTTCCAGCACGAAGGCATCAGAAACGGGTCTATCACAGACGTGTTCCCCCCACCAGCGCACACACACACATACACCCCTGCAACAGGGCAGGAGAGGTTGGATTTATTTGGGAACGTGGCACTCTGATACCGCAGCAATGAGTTCAGCAAGTGGAGAGATGGGATTAGATTAGGTTATGGCACTGAGGAGACAGATAAGGGAGAAATGGAAACTGTTACCCGGCTTAATAGTCATTTGTTTGTAGCATTAAAGGCCGTACAAGGTGCTGTGCTGCTCACTCTCCTCACCGAGAGGATCAGAGCTTGACGCAAAGACCACGAGCAGTATCAGGTCCACTGCATCCCAGGCTTGTTTCTTCCTCCTACTCCATCCAAAGCACACATCCCTTCCCTAGGGAGTCAGCCTCACTCTAGCAGTGCATTCAGCACCCTCATGCTTTTTTCTAAGCAAATTCTATAATTTCAGCAGTGGGTGGGCTCTGTCTTCTTGGGCCAGACCAGCGTGGTCGGGCACCGCGTTGCATCTCACTTAGCATGGTTTTGGTGGGAGCAAATAGGACTTTGACAGCAGGTGCCCCAGTGGAGGAGGAGCCTTGGTCAGTGCAACACAGCCTGGCCTGAAAACATGGAAATCTGAAGCATTAAAGAAAAGAGAGACACAGGAATCCTATGAGAAGATTTTCACACTGAACATAAAGACATCTAGGGGATCTCACACACTTAAAACCATTAGCTTGTCTCCCCACACCAGCTCCTCCACTGCTCCTCTTGGTCTGAAGCATCTCTTTGCAGAGATGCAAAATCACACATTTTTTGCCAGGTATTTCACTCCCATCTATGCCTTTTGTACAGCCCCAACTGCTCATGCCATGGGCATCTTGACCATTCCTTACAAACAGGAAAGCTTGTCCCAAGCACGCCAGAAAACTCAGCTTTGTCACCTACAGGCTGACAATGAACTAGACCAGTTCCTTCAAGGGGTTTACCAGACCCCCAGATCTGGAAGCAGATTTGAATCCTCTGCATTTATTTGCCTGTTGCCATCACATCAGTGGGGACAGTGTCCCCAGCATTAGGAGGCGACCTTCAACTTGACCAGGATGCTGCGGTCCCAACGCAGGGTCACCCAGAGCAGCCCCACCAAGCTGGAGAGCACAGCAAGGCACAGCCCCGTCTGCAGAGGACTCGCAATCTTCAGCTCATCTCCTGCCAACATGCGGCTGAGGCCACAGGTCTTCCTAGGAAAGCACCATGCATCTCCCAGGTACGGCAACGTGCAGAAGCCGTCGCAGGAGCGGCCGTTCAACGCTTTCATGAGCGGAGTCCCTTCCTCTGCTTCTCCGCGCACACCTTCAGGGTTATTTTGGTGGGAAGGAGCAGTGACATCCTGCCTGGGAGATGTTAATACCCTCTGGGCAGAGCAAAACACCACTTTGCTCCCTCCTTTCCCTGCAGCTTTGTTTTCAGCATCACCACCGTCGTGCCAGAGTGCCCACGGGAGCTGCTGCGGCCCCAGGGCTGCCCTCCACAGTGCTTCACCCTCCCCTGTGCTTACAGCCCCATAAAGCCAGCACACAAACCGCTCACCGGACACCTCCAGCAGCTTATATACCACCCTGGGCTTCCCTGCTGCTGGGAGGGGGAATTTTAGTGTCCTTTTAAGTTGGGTGAAGTCTTGCGGCAGAGCAAGCCGGTGAGGGAATGGGAAGAAGATTTTCCAACGGGGGAGAGCACTGCAGCCCTCCTTCTCCGGCACATGGGCTTGGCAGGCTCCCTGCAAAGCCCCGCTCCGTCCCCAGATGCTGACAATTGGTACCAACTTCACACTGAACACAAAAGCCAGGAGGAGAACACAGGCTCCCTGAACCTCACACCGCTCTGGGCAGAATGGAGATTTCTATTTGGTGGAGGTTCAACGCATGCGGTTTGATCCGAGCTGGAAAGGACGCTCCACGCAGGTGTATCAGCCCACGGTCCCGGTGTTGAGGGAGAGGCAGCAGGATCCTCTGCTCCTCAACCTCCTGCCCAGAGGGGTTAGGGGGTCCCCCAAAACCACTCTGCATCCTGGCTGCGGGAAAAACTGCAGTGCATTCCGCGGCCTCGTGCTTTTTTCGCTAAGCAAATTATGGTCTTTCAGCAGTGGGTGGGCCCTGCTCAACCAGGGCGGTTGGGCACCAATTTGCATCTCAGTTACCATCAGCTTGGCAGGAACAAATGGGACTTTTTCAACACCAGGTGCCCCAGTGGAGGAGAAGCCTTTGTTAGTGCGACAGAGCCTGGCCTGAAAACACACAGAGATGCTACATCTCACTTTTTTTTTTTTTTTTTGCAGGGTGATGCTGCAACTTTCTCTCATGCTAAGCCATCTCATGCGGTTTATTTTTCTGCTGGCAAGGCTGGATGTTAGAAGTTGCCAGGCAAGGGGCTCTCCAAGTGAGGAACTACAAAGAGCGCTGACACCTCTAATGAATTACAGTAATACCAGCTCGGGGTGAACTCTAAAGTGCCTGTTTACACAATCACCGACCTCCCTTCACCCGCTCTCTGGTGCGAGTGCCCCCCCCCCCCCCGCCTTGATGGATCACAGCTGAATGGAGGCAGACCCCAGTGTTTATCATCTCCCAGCTTCGGGAAGGGAAGAAATAACAGTATTTCCTGGCACACTGGCCACCACCAGCGATAAAATGCCCACCCAACACTTGCTCTGGGAAATACCCTCTGCATCTTCTTTTGTAAATTTTTTTTATTTTATTTTTTGGGGCGGGGGGGAACGAGGGCCCTGTGCACAGGAGGTGGCTTCTGCAGCATCAGGCTGGGTCCCACAGGCAAGTCCTTCATGTGGAGCAGGGATGGGTGCCAGCGTGGGGAGCAAGGACAGCCCCACGCTCGCCATGCCCTGGGCAGCGAGGCCGCAGTGCCCTGCAGGGGTGCCACAGGGCGGCCTGCTCTTGGCCAGTAGACACCCTTTGGGGTGTTATCCCAATTTATTTTTTTTCCCCCACTTTGTACAGGATTTTCCTGGGTCCTGGTGCTCAAGGGCTGTGCCAGCCCCTGGGTCTCATGGCTCTGGGATTACCGGCACAGCTGCTCCCTCCGAGCGGAGAGAATGAAGCTGGAGAGAATGGCTTCTTCAAGAAGCCCTGAGCTCAGTGTAAGGATGGGACACTGGTGTTTAGATCAAATGGGGAGGAAAAAAAAAACCCCAACAAAAAAAGCCAGCAGAGCAGCCAGTTCCTCCTTCCACCACCTGTAACACTTCCAGTCAGAGCTCCCCCATGGCCACCAGAGACATGGCCCCAGCACCTCACTCCATCCAAATCAAATCCTGCTCTGTAAAGAGGAGCTGGAAATCTGTCCCCAGCTAAGGGAATGTCAGATGTCCTCATGCCTCTGCTTGGGTTCACACACAGCAGACCCCAATCCTTTCTTCCGCTTTGCTGATCTCCCCCCTGGTGTGGGCAGAGCTTGGTGAAACACCACAAACATTTCCACCCTCTGGGCAATCCCACCCTGTCCCATCTTCGTCTCCAAGGCAGACAGCCCTGTGCCTGGGCACAGACCAGCACACACATGGATAAGGGACCAGTAGAGCACAGGAGCCCCTCAGTCTCCGCTCCTGCCCTGTGCCACGGTCGTGGGAGTCCTGGGGTTGGGAAGCAGCTGCAGCATCACCCTGCAAAAGCCGGAGACCCAGGCAACGAGAGGTCCCACCAGCAGAGACACGGCCAACACTGCGATGCCACCGCTACCCTGTCCGGCCACACCGTGCCCACTGTGTCTCCTGGCTCCAACTGCACAGAGGAGCAAAATTTGGCTAGAGGATGGGCTGGGGGAGGCTTGACTACAAACAGCGGAGAGGAAGGGCAGAAAGATGCTCTGTGCCACAATCACCCCGCTGCTCTCGCACATGTCTGCACTCGCCGTGCCACAGCTTGTTTTAGCCCTGGCAGCAGGGGACGATCTTTAATATAGCCGAGCTTTCCTTCCTCAGGTACTCAGAGGATGAAAACTTCAGTGCTGGCCCCTGGAGAAGGTGCTTCTCTGTTTCCTTGCTTGCCCTCTGACCTCTTCGTTTTGTTCCAGAGTTATTTTTGGAAGTAAAAGCTTTTTTCTTCACCCTTCCATTGGCCCCCATCTTTCTGCCAGCCAAAGTGGCATTTTAAGCCTCTTGCCCACCCGACCAGAAAAATGGTGGCTGAGGCAGGGTAGAGTTAAACCTTTCCATCCACCGAGGAAGCGGGAGGCCTTCTCGACTCATTAACCCTCTGTCAATTCAGCCACCCAAAGAGGAGCTCTCAAAAGTCTCCGTGGGAAGTGCCTGCCCCCCACATGGGTCCATGGGGGGGAGGAGAGAGCCACGACCCCCAAAATAGGGGCTCATCCTAGGTCTGCTTCCCTACAGCACTACAAAATCCACTTGATTAATTACAGCGTTGAAGTACCTACAGCCTCTCCATCAAATGCAAAATCCCAGCTGCACCCCAAGTCCTGCTTCCACTCAGAGCTGTGTGAACCAAGAAGGTCCTTCTCCTCCAAAAAGCCATGGGCACCCAAACCAGGATCTTATACCACCAAAACCACACATGCAGAGCAGGAGGTGGACCTTGCTTAATGCTGCTAACAGTCAGGGAAGGGATGTCAGGGCCAAAGAGCACACACCCGGTGACCTACCTGTACCAAAACCCCCAGGATCGCTTGATTCCTTGCTTGCTACTGGAGCTGCTCTGTGCAGCGCCGGAGGCATGGACGTGCCAGGGTCACCCTGGCCATTGCTGGCTTCAAAGGTCGAGGCTGGTCCCACAGCAGCTCAGAGGAGGCAGGTAGGTCCCTGTCACTTGTGGGGACCGGGACAGTGGCTGGAGGGTGCTGGGAGCCAAGGGACAAACCACGCTCAAGGGAAGTCAGAAAATCCCTGAGCTGCTCAGCAGTAGCACAGTCCCAACCATTGCCCCTGCCCAGGGATTAACCTTTTCCTCCGCAGAATAAGCAGAGAGAGCAAAGTCCTAAAGAGCCAGACACTTTTCAACTCTCCCCATCTCCCAGGAAAGTAGGGTGTTAGTCCCTCCTCCGCATACCAGAGCACAGGGAGAAGCACTGGCTACTGTCTGGGGTGTGATGAATTTTCAGACCTCTGCCCCAGTGCTCACCATCTGAGACTGAAACAGATTCCCAAAAAGACACGAAGTCCATAAAAACCAGCAACAAGGGGCCAATCCAGACACCCAGCTGGCTCAGCATCCTTCTCCTCACACCCATCCGCATGGGGCACACAGGCCAGAAGCAACGGAGCCACTCCTGCCTCAACTGCTGGTGGTCAGCGGTCTAGGGGCATCCCGAGTTATTGCCAAACCACGGTGCTTAACATCCCCTGAGAGAGTGCCCTCTTCTTTCTGAAGGTTTCCAGCCCCTTTTGAATCCACTGCTATTTCTGGCTTCCACGGCATCTTGCAGCAGTGAATTCACATTTGATTACAACAGACCCTCTGCTGGGTAGGACAAGGTCTTGCTGCAGAGCATCAGGATGGACTAAACCGAGCAAGCCACATCCCCATCGAGGCAGGAACGCAGGAAAGCCTGGCCGCATCTGTACTTATTAGGATGGCCAAAATTTTCACTCCCTGCCACAGATGCCGATTGGCAAAAGGGAAAAAAACCCCAAACCTGATTTTATCTTCCTGCAGGGCACTGGGGCTGCCTCCCCATCAGCTTCATCCTCATGCCCTGGCCGAACCCGAGGGGTGGGGGAGTGGGTGCTTCAAGAAGGAACCAGCAGCGAAGCCTCAGGGCCAGGCTGGAGCCCGAGGGCGCTCCCCCCCCCCCCCCCCCGG
>JANZLQ010000092.1:3194092-3204460 GCA_026212715.1 Elanus axillaris | reverse complement strand
CCACCGCCACCCCCGCCACTGCCCCCGCAGAGCCCCACACTCCTCTGCCACACGTCACCACGCTCCCATCCCGCCACGCAACCCCGAAAGCCCCCGCAGGGCTGCCGGCCTCCGCGGGGCTGGGGGCAACCTGCCCCGCGGGGTCCCCCCCGGTCCCCCCCCCCCCCGGGGTGCTCCAGCCTCACCGCTTCATCCCCGGCTGCAACATCAGCGGGGACCAAAGTGCATCTCAGACTCAGCATCTTCCCCTTTCCATGGACCCCCCCGGCTGCAGCATCCCCCCCAGCGACGGGCGCTGGACCACGGGATGCTGCAGGTGCTCAGCACAGTGCAACAGGCCCAGCCCCCCCCATGCCCAGTTCTGAACCTTCATAGACTGGAATCATTTCTCCTTACATTTTTTCATCCACCCAGAGACCTGCAACCCCCTTTCAAACGCGTAATCATAAGCTTTCTGGTTCAAGAGTGCAATAGCAGTATCTGCGCAAGAAAACGTTCAGCTGAATTAGTAGAGGGGGGTCGAGTAGTATTATCCCAGTTCAGGACAGAACACCCTGGTTTTGCAAGTAAATTGGAAATTTCTTTAAAGCATGGACTCATCAAGATATTTTGCTCCAAAGTGATTCATTCAATTCGAACAAGGACCTCAAAATCAAAGATAAAAGAATCAAAAGGATCTCCAAACCAGACAAATGACAGGGCTATTCTGCAAATACAAAGAGGTGAGCAATCTTGACTTGAGGGGAAATTCAGCTTTCTAAAGCAATATGCCAGACAGCCTGGTACTCCCACAACATTCCCAGATTATCAGTTCTGTATTTTTTCCAGCTAAAAATATTGGTTAAAACTGCAACCAGTGCCAACCTCGACGTTGGCACCCAGACCTGCAGCAAGCTTTGAGCATTTTCCAGTGACCCCTTTTCATCCCCCCACCCTGGTAGGGAGTAGAAGACCTGCCAACAGGTAAAAGCCTCAAGCTCCAAGTGAAATGCTAAAATCACTCAGAGAAGGACAAGCAGGCACAGGTCTTTCCTCACTGCCTACAGCCTCCTCGGCCAGCACGAAGCCGCTCAGCTCTGCTCAAACCCCAGCAAGTGACAGCAGCTGAGGATCAAGTGCAGCCATCGCAGAGAAAGGACACCAGTGGAATTCAGCAAGGCCAAATCTCACGTCAAAATTACTGGTTTGTTTCTTTTTCCCCCTCCCCAGTTCAAGTCCACCGTGAGCTTTGCCATAGCCGGGTGATCGCCGAGCCCTGCACGCAGCAGGCTGGGCGCTCCAGGATTTCCACCCTGCTGCCTGCGAGGGGAAGGGCTGGAAGGGAGGAATGAGAGTTTAAGTGCTCTGGGTGGCTTTTTCCTGAGAAATCACCAGCAGATTCAGAAAGAGAATAAGGCAGCAAGCGCCTGTGCCCTTTGCTGGCAGCCAGAGCAGCCGGGGGCTGAGCTCACGGGGGCTTTGGCCATCAACAGCTTCTCCTGGCTGCTGTGAAAAGCAAACGTTTGATCCCTTCTTCTTCCCTTTGTCCATAGCAAAACCAGTCAGGCAGGGGAAAGCAGACGGGGCAGTGATGCCGGATGGTTATTTCCCACCTCACAGCCCAACGAGCTTGGTTTCACAGCTCACCGTTCAAATGTGGAACCTGACCCCTGCTCTGGTCCCCAGCTTTTTAGTGTCGTATTTTCACCCAGAAAAGAGCACCGTCTGCTCTTGCTGTTCACCCGCATCCTGCAATGACACGGGCAGCCAGACTCCGGGCAGAGAGAGCAGACAGGGCACCTGCTCATCCTTCCGCGCAGTGCAAGAAAAAGACCTCATGGTGCTGATCAGGTGGCCGATTTGAAACGGGAAAGAGAGACTTTTCCCCTCTAAATCTGTAATCCGGTTGGAGAGTACCATGCCACAAGTCATGGATACCGAGAGCTCAGAAAGACTTGAGAATTTCAAAGAAGGGCTGGCTGCCCTCAACGGCTTGGGACATCCATCCGCTGACGTCCCCAAGCCCGTGCCTCCAGGGTCTGCAGAGCCTGGCCACAGAGGCATCTCGTGCTGCCGGCTGTGGTCCCTGCCCAGAAAATGAGCTCGTCCCTTTTCTGTGACCCCCCCCTCAAGAAAGGGGTTCCCCCTCCTCCTCCCTGAACCCCTCCAGAACACACCTTCCCCCAGTGCCCACCCCGAGCTGGAGTTATCCCACGGCAGCCGCTGCTTTTCCAAAGAGTCATGGGCTTTGCTTTGCGGCCAAAGCCCGCCTGGGCAGAACTGGGAGCCCAGACCAGGAGCAACAGGAATGCCCAAGAGCAATGGGATTTCAGAGGACCTTGAGCCAGGGAACAGGACCCACACAATTCCTGGCAGCGCTGCACTCGGGACCGTCACTGCATCCAGGGGCTGCGGGCGGTGAGAGGGAGGAGGCTGAGCTGAGTAGTGCCAGTTCCACGGCACACGAAATGCCCTCCCCGTCTCCCTCCTCTTCTGCTCCGGAGCCACCGACTGCTACAAGACACGCTGACAGCAGCGAGCTTTGGGGCTTCTCAGTCTCCTTGGTCCAAACAAGACCATAAAGACTTTTGGCTTGGGTATTTTAGATTGCATTCTCAGAACTGAATTTTTCATCCAAACCATATGGCATCGTTGTGCTAGCTCCTGCTCTCACCACGCTGTCCAAGTGAGCGTCCAGAAGCCTCCCCTGTGCCAGCAGAGATCCTGACCAGTGCTGCCTGAGCTCCTGTGCCACCACGCTCTTGCTGCACGCGAACAGCCCAGCGGAGTGCAAGTCCTGCGCTTAATAATGAAAAGCAACAGGTCCTTCCTCTTGCAGCCCAAGAGGGAAATAATTTATCATCAAAATTGATGCTGGCTCTGTTTGAGGCAGTTTCCAGGATATGCTTCTGTCCTTGTACAGCAGCTGGAGAAACTGTAATGCAGAGCTACCTGGAGTGCCCCGAGCCACCACAGCCACACCGTGCCCAGCGAGAGATGGGAAACACAAAGCTACAACAAACGGTCCATGGTCCCCTGACAGGTTGGGGACTGTTGCCCAGCACACAACCACTTCTCCTGGGCTGCAGACCAATGTAATACCCACAAGATCACACCAACCCTTGGCAAGAGAAACCTGCTCAACAAGGATCCAAAATCCCAAACCCAGGGCTCGAAGCATCACCGGCAATAAAACCACGTGGACCGGCAGCATTTTGGCCAACTGATCCCGTAGCAGCAACCAAACCCTCTGGAAAAATCCCAGCCTGGGTCTTGTCACACGTGACCTTCCCTGCAGCCATGCATTAGCCTCTCTGTACAGGCTCTTTGCTGCTTGAGTCATAAGTGGGATGCTGCTGAGTTTATTACAGAAGCAGAGGGGTCAGCTCGGCAAAGTCCCCGGAGGCTCCATCACCCAGCACTGTTTAGCTCAGGTTGCGGTTTAATGGACTGGTTTACAAAAAGCACGTCTGTTGTAAGCTCCCACAGTGTCTTATAAAAGTCAGCACCAACAATAAGCCGCAAGCTTGGCCGTGTGGCTTCACTGCTCCGCTTCGCAAACAGGTTATTGCTTGTAAAAGGCCCTGGCTGGAAGGAGCAGCGCTCCATGAGGGCGAGTCAATGATGTCTTTTGATATGTTAAATAAAAAGGCCCCCACACTTGACTTCTTTCCCAAGGAATATTTGATATTTTTTGCTCTGGGGTGTCCAGAAAGGAAGAAAATTACTGGCCCATTAACAACTGCCCCTTGGCCTGTTTTTCCGGATTTAAAACAATGTACTCAAAATTGGCAGTCAAGTCAGCCTTAAACATTTGTTTTGCCTCAGATTATTTGCAACACCCTGTAAACTCGGTGGCTTTTCACTCCCTTGCTAAGGGGATTTCTCCTATGCATTTTTCCATGTGTCTCCAACATATGGAGTAATAAAAAAAAAAAATCTAGCTCGTAGCTGGTGTCACGAAATATTTTGGGGGTGGGGGGGCCTCAGGGAGGAGGTGTGGGACTCGGATCAGTATGACCTGGCGGAGACCAGGGCCTGAAGGAAGCTCATGTTTTTATGAGCCAGGAAATTGCAGGCTCAGCTTGGGCTGTGCCAGTTGTCCGTACGTGTCCAAGTTTCACATCATAACTTGGGTCTCGGTGGAGTTGCGGAGGTGGAGGAAGACATATGTGGGGACAGATGGCAGCTGCATGGGAGGGTCACCCCCATCAAGAGGTGGGCACCAAAAGATGGCTCAGAGGGATGGCCAGGAGAAGACAAGCTGGTGGTTGGGGAAAACATCTAAGACCCAGTCAAGGGAGGAAAAAGAATTCATCTCATTTCCACCACCCCACAACTGCCAAAAAGCTGATGAGTTGGGAACGAGTTGCCGAGGCTCCCCATTTACTAGGGACACGAATGAGCCTGGAGCGCTCCCCCTGCCATTTGAGAGCGGAGACAACCATCCTTCCGCAAGGTACCAGCTCTCCATAAAGCCAATCCACCCAGGCCTTCCCTGCCCAACAGAATCTACGTTAAGGGTAGGAAGAGAGGGCTGGCAGAGGAGATGGCATGCAGGAGAATTGTAGAAGCACACAGAGAGTTGGGACGAAATGATGGAGAACCACAGAGTTAAGGAAGAAAAGAAAACCAACGCACACTAACCTATAGAGCAGAGACCAGTGGCCAAGGAGATACCTGGAGACCACTTACAGCATTTTCCTCTATACATCAGCAGGAGAAGAGTTCAGCTATGCCCAAGTTTCCCAAATATATTTTCTCTGCCTGAAAATTTTACCAGGCTCGGGGACTTCTGGCAGCCCCGAGGTCTCAAATGCCTGCCTAGGCACTGCCTATGAGCCACAGCATCGCTGGCAGCAGTGATCCAAACACGCTGATGCATGCAAGACACATTAGACTGAAGCATACTGAGCACAGGCAGCAAAGCTGGTATTTCCCAGAGCACAATATTCAATACGTACTCACCGTGCCGCCCCCGTGCACAGGCTGCTCTCTAGGAAATCCTGCTGAGCAATATGGGAAACTTTGGTGAGACACTCGAAAGCTTCACCGAACCACAGAAAAGAGTGAAGACCCCCAAGGAGCACAGCTGGCGCCCAGCTTTCCCGGGTGCTCCCTCTGCTCCTACCCACAAGTTATTCCCATTGATTTACAGGGCTGTGATTAAAGTTTTCCAGCCCTCTGACATTTCAGCAGCGGGTGGACATCCGAAAGGGCTGCCACCCCATCTCAGCTGCTCCCCCCAGCCCCTCGCACAGGTGCTGCGAGACAGCCCACGCACAGTAAGTGCAACAAAAACATCACTCAAGCGCCATCAGGCATCTGTCAGGGAAATCCTCAACAGGGCACCCCAAACCAAGGAAATGGGTGCACTTAGCCTTCTATTTAAATAAAAGGCAGAAAATTAATCAAGCAACCCAAATTCTGGTGTTTCCCAGCTTTCATTTGTCACTTCGATACTGTTGTTTCAATGCAGGTTTTAGGGGTGACTTGTACAGCCCAGTAATGCTCCAGCAACAGTCCAAGGGCTCTTGCCCAGGCTTAGCGGAGAAGGGATTTAATTCCTTTCTACCTCCTCTGCTCAGCCACATGGGCACCAGGAGCCTCAGCCCCATCTCCTCTCACCCAGGCGGTCTCAGCTCTTCGGCACAGTGCCTAGAGCAACCCCATCGAGGCAGACAAGTCCCTTTGAGCACCAGAGCGAGGTCTCTCCGGGGCAAAACACTCATCTAGGGACAGCTTTTGAGCCGAGCACTGGCAGAGCCAAAGAGTCCAGGAGCCTCAGCCAGGAGCTTTCAGTCCAAACTTTCCTGCATAGCGAGGAGACAACTGGTTTCTCTGCCTTGCTTCACTCCTTGCGCTGGGCAGACATTAGAGGGTGACAAAACTTCACCATCCTTTTGGGAAAACCCCCATCTACCTGCTCATTGCCTTCAGCTGCCCTGTTTGGTGATGGTCCATGCACCGTGCTGCTGGTGGGATCCGGGCACATGTCCCAGGAGGAACAGTGTGCATCCAAGGTCCAAACAGACCTCGTCCCATGGCTGCGGGCTCAGAGAGGGCACTATGTACAAATATCTCGACAAGGCAGAGGGGAACACGGGTCTCCTTCTTTGCCTCTCCTGGGGCCGGCGAGGTACAAGCAGGGCTGGAGCGAGGGCGAGCAGAAGGCTGGAGTTTGTAAAGTGGCGTCCAGCTGTCATCACTGGCATTTGTCAAATGAAGTGACCACTCTCGGGACAGGTACTATTTCAAAAGTGGACATCACTTTAAAAAAGTGCTAATGTACAAGGCTGTCAGGTCCTGGCCTCAGGAGCAAGATCACTTCTCTGATGTTTGGGGGAAAGATAAGGCAACGGTGCGATCGCCAGCCACAGCTGCTCCCCAGGAGGGACAGCAGCCTGGGCTATTTCTGCAAGTCACTCAGCAAAGGGCACACAAGTCTGGTCTTCCAGAAATGTTTGAGCAACAGCCTTCTCCTCCTCATATTGCTGCTACAACATCACCCTGGGCTGAGAGGTGAGCTCCAGCCTGCTCAGCTGGTCCCCAGCATCTCCCAGAGCCTTTGCCTCCCATCTGCTCCGCACACACAGGGCCGTGCGGCACACGATGGAGCCTGGGCAAACAAAATCAGAGGCAACAAACCCTCAGTTAAGAGCAGAGTGTTGAAGCACAGAGCAAAAGCTTCACAGAACTAAACCTTCATGTATTTCAAGTCGCTCCCCAAGAAATCTGCAACAGAGGACTTATTTTTAGAGACCAGGCAGTAGCTTCCACTCCTGCTCCTCCTTCCAAGCGCTCTGCTCACCAAGCGCTGCTTCATCTGAAGCGTTTGAGAGCTTTCCCCCAAACCAGTATGCCTCTGGAGGCCAGAAGGGAAGGTGCTAGCTTTTATCCCAGTGTCTATCACCCCGTCCCCAGCCAGGGCACAAGGCACCCAGTGACCAGAGCATGACCTACACCGGGCTCATTTGAGCCCTTACCTCTCCTTATTTCACATCACTCCAGCAGGGAAATTGCCTCACCCCTCTCTTCTACAGTAAGGCCACCACAAAGCTGCCTACCCATCTCATTTTAGGAGAAAGAGGAGATAAAAACCCCAAACCCAGAACACAACACATCCATTTCTCCTTCCTACTTTCACTTCTGGAGACAGCCAAGCCTCAAGCAAACAGCTCTTCGGATTTCAAACACTGCTCCCCGAACACCAGCAGCACCCGGGGCAGAACATTTCTGCTCCCAGAATAACACAAAGGAGCAGACAACACCTTCCCACCCTCTGCGCCCTTCCTCCAGATAGGAAAAAACGCTACATACCTTGCGAGAAGCACACCTTGCCATCACCCAACCACCACCAGCATTACAGCAGCTGGGGCCGGGCTGGGTTTTACAGAGAATTTACCACCCCCAGGGAGGGAAAGTCCTGCCCTTTCTCTAATTACCGGCAGGTTGTTCGGCTAATTAGCCTTCTTTCCTTCACTCCTGGGTCTTTACCAGCTGTGCTGATCAGGTCATCCCATTCTTCGTTAAAGTCAGAGTGGAGCCCTACAGATGGTCTGCAGTGCATGGCTGGAAACAAAATGATGCTTCAAAAGTATTTACCTTAAATGATGTAGTGTCTATCATATATAGTATAGCATACTACGCTTAAATAGCATAGACAAATGAAACCCAAAGAACCAAAATGAAGCTACAGAAACACAGAGGGCACCTCACTTATTGTGCAGCCTTTTGATTGTTGTTTTTTGCAAATGATTATTTTAGGGAAATTTAGCAGGGGGAAAAATCCATTCTAAGTCAGAACATTTTTTTACATTCCTATCCATGGAAAAGGAAATATATCTATTTATTTATAGTAGAAACACAATTGTTTATTCCTTATTAATATAAGGAGATCGCGATGGGAGGACAGCGCTCGGTATTGAGCTATAAAATAAAGTGAATTAATAAAGCACCCGAGATAGCAAGTCCAGAAAAACTGTCCGAGTCCTTCGTCAGGGTGCCGAGCCGTGCAGCCAGCGCCTCGAATTCGCCGTGCACTGACCGTGGAAGGGTCTGCAAGGAAAAGTGGAAGATGACTCAAAAGCTGAAGCCCTGCAAATTCCAGTGAGAAGCGAGGCACACATATTTAAGTGAGGGTGAATAACCGCTGGCACAGCCCACCATGGGAAGTGATGGATTTGCCATCTCTGGATGTCTTCAAACCGTGGCTGGATGCTCTCTGGGAGCCCTAACCCGAAACCCAACCCAAGGGCTGGATGTGTCCTTCCCTGGCACTGCGATTGCTACCATTCGCCTTAACAGCCCCAAAACCCACTTCTGGGACGTGTACGAGTTCCTGATTATTCAATGCACAAACACATAATTATCAGAGGCAGGTTTCTCACCAACAGCCATTAGTGACACAGGCTGGATGGGCATCATAATGAGTTAGGAAAAGAAACACAGACTTTGAGACCCAATTTCTCCTCCCAGCTCTGCCTCTGACCCGCTCTGTGACTTTATCAGAGTTATTTCATCTCTCTGTGCTTTTGGCTGTTAGTTCTTCATCCTTGCTGTGAGTGTTTAGGGCAGGAATGCCTTGCACAATGGGTTGTATCATGCTCGGCGTGATGGGTGGGTTGGATTCTAGGGCTTTAAGACATTGTTTATATATGAATTTTCAAGAGTTACGTACCTTTTGGTGGAGATAAGAGATCTGCAGGTAGTTCACTGCCAGCAGCTCTATGAATGTATTGACTGTACAAAAACTTTTAAAATTCCTCCATGCAAAAACTTATTTTCATCTGGAACAAAAATAGGAAATTACGTAAAGAAAAGGATTAGAGATAGAGGACTTTGGAGAAAGAAGTGGATCAGCGAACAGGCTATGGAGAAACCAAAGCTCTGTATCAACTTACAAACAGCTTCAAACACGTATCACCAAGGCTAGGGCATGAATTTTTAAGCTAACCTCTTCTGGGAGAAGGATGAGTTCACTCAGGGCCTCGAAGCCCAAAGGGGAAGGTTGCCATTACTGAGACATCTCCAGGGGATGGAAAATCAGGAATGATCAACCAGAACAGCACTGCAGGCACAAAGAAATAGAGAGGGGCAAAAAATCTGACCAAGGAGCTGGGCTGGATCTGTGGGCTTATATCAGACAGAAAAGCCACATATTTCACAGTGATTTTTATGGAAATTCTGAATATTAAATGTCACATAGAAGCAAAAGTTTTAACCAGCTGGACCGGGAGAGAAGAGATGTCAAAGCCGAATTGCAAGACTTTTTTTTTTTTTAATGGACCTTTTAACAATCTAATAATCAAGCTACTGTATGAGTTTTGGCTTCAAGCCAAGGGAAATGGCTGATGCACCAACCCAGGGGTCTGTCCCACTGCCAGCAGAGGAATGGGAACGGCGGAGGACAGATGGAGCAGGCAGGGATGGGTCCGGGGAGGTCGTTAAACAGCTTCACACTGGCATCTTTTTCCAGCCTAAGCTTCAAAATTCTGTAGACTTTGTAGTTGCAGGGAGGAGGCAGTGACCTACAGAAGGCCCATGGTATGGCTTTGGTGGATTTTCAAGTGTTATCAAGCATGGAGAGTCAAAAAAGCGTGTTTTTTTTTTTAAAATACATCTTTATCTGGGCACTGAAACAGAAGTGCCCCAAGTCAGTCGCTTGTGCGGACCTTTGCCACGACTTGGCGCCTTCCTAAGACCCGAATTTCAGAGCTGAGCTGAGCATAAGCTGCAGGCGAGCAACGTTTTTGGCGTTACTCCTCTCTCCTCTCCTTGCAAGGGTCAGCCCAGTGGCTCTGCGAGCCCCGAGGAGGAGGAAGCCCACGGCCTCCCGTCGCAGCTCCCTGTCCATCCCCCCCGACGGGCTGCTCCCCCTCCCGTGCCACCTTCCGGACTCGGACCGCTTCCACTCTGCTCTGCTCTGTTTCCAAAAACCCATCTTTATTTCTTTTTTCTTTTGGCAATGTTGCAGGGAAATATCAGAAGCACCCATGTGGCCTCCACTGCCTCAGAAAGGAGGTACTGGCTGTGGAAGAAACACCCAATTATTTAGCAGCTGTCAAGGTTAAGCTAAATAACCCCGGGATGGGGAAGGCTGGGTTTGTGTTTGTGCGTGTATGAGCGGGAGAGGCAGAAAGCATCTTCCCAAGGCAGCTGAGGAAAGCAGAACCTGCAAACTAAATACGTTGCACAAGGGCTGCCCGGCGGGACGCCGGGTTTCGAAGAATGAAAAGAAGCCGAGGATGTCCTGGCAGACGCCGGGGCAGGGCTACGGGCAGACGAGTTCTGCCCATTCATCAGAGCCCGTCAGGCTCCCCGAGCCAGCCGTGGGATAAATCAAACCGCAAGAGGGGAAGGGGGGAAAAAAAGTGTCCGAGGGGGAGG
>JANZLQ010000092.1:3175717-3190234 GCA_026212715.1 Elanus axillaris | reverse complement strand
GAGGGAGGAGAGGAGAAATTCACTTTAAAGACATGTTAAAGCTCCCTAATCTTCAAAGAGATAAAGGAGGGTGACTGCCCTTGAGCGAGCCACTCCGGCAGGAGGCAGCCATGGTCCCCGCCCTTGGGGAGGCTCATCCAGCCACAAAATACGCCCAGGATAAACTTGAACGGAGTGCGGTCAGGTTCAGCACATAATAGGAAAGAAGAAAACAGGGAACAGGAGTACATGGCAGATCCAGCGGTGGGTGATGGCTTGAGGGGCTGTTGGGAGAGCCCTGGGGCTTTGAGGTGGCACCAGGGGACACAAAGGGAAACTTCATTGTGTTCTTCTCCTTCCAAGTGCTGCTCCTCCTGCCAGGCAAGCATACGCACAGTCTGAGGTCAAAACAGCTTAGAAGACGACAAAAAGTCATGACTGCCAATGACCAGATCTCATCCACAGCTCTCTGAAGTCAATGGATTAAGCCCTGGGGGGCATTAAGTTGGCTGGGGACAACAGTCAAGGGATGGATGAGAAAGGTGAACTGAGATGGTGGATGCTTTACGCTTCCGAGCACAAAATGGGCACACAAAGACCATAGTCACGTCATAGGCCGGGAGAGAACTACCACGTCCTTAGGTCCTGTGATCGCTGTTGTGAAAATCCAAGCCTGGGCTTTTTGCACAGGATTACTTATAGAAAATGCAGCACGGCAGAAGACTGTACAAGATTTCCTCCCTTTACAAATTTTGTAGCTTGAATTCAGGCAGAGGACACTTCAAAATCCATGCTCTAAGCAGCCCTCCGCAAATCCTTCTGCCTGCCTGTCCAAGCAACATGGACAGATGGGGCGGCTTCATTTACAAACTGCACTTCGTAGTCCACCTGGTGGAAGAGTCTTTTGTGCAACTCAAAGTAATTTCCCGTGACAAAACCATGCCCTTGCTTTTTAGACAGTTTGAGAAAGCAAAGTTCAAAAATCCAGGAAAAACAACAAGATCAACAATACCAAGGCCAGGTGGGCTGGGTTCCTCTGCTGGAAAGGTGATGTGCATTACAGCCCTTGGAAAGAAATCAAGCAACTGTTGAAGCAAAAATGAGACCATGAGCACTGCCAAGTTCTGATCAGTGGTAAAACTGTGGAAGCATAGAGATTTGGGTCCATCTGCTCGGTCTTTGCTGGCAGGGGTAAAAGGGTTGTGACAGAAGGGTCCTAAACCTTAGCTCTAGGTGAAAGGATTGTTCTGCTGAGCCCTGCAGCAAGAGTCATCAGAGGGGAAAGAGGACCACCAGAAAATGAAAACCTGGATTCAGCAACAGCAGGTTATGCCAGCTATTGGGAGAGCTCTGCTGGGTTGTGTGGTGGAGGGTGCTCAAGCACATCAAGGTGCTCACTCCTCCCAGTACCCTCAGAGGGCTGCCTGGACACAGAACGCTCAAGAAAATGGGAATTTGCTGCAGCGTGCCTGGATTATGGACAGTGCATTGTAACTGCATTACTAGATTATCAATACTAATACAGAAATGTTCCCTGTCCATCTATCAAGCTGGACTGTATCCCATTAACTGTTCAGCAGGTTTTCCGGAGTATCTTTTCCTCAGTCAGAGGAAAACTGGACCAGCTCCACCGTGAGCAATCCAGGCCCACAATAAAACCTGGAGAAAGCCACAGCAAAGATCACTCTGGTTCCTGCAGCTCTGGCAGATTCAGAGCACAAAGCCCATTTTACGTAGATGAGCTCAACTAAGGATATTAGAGCAGAGCTGGAAAGAAACCCACCAAAGACAGATGATGGGTGACCCACCACGGGGTGTGGAAGAATCCCAAAGCATCCAAGCGAGGTATTAAATAAGCTAGGCAGAGCATGGAAATAGCTGGACACTTGCACGTTTGGCTAATTTACTTTGCTCCTCAAGCATGTGGTGTGGAGACCAACCCCAAGGAGCAGAAGACTGCAGGTGCCCAAACTTTGGAGACCCCCAAGGTCTCATCCTGCCCCATGTTCCAAAACATGCCCACGCCTCTTATCTAAGGCCTAGTGTTCATTCGGCTTGTGATGTGCCAGTCTCTCACCCTCTTGGGCCCTCGAGGCTTTTAAAAGCTGTTTCCAACCTCAGAGCCCAGTGGTGTGGAGAGTTTATCATGAAGTTCAACACCAGAATTTTTCTTCAGCTTGCAAGCCAAAACTAACATAAACAGCCGGCTCCTCATTCATTATTCTAATTCCACCATAAAACATGCCAAAGCCAGTTCTGACTGAGGTTTTAGCTGATTTACTGCCTTTTCAACAGGCAGTGTCTAATGAATTGGGTAAGCTCACAGGTCAGATTTATACCAGAGGAGCAGCTGTAAGGAGCTCGCCATCAGCGCAGCCTCTCCCGGCCGGCGTCGCTGTGCCGAGAGCAACAGAAACACTGCTCGCCTGCCGAAAAGGGACGTTTCCAAGAATTTCCTATTTCCCACCACGCAAAAGGTGCCGCCTCCAAAATTTTTCTGTTGGCACTGAAAAGAGAAACGTGAAGGGAGAGCGTCAGGGTTTCAGACCGTTCCCTGGCTCAGGCTGAAGCGTTTGCTTTGAGGTGGGGATTTGACGGAGCATTGCCCACTGGCAGCTCATCCAAGACTCCACGCACAGGACAAGAGGCTCTCGCACGCATCGCACCGCTGAGAAGGTCACGCCATCAAGCAGTGCATGGTGGGTCCTGGCACTGCATCAGGGGTCTTGCAAGGGTGGATGGGCAAGGAGGTCCAACAGCCCTGGTGTCGGTGGCAGCCATGCCTTGTGCTTCTGACCACTGCAGAGATAAGCTGAAGCTAACACTCTCAGCCTGGACGCACTTGCACAAAGCCAGTGCTTCTCCTGGATCCATGATTTTTCTCCCCTACTGACAGAGGAAACCATTCCCATCTTCAGCTTTGGCAGGAGCCACATGTAGCTATGAGAAGTTTCATCTGACCAAGAAACTCTAACACATGTTCTATCAAAAAAATTCCCAGCCAGGTCTGCTTCCAGTTGCTCCAAAATCCTCCTGCAAGACCCGCTCCAGTGAGTAGGATAGCAATGCCATCTGTAGCGCATATCGCAGCCTGGTTTGCCTCCAGCTCTCCCCACCAGGAGCCCTCTGAGAAATGGTGCTGGCTTTGGATGCTCCCAGCTAGGTTAATCCCACTCAAATATAAAACGCATGCCATTTTTTAAGATTTTCCCTATCAGGTTAAAAAACTCTTTCCCAGGGAGGCTGGTGCATGGACAGAGGAGGGGTTCAGCTAAAGCATTAACCCTTTGACACTCCACGGCAGGTATCTTGGAGTTCCTTGCGGAATCCTTTTCTTACTTGAGATGTTTCTGTTTTAACCACAGCCAAGCTCACAGGTAGAGACTCCTGAGCAGCATTGTCCAAGTGACATATCATCCATCATTAATGAATCCAGCAGCTTTGCAAGGGCATCTATCAGCTAGTCTGCTTCCTAGGCTCCAAGAGGAACGGAAGAAACAAGCCTGGAAAACCCCACTTCCAGCTGCAAACATTGTTTTCTCCCTAGGCAGGGCAGAGCAAATGAGAGCAGCCATTATCTTCACCAGGGAGAGCTTCCAAGTTAGCAGCAACATGCACCATGCAGAGACACCCAAATGGCTCCAGGTGATGTACGATCTCCCACTCAGGCTCTGGGCCATGCTCTCCAATGCCAGGGCTTTGCTAATGCCAGGAGTGAAGTCTCCAGAAACAGGGACACAAACATCTCAATATCAAGGTGGACCTAAGTTGTGCATCTCCTCCGGGAGCAGGAAAGCTGTTCCTCGTCGTTAGGCTAACGCATGCTCATGATCTTGGCTTGCGTGGAGCTCTCGGTCTGGTGCCTCGCTCTGTAGCTCACTCCTGTCTCTGCAGGGATGTGCTGAAGGGCTGCCAGTTGGGCATCTTCAAAGCCCTCCTGGGCCAGATGCAAAGGGAAAGGAGCCAGGCCAGGACAAGGGAGGGCCATGGCTTCCCATCACCAGAGCCTGAAGGACTTCTTTTGATCCTCTCTCCTTGCCCAGCAGCAGTGGCTGGGGGATGTTTTGAGAGCACAGTCCAAGAGCAGACAGTCAACGGAATCCAGGAGGTCCCAGATCCAGCAGAGCATGGTTCAAAGCACAGTACAGTGATTTCTCATTGCGCTATCAGCCACAAACCGCCCTGACACCGGCCAGATGCTTTTCCTTCTTCAAGCTCAGACACCTGGGACCTGGGGAGCTTGGGACCTGGATAGGTCAGTCCCTACTCAAACTGCTGGTGATGAAGCTGTTCAAGCAATGCTGTTAGCAGGACAACAAGGCGACTCTCATCCAGAGCATCCCTCAAAGGCTTTCAAGCCACGCCGTGCGCTACAGCTTGCCTTCCTCACCTGCAAAGTACCCAAGGCCTTTGCGCCACACCATGCTGGACACCATCTGGCATGGCTTGTTTCTGCCTTGTTTTCTCCCAAAGGCACCAGAAGAAAGCGCTGCAGATGCGTGCAGGGGAGGCAACCTGGAATTTACATCAGGGTTGCGAGGCGAGGGATTTTCAGTCCTTCAGCTTACTTTGGCCCAAGCAAAAACGTAACTCTCCTCGCTCCATGGCCTGGACCCTTTAACAGCGCACACACTTCCACATTTCAGTCCAGCTCTTTCTTATTCCTGCTGCCCAGAGCAAGACCAGTCTGATTTATGGGTGGCTACGTAATATTAAGACCAGGAATTTGGGTCCTTCCTACCTGGAAGATGCAGCTTTCTCCAAGTGTCTCCAGGCTGCTTGGCAGGAGATGCAAAGAGGAGAAGGAAAACAAAGCCTTATCGAGGTGCCAATGTTGTTCTGGCTCCTGTGGATTTAGTAAGTCAGAGGCAGTCACCTTCTGTCCCCTTCTTGCAGTGACCACATGCCTACGCGACAGCTCTCAAGGGCTCTTCAGCTGCCCAGGCCTTTTGCCCATCAGCCAACAAGAGCAGGAGGAAAGCCTGTGAAGCCCCTTCCTTCACCCTGCAGTGCCAAGCACCGCTGCTTTCCTGCAGCCAGCCAGGGAGGATCGCTGCTCACTCGGTTGTCGCGCACCTGCAAATCACGCCCAGCTCTTCCCCTGTCCTCAAATAGTTTAGGGTACCTTGCCTTGCTGGTCTGCCCAGATATCCACCCTTTTCACTATTAAAAATATCTCAGGATGATTCCTTGCGCGCCTGTGGCAGAAATGGGGCATATTAGACCAGCTTTTCAATTTTTCTGTAGCTGAGGTGAGAGGGCACATCTCTCTGCCAGGAAAGGACTGTTCTCCCGCATCACTTGCGCCACGCAGAAACCCAGTCGCTTGCCCTCGGCCCCTCCAGGACGGGGATGTGCCCTGGGTTTTCTCTGCCTTCTTTCTTATCTGAGATGAGAGTTGCCAGCAGCTCAGCACCACGCTCCCCCAGGAGCCTGGGGAGAGCTGCAAGCCCTGTCTGCTAACGTCATCCCGGCTCCGCCGACACACCGGGTCTGCGTTATACCAGCCACAGCAGCTTTGCCAGAGGAATCAGCTTCTTCAGCCAGCAGCGCTGATCAAAACCCCTCCGTCCCCTGCCTTTTGCTGTAGATACAGGGGGAAAAGGTATCACAGTGTGTTCATTAACCAGGTGACATTCAAATCCAGCAACCTCCCCCACCTTCCTCTAGGCACAACCGCTGCGATTTAAATTACATGGAGGGGTAGGATTTAGTGGGCTGCTGGGAGTGGACTTGGCGTACAGATTCCCATATCTGGAAGAGGTCTGTCCTTTGTGTATTGTGTTATGAGACAAAGGCGGAAGAAAACACCTGGAACGTTGAGGCCGGGGTGGGGGGAAGAGTAGTTGCCACGGCTGCTTACAAGATTTGGGCCAGATTTGTAAAGGTCTTTGGAGACTGGCCACCTCTGCCAGTGGGACCTGTGCACCATGACTTCAAGCGGTAATCTGATGCCCAGAGACCTGGGTCGGGGCTTGCTCCAGACAGTCAGAAATCCTGGACCAACCTCCGATGAACACATGCAGAGCAGCTCTGTGTTACGTTTGCCGCGGGGCTGCTGCATCCCGGAGGCACTGACTCGCTCCATATGTCAAACAGAGTCAATCTCTGCCTGCGATGTGTTGGATTTGCTGCGTACACGCAGACAGGACCACCTCCTTTCCCGTGTGTTGACAGGACTGTACTCAAGCACCTAAAGACATATAAAAATGCGCCTGGTGGGATGGAGCGCAGGGCCGAGCAGAGCGGCTGACTCCCACTGAACTCGCAGGCTTGCACCTTGCAGACCTGCTTCCTCCACATCTCAGCCAGTACTTCATCCTCCAAAAACCATGGCACCCTTTCTGGCCAGGATAGGAAACTCTGGCAATGAGCTCTAACAAGCCTTCAGCTCCACTCTACCCACGGGACACTGTGCAAATATCTTTTGCAGCCAAGAAGATGGATGTAACAGCCAAGGGAGGAGAGGAAGGAGAGGAAATGCAGATAAACCCTCTCCCCTAGCTCTTCATGGGAAATCCCACATCGCAGGCGTGAGGAGAGGGGTGAGAGGTTTGTCGGACACCGATAACAATCTCCCCGCTCTCCCGAGTCTGCTGCCTCACAAATGCGAAACCAGAAAGTTGGAGAGCGGGTCAGATACGGCGCAAAACACCGAGCACCAGGGCAGGGTCCCCCCCAGCCCTTCCAGCAAACGCTGGTCCCTTGCCCCATGCAGCATCGCTGTCGGGTACCCCCGGGCCAACAGTGATTTTGGGGTCTCTGAACAACAAGCTGCGGAGCGGGCGCTTTGCCGTGCGAGACACAGCACCTCCCTTCCTACCAGGAGGAAGGGAAAGCCCCATAAATAAATGGCAATAGGAAAGATATTACAGGTCCTCCCAGAAAGTGCCTGGAAGCTGCCTTGGAGGCGAGGTGGGGGGAGGAAGGGAGGCTGACTGACAGCCTGATTTAAGACCTGCCTGAAAAGCAAACAAAAGCAATTGAAAACTGCATCATCTAGGAAAACTTAGTAGGTTGTATTTTCACAAGTGAGGACTGATGGTAAGACCAGCTTAATCCCCCAGTGGACTTTCCACACCTCCGCATGCCGGCTGACGGGGCCAGCTGTTTTGTCTTGCAGCTGATTGCTGAAATAACATTGTCGGGCTGGCGCGATTGAAACAGGATGGGGTGGAAGGGAGCGACCCGCAACCGAGGCAGCCAGCATTAAAAGAAAAGTGCTTGGATTCCAACTCCCCCCCCTTTCTCCGGCCAGCCCTCAGTCCCCTGTAAGAGCTGGGGTCACCTCTTGGCCTTTGCAGTCATGAGCAACGATGCTCCAAACGTTCAAGCCTAGGCAGAGGCTCTGCTCACAGGCAACTGGAGAAAAATCCCAGGAGAAGTCTTCCCCCGTGTTTTCACCTAATTTGGGGTGATCAGGAAACACAGCCAAGAGGTAGAACCATAATTCATGGCCTTATCTTTCCTTCTTGGGGACTGACCTGGGGACCTGCTGAGCTGAACATGAGCTACAACACAGCACTTTGGCCACAACGGGCTGACCGACTGCAGATACAATGCTTTACACAAACAGGTTTTAAAAGATTACATCACATACATGCAGACAAAAAAAAACAAACCAACCCAAGGCATTCTGAAGCTTTCTAGCGATAATATTTCCATTTGCTTTCGGTTTGAACCAAACCACAGAGTGCCCTCCTGCCAATTGCAGTATCCAAATAAATTCCAGAAAAGGACAGTGAAAACTCTCACCTTGCCCAAACCAGGTGATGTTCCGTGCCCGCAACTCCCTCTTATCTCATTCCCAAAGCCTTCACTGAAATTACAAACCAGAATGACATTTCCTTTCCCAACATCAAACTTGTTAACAGAGAAAAAAGGAAAAAAAAAAAAAAGTGTGTTTTAACCAGCTCAACACATCTCCTCTACGGATCAGACACGCAAGCAGTAAATGTATGAGCCCCTGTTACTGAATCCTAAAACTTTTTGTCTGCACGTGGTTTAAAATCTGTCTGATGGTTAAAGAACAGAAGGCAGAGTAAGCATACTCTTACATCCATTCCTTTCAAAGCCATCTATTTTAACCCACAAGCTGCAAGACTATGAATATATATAAGTATAGAGATATAATTAAATGAATATGGGAGGTGGTTCACCTGGGATATTTGAACATTTAGGGCTGACAGCCTAACAAGTTCCTGCAGGGTAATAAGCCTAAGTCTGGCATCCGGGAGCTCAGGGGATGTCCGTACGATTAAAAGCAGCTGAGGCATCTCTTGGTAGCTGAGCCTTAATGACCACACTGTGAAGTTAACTCCATCAGCATAAGCCATTTGGTCAGAGAAATCATTTAAATAATATTTTACACTTGCAACAGGTAAGGAACATGCGTGCAGCGGGTCGTGTCCACTCGGCTGATGGGTGGTATCCCCACCAGGAGAAAGGGTTGATCCCTTCCACGCTAGGGCCCACGATCCTCCGGAGGGTGGAGCGGGTCGGTCTGCGCACACCATCTGCGTGCGTACGGCTGCCCGGGCACACGCACGTGCTGCTGCTGGCTCCTGCTAGCAGAAGCGCCCAGCGCTCTCCAGATCTGAGGACTCTGACAAGACACATCGTCTCTGCATCCCAGGTACTGCCACGACATCTGGAATCCAGACCGGAGAGAATTTGCTCCTTTCCTTCTCCGAGGAAGAAGATGAATGAACCTGCCCGGCCGACCTGAGATTGTTCAAAGGGACAGACGATATATCAAGGTCTCTCCCTGCATCTAGATAGTGCATGTAGGACCTGGTCTGAAGGCAATCCGTCCTCTGCTCCGTCCCCGGCAAGCGGGGGCACCAGCAGGAGAGCAGCCTCTGCTTCCTGCTCTCCAGGAAAACTCCCTTTGCTCTCCGCTGGAGCGGGAGGAGGCTGCTCCTCGTTCAGTGACACAGATTTGCCAGCAGAAAAAGCAGATTTGCAGAAGTCACAACGTGTTGCTGAAACGCTGGTGAAATTTTCACCAGGAGAAATTTACTTGTTTCCTTGGAATAAGAGCGAAATGCTTTAGGTAAGGCAGACAAGCAGACTTTCTCTTTACCCCCAGTTTTGTTCCCCTTCGTTATGACTTCTTAGGCTGAATTACTGGGTTTGCTGACAATGAGCTATTTAGGAGCTAACATTTGGACCCAGATAGTTTTTACCTTATGAAAACATGACATTAAAGCCCAGACCACCGAATATTGTGATGTTCTCAAAGCAGGAAGAATTTCAAAATGCAATGCTATGGTAATGTTTGATCTCTTGAATTCACCTCCATTTTTGCAAAGAACACAGATCTCAAAACAAAGCAGCTTGGCCCTCGTTAGCTAAGCCAATGCTGTCTCTTCCTCACACGCTCAGGTCTCTCTGCAATCAGCAGCAGAATGGGTTGAGCAGTTTTGAGCTTCCGAGGGTTAAGTGAGGAGCGAGGCAAGCAAGAGACAAGGTCATAAAACACTGAGAAGGACAAGTGACAAAGAAGATGTTAACAACAATGGAAATGAAAGACATGGTCTCAAAGCTGGTGCCTCAAAGCTGGGTCACCTTTCAACCTGAACTTCAAGTTCCAAAAACCAAGGCTGGTCTGCTCCCAAAGACACACAGCCCTGCTGAATCCGTCAAGCCTGACCCATCACATACCTTGCTTTTCCTATTTCTGACAAGGGGAAAAATTGTTAAAATTTCTCAAAGACTTTGCAACTTCAGTAAAATCAGGAAAGGATAAGAAACAAGTCGGGAAAGCGTAAGGAGCAAAGCAGAACTTCAAATACCTGTTTGCCACAGTTACGGATCCATCCAGGACACAAGCGAATGCTCTGAAGGTGTCATGAACTCAGGGCTTTGGGTTTCTGTAACATCTTTACTGCCTGCAAAAAAAAAGGTGAGTATTTCAGACAGGTCATGCTAATTGTAAAATCTTCATTCATATACTTATGAGCAAAATCTGTTTGGAAATTTTAGGGATGAGGGAGAGCCCCAGTTTGCCCTAACACATACACGCCCATGGGTTTGGGTGGTTCTCGCTGCACCAGACGGGGCACCACGAGCAATTTGGGTGGATGCTGTGAATGCACGAGGGAGACCACAACGTCACCTGGGAGGGCAGAAGTGCTTTCAAACATGAGGCGAGGAGGGAAGAAGGAGCAGGGGGGGGGTTATAGCATCGCTGCTAAAATGCAGATGCACTGTCTTTGCCTGGGAGGGGATGGGAGCCCAGGTCCTGGAGTCCCTGGGAGAGCCACGGCTGCAAACAGCCGCAGGTGGGAGCTGATGAAAAGCCCTGGAGAAGCCACGCAGTGCCCCCAGGTTGGGCTGATGGGCCATAAGGAAGCTTTAATGTGGCAGGGGGAAACCTGCATCTCCCCAGTCACTGGCACATCTGACCCAACCGCTCTGCTCAGTCTCTTATTGCCAAATACCTTGTGCTGCCCATTCAGTTCCAGCCCATCCACAGGACCAGCAGCTAACCCCGCTGGTTTGCCCCGAGCAGAGCTGGATTTAACCCACTTCTCAACCCCTCCTCATCTCAGAGCAAGCTCAGAAGCCAAACTCATTGCCGCTAGCACTTCCAAATCCTCCTCTCTCTCTCTCACTAATGCCTTGCTCTGGGTCTCGCTGGCCGGGGCTGCCTCCAAGGCTGATGCATCTCCTCCAAGCTGCGAGCATCTCAGACGCGCGACCCCAGCAACCTCCCCAGCTCCAGCCTCTCTCCGCCCAACTTCCCAGCGGATGGGGGGGATGGCGAAGCAGCACGAAGGCCCAGAGCGATGGGCTTTGCTGCACTTTAGCTGTGAAGAGTGGGAACAGAAAAGCAACTGCCTCAAAAAGCAATTGCTTCCACAACCCTCACCTTAGACATCTGCCTGAAAAATGGAAAAAGAAGAGAGGAGGGGAGGAAGAAAAAGAAAGGGGGGGGGGGGGGAACAGCAACCCAAAGGCCCCACATCTAATTGATTTCCTGATGGAGACGGCTGTTTTATCGCTTGCTATTTATTGAGCATACCTGTGCTGGAGAGCTGCAGCATTTCTGCTCCCTGGGGGTTGCTCCCTGGCTCCCCCCTCCCAGCCCTTGGCGAGGACGATGGCCCCAGCCGCTTCCACTCGTGCTGTCGGCAGCCCCCAGCCCTGATGGAGATGGATGAGCAGATTCAGGTCGTTAATACTGTGTTTAGCTAGTGGCCGCACGCCGCAGCAGCTCACGCGTGGTCTTGCCCCGCTCCAGAGCTAACTGCCAAAAAAAGGCTGATTTCTTCCTAAGAGGGTCAGCTTTCCCTAAGCTATGTCGCATAGCCATTGAAAACTGAAAATTTCTCATTCAGAAACCTAAAATTACATTCATGTTCAGCTTTCCAATCAAAGAAAAAAATTAAAAAAGCAGAAATTTTCCTCTGTGGTGGAGATGGGAGAAAGAGATATATTTTTTTTTTCCCCAGCAGCTTTAGCCGCGACACATTTGCTCATGTTTTCCTGATGCGGTGAATGCCCTTGTGAAGCTGTTAGTTGCTGTCCCTTGGCTCTCAGTGCCACCAAGAGGACAGCGATAACCATCAGGTCCGCAGCCGCTGACAACAGCACCTCTGACCCAGCTCTGAGAAAGGGAATATCCACAGGGCCACTGACCGCTCTCTCCCACCTGCTTCCAGCCAACATCCTGCCTCCTCAAACAAATTGGTGCTAGTAAACCCAAAGCATGAATTTTAAGCTGGGATGCTCCCCAAGAAGGGCACCATCACACGAGACTGGGTGAGATTTGGGCTGAACTCATCCTGTATCAGCTACTGAAGTCATCCAGACACATCCGAGGCTCAGGAAACCCCAGCCCCACGGCAGATGCACGCAAAAAGCATCCTCTATGTGATCTGTGCGTGGGGAATTATTTTCCCTCCTCATCCCTTTCACAGGGCAGCTATAAGCTGTTCCAGCACACAAAAAAAAAAGCCCCAAGAAAACTCACTGCAATCACCGTCGTCAGTCTTTCCAATCCATTTTTACACCCTGGGGTCTGCGTTAGGCAGCTCAGCGTCTGCTCCTCACCATCCCTCTCCACCTCCAGAGCACCAGCAGCTTCCCTGACGTTCCAGTAAATGGATTTACTGGTCATGTCCCAGTGCCCAGTCCAGCTCAGCCTAAGGAGCCAGCGCTGTGGCATCCTGCCACGAGTAACAATCAATGCCATCTGCTTTAAGGGTTCAGCAAGGAAACCTTTGTTTGGGCTCGTGGGCCATCTCCCCCTCCGCGGAGACATTTGTCTGAGCCGGCTAGGCCAGAGCCGACTGCAGCACTTCAAAAGAAAAGTTCACGCATGGGTAAAGGTCCTTTAAAATGGGATTAAAAATTCACATTTTTGCCCCATGTTTTTTTTGACGTTCCTAATCAAACCTATCCTGAGACAGATATAAGAATGGGTTTAGCTCACTATTTCAGTGATAAGACCATCAGTCATGGGGAGCCTTTGGTGGGTATTTCTAATAAGCATTTTTTTAAATCTCCCCCCCCCCAAAAACCAACAACAAACCAAACCCTTATCTGAAGCACTTCTTTAAAGTCAAAAGGTCCCATTGAAAACTTAAAGTTCAAAGCTTTTCATTTATAAAAAAATTTCTCTCCACATTTCAATTCCTGCATTTTCACCAGTTTTGCCTGGAAGTCTGGCTGCACCAATGTTTCTCCCCTCCACCAAAGCCCGAAGCCAAAACCTGGACAGGTTCAGCACTCCAGAAACCCCACTTTGGCAGATCTGGCCGTCACGTCCAGAAGCTCAGCGGGGCCCTCTTTGCCTTCTCGCCCCATCCTTCCCAGGGAAGCGAAGCCCTGCATTACGCTGCCCTTTAAAGCTGTTATTTCCAGCGCGGGGCAGGACCGCCGGAGGGGGTCTCCGGGGGGATTTCGTGCTCAGCAGCAGGTAGGTGGCCTTTGATCCCGCTCGCTGCCCGGGGCAGAAGGGCCGGTGGATAAGACTCGTCGGAGACGGGCTCCGCAGCCATCCCTCCTTTCTTAATTCCCTTCTGAAGTGCTGGAGCCACTGTCACCTCTCATTAAAAGAGGCGAATGCCCTCGTTTTAATTTCTAACCAGAGCGAACTGGATAATAATATTAATCCCGGCAGGGGACGGCAAGAGAAGGCACCTCCTCGCTTCAAATGTTTGGACAAAAAATTTGCTCTCATTAGGGCAGAAGTCCAGGAGATGTTGCCTTTGTAGGGCTGGCGGGACAGCGCGCAACGGGGCTTTGTTGCATTTGAAGACCTCCTTGTCTCCTCCGAGAGCGCCCAGGCTGTAATTGGGGCCGGGCAGTGGTCGGGGGAAGAGAGGGAGAGACAAAAAGAGAAATGAAAGCTTCAGATCTCCCAACGTTGCACAAAGACAGACTTCTTTGTAAATCCCTATTCTGCTGCAAAATACACTACTGGACAGCTGGCCCTGCGTGCTCCGGAAAACCAGGAGCAACGTGGTTATGGATCTCCTTAGTGGTAAAGGCAGGGTCAAATCCTGCCTAGAGCTCAGGCTGAGGGGTGGTACCCACTGCTCCGGGAGAAGCGTGAGGCCACACCAGGAAAGCCCAGTACTGAAGGCAAAGAGACTAATTGAGCTGAAAAGGTCTGAGCTGGAAGGGGAGACCCATGGGAGAAAAGCAGAGGTGTCCATTGGTCCTTTTTACCGATAAGTGAGCAGAAAAAGAGGGGGAGGGGGGGGAAGAGGAGAAAAAAGCACCTAAGCTGACCACATTATATTCCTATTTCTTCTTGTGCACAAATTCATTTTTCCCCTCATTTTCAGGAGAACTTTTCCCCAAATTGGTTATTTATGTTTGCCTCTGAGCTTCTCCCCAGCATGCAGATGACAAAGATGCTGCAAAGCCAGCCAGGAACACGGCTCTGCTGCTGGGGGATTCTCAGTCTCAGGGACACCAAGAGGTAAGAAAAAGCTCATTTTCCCACCGCAGCAGATATTTTTCCATAGCTGGCCACATCCCCCGGGGAAAGGAGCTTAACTTGCAGGTTACCTGCTACCAAGTTCAAGGATCACAGCATCTTTCCAAAGTCACACCAAGGTCCAGAGCAGGAGCATTCACAGCTGAAAGAAGGGATGTGATGGGAGACACGGGAAAACCAACCCTCCTAAATCAGGGCTGCTACAGCCCATGGTCTCCGGGTATTGCGCAAGATGCGGACAGCAGATAACAAGGCATAGCGTTGACTAAATATTGCCATTACCTGGACTTGATACCTTGAACAAAGCATCTTGCACACAGACACCACTAACTGTAGGAAACTCTGCTAAACGCAGCGACTCAAACTTTCCTCCTACCTCTGCGATACTTGGAAAAGGAGCACCAAGAAGCAAGAGCTGGTGTGAAAGGAGCAAAGAGCTGGCAAAGAACAGTCCAAATCAAGAAGAAAGTGATGGAAACACCAACCAACAGAGAAAAATACTCACTGTTCCTCCACCAGGAAGCACAGTCAGCCCAAGAGATGCTAGTTTGGTTCAGCCTCGGGGGGGGGGGGCGGGGTGG
>JANZLQ010000092.1:3159248-3175617 GCA_026212715.1 Elanus axillaris | reverse complement strand
GGGGTGGGGGGTGTGTTAAAAGAAAGTGTTCAATTAATTCCTCATTTATGGCCAAGTACCCAGTATATTGTTTCCCTCGTTCCCTGAATCGCCCACTGTCAGTATGTTTTGAAACAGGTTGGAAATTAATGTTCTTCCTGTGGGCAGCTGTCAGAAAAGATAAGGGATTTCTTTGGAAGGTCACTTTTTCATTATTGTGTTATCCTTAGTGCTACGTGAAACCACAAAGCTACCCTGGATATGCACGTTTCCAGAAGCTGTTGAGTCAGATGCACCTAAGCGTGGCATTGGGCTAATGGAGATTTGGGAACGGACAGGTTCCCACGCATTGCTGCAACAGCAACACAGCCCAAAACTGCAAAACTAACAGTGGGACTGGCGCTTAGTGCATGGAAAAGTAAAGAAAAAAAAAAAAAAAGCAGAAATATATGAATTCACTTGACTTGATGGAGACCTCCACATGTTAGATCCTCCAAGGAGAAAAACAGGCACTTCCAGAGGGTGAGACACCTTATCCTGCTCCAGGTACCTAAACCCATGCCCTCGGAGAGCTTCTCTCACAGAACTGCACCAAGGTTTTAGGTCAAAGGACCTCGTGCACCAAGGTCAATGCTGCTGTGATTGCCCGTAAATAGAGGTGGCTGGGAGAGGTGACTGCAGTCAGACATTTTAGTGAAGATTATATTAATTACCAATTTCAAGCTAGAGCTGGTTCATTAGAGGCACACATTTTCTTGGCCCATGACTTTTGCATAGAACTAACACATTAGTATTTTGGTTATTAAAAGCTTATTTTCCAAGTAAAGAAATATAGCAGTGCCATTCTGTAAGGCTATTTATTTGTTTTCAATAGGAATTTGGGGGGGAATATATCAATCATGTTCCCAATATTTGCATTTAGCTTGAACCAGTTTTTAACACTTCTGCATACAAAAAGAGAGGTTATTGATCCACTCTTTACTCTTCCCGAGTACTACAGAGATTCCCCCCCAGGTAAAACCAGGCACTTTAAAAATAAAACAGATACACATGCTTTAACTCTCAGAAATCTGCTTAACAACCAACCTGCTGCAGATCTGTTGAGGGTAACTTGGTGGGACAAACCTTGACTGTGATGGGACAAATGACAATTGGCATGTTATTTTCAGAAAGCTTCTTTAACATCAAGATCAAGCAGAGCCTGAGGAAATGGGATGCAACCTTCATTCAACCCTGAGTTTTCTCTAAGTGAGTACCCTCCCCTCGTCCATCCCTGCTTCCAGTTTTACAGAAAATAAAAAAAAAAAGAAAAGAAAAGCAGAAAATTGAGCGTTGGCAAACACCGAGCGCAACCTTGGTGGCGCAGCACCTTGCCAGGGTAATTAGACCGGGCAATTGCAAAATTAGACTGAGCAATTGCGACAGGTTGAAGTAACAAGGCAAGATGCAAGCAAGTACCAGCTGCAGCGCGTAAACACCCCAGTTTATTCGGGGTACGGCACAGCAAAGCACACGGTATTACACATCCGAGTTGTTTAATGGAGAGGTTGACTCCTCACCGTGCCTCCCACCATCCATCCTGGCCAGTACAGACCACGTGCCCCGTTTGGTGCTGGATGAGCTGGGCATGATCTGTACCGGGGGAAGAGCCGAGTTGGCCCCTAAGTCTTGGCTTCCCCTTCAGCTCTCCCTCCCTGCAAGTGCTGGCCAAGCTCTTTTCCTACAGCTTGGCTTCCTTGTCAGTAAAATGAGGATAATGAATGATTTTGCCTTTTCTTCTGAGAGGCTGAGATAATTCAATTTAAGAAAATGATGAAAAAAAGCATTTTTGAGTACCAAGTGGAACTAGAAAGCCATGGATCAAAAGCAGTTGGTCAAAAAGTTATTGATGGAGGCCTTCCTTCCAAAACCACATTTGGATCAAAATCAGAACATTT
This sequence comes from Elanus axillaris, assembly GCA_026212715.1. Classification (NCBI taxonomy): domain Eukaryota; kingdom Metazoa; phylum Chordata; class Aves; order Accipitriformes; family Accipitridae; genus Elanus; species Elanus axillaris. Next base: position 3,173,701 of record JANZLQ010000092.1, on the reverse strand, counting down.
TGCAAGAACTTGTCGATTTCTATGAAATTTTTGAAGAGGGTCAAAGCGTTTACCTCAAGTTTCCAGAGGCAGTGCTGGAATGTTTAATTTCATTTTGGACATCATTTTGTTGGAGCATTTTCTTTAAAATATATTAAAATATTTAATGATATATTATTACCTATTAAATGTTATAATGTATTTTATGATGTTAAGTTTAAAATATGTATACAGAAGTCCAAACAAAATATTTTCTCATATTAAAATGTCAGATATTTATTTAAACAAATGGATTTAAAAAAAAAAAAACAACCCACAGTTGGGAAGCATTTGCGACTTCCAACAAGCTTGTTTCCTTTTGTGGAATTTTACTGCCTGAAGAACGCTGGCTTCTAATTGCTTTTCAGAATGTGAAAATTTCATTCCTTTTTTTTTTTTTCAAACTAAAAATTGCAATTCTCAATCACCTCTCAAGGCACTGGAATTTCTCTGACTCTTCTTTTTCCCTTCAGAAGGAAGAAAAGACACTCATTTCCATCAACATTTTTGAGTTATCAGTTAAGCAAAAACCTGGGACAGTTGATAGAAAAGTCTCAGCTTCTGGCAAGCCAAGAAAATTGAACTGATGACAAACTTTTTTCCTGAAAAGCCAAAAGTTTGCAATCGCACCCTGGATCCTATGGAACATCAAAGACATTTTACCTTTCCGGGATGGTAGACAGTACATCTCAGTCCTCAATCAGCAACATCTTTACATGGCAATTACCTGTGGGAAGAAAAAAGAATAAATCCTCTTTGTTGCATGTTCTTCTTAAGCCTGGGAGAAAGAAAAAGAGAAAGAAGAAAAAAGAAATATCCTTGTGCTGTAGCTTCTCCACATCTGTTTCTGTGGGAGCTAACGGGCAGAAGGCAGGTGACAGTCCTCAGTTCCTAACAGATAGTTAGGAACTATCTGCACAGCTCCAGACAACCCACTCGGTGGCTTGGCAAGTGTGGGGTTACAGCTTGCACATGGGGGAAAATGCGTACTAATACCACATGTGTGGTGGTGATCTTGCAAACCTCTGGCTGCAAGATCACGGTGCTGTTTACAAACCCGTATCTAATGCAAATGAAGCTGAGAAAAGAGATAAAAAAATGTAACAGCTATTCCCTTGTACTAGCCTGAGTGGCCCGCTCGTGGATGTCACTGAAATGAAAGGCGAACTTTGCTGCTAAACACCCCCAAAATGCACAGTATTTCTATAGAATCACAGAATATATCAGTTCAGAAGGAACCTCGGGAGGTCTCTAGTCCAATCCTACGCAAAGCAAGGTCCACACTGAATTTAGACTGGGTTGCTCAGGGCTTTGTCCAGTCACACCTTGAACATCTCCAAGGATGGAGATCCCATGAGCTCCCTGGGGCCTCTGTCCAGTAAAAAGCTACAAAAAAACTCTCCCGCTTGCCCCACATGGTCATATTAGTACATGGTTTTCCTTCATGACTAATTTTTTTTTTGTGTGTGTGTGTGTTCTTCGGTCTGGTTGGGCTTGTCAGACCCCAAGACCACCAGGTGCTACATGACACCACGCTCTACATCTCCTTCTTGGGACGCAGAACTGATCTGACAACAGCACTACACCCGGTCTAGGGAGCTCCAGTTTTTCCCAGCTGATGATTCAACCACCAAGCAAAACAAAGGACATAATGCGATGGTGTGGTCACCCCTCATCTTCTGCCAACATCGCTATTCAATCAGTTCATATGACGTATCCCTCATCCAGAACACATAGTCAAGTTTTTATTGGCATGAATCTGGTCTGCCTGCATTACTCACCTACTAGCTGAGCTACGAGGCATTCCCTGATGGAGTCGCAGCATGCAAGTAAACTTTTTATTCCATTATTGACTGTTGGGTTTATGGCACCACCAAGACAAGCTGTTTCGGGAAAACGTTCCACTGACTTCATAGCAGCAGCAGTCAGGGCAGTGCTGGGAGGACCCACGCTGTGAGAGAGCAATTCCCACTCTCCCTCTCTCAGTCCCTCAGCTGGAGTCACGACCTCGCTTCCCTTTTCCAAAACCAGGCTCACAATGCCATTTGAGGACTCCAGGTTCAGCTGGGGAAAGTCCAGCCCTCTCCCACCAAGCAGCTGCCTAATGCTGGCATCACCTCTCTGCTTCTGCTTCTCATCACACCTCTCTTGTTCTCCAGGACAGACCTATTGCTGTGTGGTCATACGGCACCAAGAACCTCTAGAAATTGTGACATCCTAACACTATTGTAAAGAAAAACAAACAAAAAAACCCACATAATAATAAATATAGATATTAAAAAAAAAAATAAAAGGCAGGATGGTCTATCCATTTGCTTGCAGGTAACTCCCTTAGTTGTTGTTCCCAACCTTCTCTGGAAAAACCTTGCTACTGCCTGGAAAAGGAGACCAAGCCCCAGATGCGGTGAGCGGAGGCGAGGAGAAGGAGGAGCTTCACTGAAATGCTGAACTGGAGTCCAGAACCAAAGAAAACCCAAGTGACAGCTCTGTCCTGAGATACCCTGTCTCTCAGACTCCACAGAAAGCTGCTGCCTTGACCCTAGTTAAAACAGGAGAGAGATTATTAGCCCAACTAGTTCACAAGATTCTCCACCCTAAATGCGGCCGGGGTGGGGGGAAAGGAAGATGAAGCTTTCTATTGAATGAGCTTAGAGCAGAGACCTCCTTAATGTTTCCGAGGCTTTGAAATGAGGACAGTAGCCCCAGGTGATGAGCGATTGGTGAGCAGAGTGCAGGTGAACCCCTCAAGCTACCAAGGAAACGCCGCTTCTCTCTCGGGGTCCTGGTTGCAGAAATAACAGCATCCAGGGCCAGGCTGTCAGCAACACATGTGGGGTGGGTGTTTCCGCTGAATATAAACGATCCTTACAGTTTGGGCTGGAGGTTTGATTGCCTGACAGTTCTACCATACCTATGGCTCGAGTGCACAAGTTCTTGAATGTTTTCATTATTTTTTCATTTGTAATTTTATTTCATAATAGTAACAAGACACCCCAGGGCAATGTGTTTCCAGGGGATTATTGCCTTCAGCTTTTTGCTTTATGACACATGCCATAATCGCCAAGAAATGTACAACCTGTCATATCTCATTACTTAAACGTGGGTTATATATCCATGTATTAGGCGAGATGGATAGACCAGGACCATAAAATTATATGGACATTTGGTGGCAAAAGTTAGCGTGTGCAAGCAGTTCCCGAGAATGGCTTGCACCTGGGCTAGCTCAGGCTGGACCCATCCTCAACTTCAGAGCTCCTACAAGCTGTTTTTGCTCTTACTCTGCCCACAGAGCCATTGCAGAAGGTGCATGAACTCATTCTGTGGTCTCACGCTCCTCTGCTTCCCCCTTAGCTTGGCAAGGTTCGCCCTGCCTGCAGACACCACCAAGAAACACTCTGCAGGCAAGCTCAGCCCTGGGGGTCTCACAAGAGTCCCCTGAGGACTTGCAAAAAAAGCAAGTCCCAAGCCAGGCTCCTTCTACCTTTTACTACCCGCTGCCTATAAATAACCATTCCCAAGACTTCCTGGAGACCCGCGATGTGGATGAGGAAAAAGGAGAGAACGCAGAACTTGGGGCATGAGCTGCTTTCTTCCAAGGAAAGGTGTCATTCTGGATTTATTTTACAGCTTCAGTCAGTCTGGGCATCTGGCACAGGAAGCCAAATGTCTGAAAACGGGGGTCAAACATAGACAACCCTGGCTTTTGGTCAGCTGCCAAGGGACAGGAGAGCCGGTAGTCAGTAGGTGACCCGCAGGTGTGCTCTGCAGGTAATGTTCTCCTTGGCCAACAAGGTCGGGCGAGATGGGCAGCACCCCCATTCAGAACGGCCTCACAAAAAGCCCTCAGCACTCCAGGCTGCTTTCGCCAGAGCTGTTGCACCACAGCCAAGAAGGGCTGGTGGTTATGAGCTCTTCTCTGGTGCTTGCAGGGACTCAAACAGGAGGCCATTCATGGGGATCCAGTCATTCCCAGCAGCTGTACTGGCTCTGGCTCCCAGCGCTTCCCTGCCCCCGGCATGCCGGGAAGTTATGTCACCCCCGAGGGCTGAGTCAATGGACAGACTCTGATGCCTTTTCTCAGCAGCAACAAGGCTGAGGTTACGGCTGCCTGCAGTCTGGTAGCTCGGGAGAGCATCAGCACTCGGCTACGCGCAGAATGGAGCTCGAGAGCACGAAGAGTACTTCTGTACAGCTCCAACACGCAAATGCTCTTACGATCAGAGGTTCCTGACCTACCACCTCGCACAAGAAGCAAGATCAAGCTAAAGACTAACCATGCAGGGAGAGCAGGCTAGAGGAGACCTCTCTGGAAGGCTGTGGGGCAGATGGTAGCCCTTCATTATGAGGGGCCCAAATCCTTTCTTGGTTGGGCTTGATGATCTTAAAGGTCTTTCCCAACCTGAATGATTTTATGATTCTTGAGATGCTGGTGCATCTAAGGGACAGCAGGAGCAAGCCAGAGAAAGCCCTCATACGTATCTGACTGTAAAAGGCAGTTATGAGGTGCTGTAGAAGCCACTCTTAAGCATTTGCCGTACAACTGCAAGTGCCTTTCCCTGGCTGGGAACACTCACAATAAGGCTCTGAGAGCTGGACCACCAGGAAGAGTATTACCGAGAGGTAAATTGAGATTCATGGTTTGTCTGGCAGGCTCCGTTGCAGTGCGAGTCTTGCGCTCGGCTCTGAATGACAGTTCTGTGCTAGCCTGGGCGGCACACGCGACTGCAGGCTGGTCTTCCAGCCCAGTCCATCCTGGAGATTTCCCAGGACCACGGGGAGGCTCAGTCCCCACTCGGGCTAGGATGGAGATTTATTTTTTTGTTTGGTTGAAGAGAGCCTGCACTTAAAACCTAGAAGAATCTATGACCTGGCCCTTTAGAAACACAAGCACAAAATAAATTCACAACAAGGCTTCTCATCTCCAGGGAAATTCATCTTACCTGAGTTCTGGAACAATGTCACAGGGGAAGAGTCTTTCTTTCTCCAGGGAGCGCTGGCAATGGGGCTCGCCGCAGGTTTTCCATGTGCTGTGCCTTTAAGCTCGCTGTACTTCTGCCTCCATTTCCAAACAGCAGCCTTTTTGTTCTCCAGGCTGCTGCAACTTGCAGATACGTGCACCATGCCCTCTTTTGCAGTGATTTTTTTTTTTTTTTAATCTTTCTTGCTGTTCTCCATAATCTAAAGTTAAAGACATTCAGGTTAAAAATACATGGCTGAGGTGTTTTTTTTTTCCAGACCACCTCCTCCCCCCTCAGAAATCAAAGGTACTTTCTGAGTCGAGCAGGATCAGCCTCCCCCAGGTGACAAAGGCAATTTATTAAGACATAAACTACAATTACGCACAGTCAAATGCTCCTCTTGGATATATGGAGACAAATCCCCTTTGCTGCTACCCTCAGACAGACACTCCACAAATAAAGTGCCTACATCACTTCTGCTATACCTGCTCACACTCAAGTTTCCCTTTATTCTCCGCTCGAGCGCAGCAAAACATAAATCTCGGTCTTCCCAGTAGCTTCTAAAGGTTTTTTCTCCTTGCCAAGTTTCCTCCCAGCTCCCAGAGGGCAAACAGCAGCCACACAGCCCCTTTTGTGCTCCAGGGCTCGGCTAACAGCCCCCACCTGGGCCAGCAAGCAGGAGGGGTGCCCTCGGCCATGCTTGGAGGGCTGGCACACCATCAAAGCAAGCTTTGAGAGAGAGCTGCCGCTGGCTCTTCCATGGCAAGGGCATCTCGCTGAGCCCCAACGCTGCAGAGGAGGAGGGGGTCTGCGGGGCAGGGGTTGGGCAGCCCATGGGTGTGAAGTGCTGGAGACTCCTGGGGAGATGCTCCTTGTGGGTGGGAGCCAGGGCGGAAGAGATGGGCCTCGGAGGGGAAAGCTGGGTTCTCTGTATTTCCATTTGAAAAACACCAAATACAGACCTGAGTCTCGCCGAAGGGTGAAAATCAGACCCTACAACTTTAGGAACGGTGCTTCCTCACCCCCATTCCCTCTGGGATGTAAAAGCGCGGGTGCGGGGTGTGGACAGGACCCAGCTGGAGATGTTCCTGTCCCAGCTCCTCATCACATCACCAACCCCCCCAATTCCCTCTGCTCTGCTTGTGGAATGGGACGTGTGAGTGCACCCTGCATTGCAAAATCAGCCAAAGCCTCCAGAGCACTGCTGATAGCAGTTAAAGTCAGCTTTAAGGGACGCTCCTTGGCCCTGTTCTGCTCTTAAGGGGCAGCACCTTCCAGGGGAGGAATGGAAACTCCACCCAGGACCCCGCAGTGTCCAGCGCCCTTCAACATCTGGAGTCCCGACAGCTCTTGTTCTGCAGTCTGGTGGGCTCAGACAGGGCTCCGGGTGGTGGACACAGGGTCCCCCGTGCTGGTGGGGCTTGGGCACCTCTGTTGGCTGCTGGGCCGGTGGCTCTGGATGGTGATGGCCACCAGGGTCTGTCCCAAGCCATAAAACTCTTCTGGGGGTCACACAGCCAGTCAGGGAAATCCTGTAGTCGCCTGGGGACAGGGTCAGGTAATGGAGAAAGAAAACTAACAAGCAAACGGGTGAGAACAGTAAATCCTTTGCAATGGCTTCTCTTCCTCTTGCTTTCTCACAGCTTTTTTTTTTTTCTCTCTCCATTATTGTACTGGGGAGAGTGTGATTTTTTTCTTTTGGTCTTCCAACTTTTCTATACCACTTTCTTTCCCCAGCCTTTCCTTTTTTTTTTTTTCCCCTCCATTTTCTGCACTTGTATTTTTTTTCTGTGCAAACGATGGCCTACGTTTCATTTACATCTTACCTGGCGTGCATGTCTGCCGTTTGTTCACAATGTCACCGTCTAGGTTGTGGTTTGCATGCCTTGTTGATGTGCTCCCTTTTCTTCTCTCCTTTTTTTCCAGAGTAAAAAGATACACAGTTTTCCTTAGTGGTGCCTTCATATTAAAAAATCCCACACACTTTAAAGTCTTATCCAATGTCCTTTCTCTCCCGTGTCAGGCACTGGCACTGGAGAGGGACACGCAGGGACCACAGTCCCATTATATGGCAGTGTGGTATTGCTGCCCATACCTGCCCTAAGTAGACCAGTGCTGGAGAAAGAGCCCAAGATCTCAAACACCTCCAGACAGGCCTGACGAGGATGGGATGACAACAGATTTCATCCTCTCCTGCAGCATCTTCTCCCCCTGCCCAGCCCTTTGGGACCACCGCAACGGGCAGATGGCACTGAGGAGGTAGCGTTTCGGGCTGCCGGCAGACTCAGGAAGCCTTCACTTATACTTCCATCACGTTTCCAGCCCTGGCAGGAATGTATTTATTTATAAATGAAAAATGAGACTGTGATCTCATGTCTGGGATGAAGCAGGTCCTGACAAGTCACGCAAAACTGTTCCTGTTACTGCAGGGACCAGAATAGCAACATCCAGCCCAGGGCTCGGCTAGCGGACGGAGTAGCTTCAGAAAGACGCTTTGGGAACATACCCTGGGAAGGGCAGGATATTTTTGGTTTCCAAAAGGTCCTTATGTATTAAGATAAAGGGGGAGAGCGAAGAGGAGGGTGGGCAAAGTGTTCTGCGCCCAGTTCTTCTAGCACCCTTGAAAATACATGGTGATTCTCCAGCCCCTTTCCTTCCCTTGCATTTCACAAAGCCCTCCATGAATCCCAGGAGTTACACAAAGTCCGTTCCCTTTACAAAGATCCCTCCATTCCCTGAGCTTGCCTCCGTTTCCTCCCTTTCTTGCATCAGGGTCACACTCGTGCAGTGATGCTGCAGCGCTGGTCCCCGGCTCCCACGCACTCTCCCCATCTCCTTGGCCACATTGTCAGGAGCAGCACCAGCTTTTTGGGTGCGTGCCACCAAAACATAGCGCTTCTCATCTTGAATGGGTTAAAATGCATTTAAAATAAAGCTAGGGAGTATTCTGAAACAAACTCCCTTTTTCAATTCCTCTCCAAAAATCTCAAGTCTGAGGTTCCTTGCTTGGGGAAAACCTTCTCCCAGACTGGGAAACAGCCCAGTGGGAGATGTACGTGCACATCAGCCGTGCCTGGGGGCTGCAAGCTAGGTGTGTTTCACACCAAACCGTGGGAAATGAAATGAAATAAAGTCAAATAAAATAAAATAAAATTACAAAATGAAATAAAATGAAATAACAACCAAACCCAAGCCCCAAAGCCAGCTATTCCTGCCATGGCCCAACCCCCGCGAGACGCAGGGTGGCAGGACGAGGTGCTGCCCCGTGGGTGAGCCGCCTCCGGGGGTTCCCCGGGTGGGAGGACCGGAGGGACGGGGGGACGGGAGCCGGGAGTCCCCGGGGCCGGGGAGCCACTAGAGGGCAATGGCGGTATGTCCCACAATGTCCCACACCGACAGCGGCTGCAAGGCGGCCGGGGGGGAAGGGGGGNNNNTTGCCTCGTGGCTGCTGGGGTGTCGGCAGGGACACAGCAGGGTGTCTTTCTTTCCTGAGGATTTAAAAAAAAAAAAAGGCTTTCTGAACTTTTCTGCTCCGTTTAAGCGTTGCAGGTGGGGGAGAGGCACCTTTAGCATCCATGCGGCATCCAGGACATCGCAGACACTGACAGGCTGATGCGGTTCGGAGCCATCGCTCCAACATAAAGCGGAGGGGTACAGCCCCAGATGAACCCCTTTTAGCCCCTGCTGATTAGGCTAATTTGGGGAAAACCTCTTCCTGCCCAAGATTGGCAGGTGTCAGCAGCTGGTTTCCTCCTCGCTAGAAATATTGGAGCCACCTTCTCTTGTGTGCCTCTAATTTTCACGAGGATGCATTTCCTCGCTCCCACACCGTACCCTGGCACCCCTCCATGGGATGTTCCCTTTGCCCCAGGCCTGGAAGCCGGTCGCTCCCAAGTCCGACCCTTTGCTCTCAGCAATCCTTTGGGGAGGGGGGCTGCTCTGCTGCTTCCCCTCCACCACATCCCCACCAACACGGAGGGGCTCCAGGGAGAAGCACCCCAGCCCCTGGGCCTTTCCCAGCTCCAACCCTTGCTCTGGGTGCTTCCCCCAGGGTGCCACCAGCCCCTCCGTTTATCAGGCCGGGGCGGTGGGAGATAGGGAAGGAGACCGATAAACCCTCAAGTGGCAGCGTGCTGTAAACATTCCCACTGGTGCTGTTAGATTACAGGGCTGGGAAAATGCCTTCAGCCCCCCCACCCACCAGCAGGGTGGGCTGGGGCTGGGGGGGCTGCAGAGCTGTTGAAAAGTGCAGAAGGAGGAGCTGAAGTGCTTCCCTGGCAGGCTGCAAGGCTGGCTGCTGCCTCCCAGGGTCCCAAGGGCTTGTCGGGGGTCTCACCAGCAGCCTTAGGAAGGCTGGTTTGGCATCCGACCCTGCAGTCGGTCTCCACCTGCATCCATAGGTTCCACCGCCTTTTTTTTCCTATCTGGTAGGAAAACTCCCTTCTCCCTCCCGCTGCCTCCCAGGCTGCTGGTGGCCAGAGGTCTCGGCCGGCTGGAAGCACGCTGCTTGTGTGTTTTAGCTCTTTTCCAGGAGCTCTGCTTTCCACACAGACCTCTCTTTGCATGTACCTGGAGGACTGGCACAGAGTGAAAGGCTGCGGTCCTCCTTTCATAATGATCTGTACCCATCTTAAACCCATCTTCCACCAGTAAAAACAACTGATCACAATGAGGTTTAGGAGATTGCACCCTGCTTACTATAATTTGATGTGGAGTGGGGAGTGCAAACCCTTCAAGCAACTCGTCGTCGACCAAATGGGGCTCTTTCCTTGCAGGAGCTCCTGTGCACAGGCTCAGCTTGAAGTGAGACCCTGTCACCCACCTCTCACCTGGCACTAAATTTATCTAGATTCAGATTTGGAAATGCTGATGGTTGTTGGGGTTCCTAGCATTGGCTCCTGCAAAATGAGGCTTACCGGCAGAGACATCCTCAGCCAGGCACACCGTCAGCGGTGATGCTGCTGGAGCGGGCATGGGAATGCCCAAACTGAAAAAGTCCTCCAACTTGCACCCTGAGATGATGCAGCTTGCGGGTTTCTAAGCCAGGTGGCTGCAGGGTTGACGGAAACCTGACACAGTTCATAAATGTCGTGAAACGAAGCCTTGGTGGGTGTCAGAAAGGAAGAGCATTAGCTGGCACCAGAACAGCTCTGTCCTCTCCCAAACGCCCGGTGCATCAAGACTGGTCCACAGATCGAAGGGAAGTTGCCCTGGGAGTCTTTTCCCATTCAAACTGAAAAATTTTGAATGCCACCTCTGAATTTTCTTCCCCCTTGTCAGGGATTGAATCCAGCTCTCCCAAAGGACAGCGCTGGGATGGACAGTCTTACTCTGAAGTGATACCGCTGTAAACGGGAGCAGAGCAGATCCACTCCTTGCAGGCAAGGGCTTGGCTACAGCAGCGTATGGGATGTACGGGGTGGCATGTGTCACCAGAGATGACCGAGCCTGGAGGAAGACCAGTGGCACCTGGAGGAAGAGCACAGCCTCCCCTGCCAGCAGCGGGCGAGGGGGCACAGCCTCACGTCCCCCTTCCTGGGCAGACGGAGCTGGGGCTAAGAAACCTCTCCGGACAGAGCAGAACAAAAAGCCAAATGAAAATCTATCCGTGGGGTCAGTCCCACAAAAGCCAGGAGAAATAAGTGCTTCCAAAGCAGCACTGGAAGGAGACGGGGCTGTACCCTGCAGGGCCCGTGGGACCTGCAGCCTCTGCAGGGCACCCGCGCTGCAGCCTGAGTCGCAGGTTATAAATCCTCAAGCACTGGGGCTGACACGTCTGTGCTGGGGAAGGGAGGTGGGACGCAGTCTCCTGTTCTCCCTCCCGCCCTGATGCACCTTCCCAGGGACTGATCCAGACACGGTGTCACCTTTTCTTGCGCAGCAAACCAGCATGAGGAGGTGACAACACGGCCAGGTGATAACCGGGGGGGGGTACAGGAGCAGCACCGGCTCTGCTGGCAAGAGTCACCTGGATGGAGGGGACATGGTCTCAGCATCCCCAAAAAGAACTGGACACTATTTGCCTTGTCCATAATCAAGCAGCATCCCTCTCTTCTACCCGTATTTCTGTTTGTCCCTCCTGACTCGCTGAGGATCAGCATCACACTAGACCTTCATCTCCAAGGGATGAACAAGGAGCGGATCATCTCATTAACGAAAGCTCTCTGTCCACCTCCTCCTTTTCTCTTTAGCCTGAGAAGGACCCCGAAACCTTCCTAGGATCAGTCATATCGACCAGCAGTGGAAGACCAGCGCTCAGTGGCGCAGTCACCGCTGCCTTTTCATGCCGCTCGGAGGCAACCTTTCCTCCTGCTCCCATTCCCCAGCATCTCCTCGGCCTTCAGGCGGCTTTCGAAGCTCACAGGCAGGGAACGCCGAGCCATGGGAACCTCCCACTCCCACTTTCTCCCTAATATTTCCACAGTGAGTAAATCTCCATCCTTTTAGGGCTCTCAAATCTATTATTTTTACATTTGCAGTGGATTCCCTGGCCCTGTTATTAATGAAAACCTCCAGGAAAACTCCTCAAATACAGCTTTGACTTTCTGCCCAGGACCTGTGGACAAGGGAAAAAAAATAAAAAAAAAAAAAAGGCAACATTAATAAAGCAGGAGGTTTCTATTAAGTCTGAGGGACTGGACGCTCTGGCTTTCTTGGATGCTGAAATCCTCTAGTGCAGGATAAATCTTATACACTTCATTTTCCCAATCTCTCCTTCAATATATTTTAAGAGAACGTTGCTAGTATCAGAGTAAATAATGTCCTAACTGCAAACGTGGGGTCTGCAGAGTGGCGTGGGGTCAGCCTGTGGGCTGTGGCATCCTCCACTGTGGTCTGCTTGCGGTCTCAGCCCTCTCTCCGTAATCAGGGGGTTGAGCTTGGAGAGGTTTTAATTAGCCGCGAATACAAATAACAAGCGATTCCTCAGAGGCTGAGGAAGGAAGTGGGTGAGCTAACGTTATGGAGATGTGCACTAAGTCACAAAATATGCAAATCAACAAGCTCCGTAACCAACACCACCTTGGTGTAAGCAAACCTCCCCCAGCCCTCTTTCCTTCTAGCAAGACGTGTTTCCCATCAGCCTGCGAGGGAACTCTCCGTTTGCGGGCTCTGCTGTCTTCTTTGCACAGCACCTGCTTTTTATACCTCTCAGCTCCTCCTTAAAGATGCTGGATTTTCTTAGTAAAAGCTCTTATCTGGAAGCGTGCATGCCAGCTTTCACTGGAGAAAGAAAAGGGAGCAAGTCCGTGGGGTCCTGTGAGCCCAAGGTCAGGCTGGGAGATGACTTTCCTTTGCTTTTATGCCTTTCATTGCTTCGCAGAGCACGCCGAATGTGAGCTAAATGCAGCATCGTCAGTGTGGGTGGGTGAGGGAGTGCCTTTGTGTGTTGTTTCAGCACCAACAGCTCGCACGCAGCTACCGGTCTGCGATGGATACGGTGAGCACAGATGCAAGAGTCACGTTTTATTTGTATCTTGGCACCTCTTTCACTTTGGATTGCTGCGCATTGCTGGAGATGGGGCTGCTGTGCTTGCAGAAGACATGAGGAACTGATTGTTGCCTCGGGCTGCTTTAGGGAATAAATACAAAGGACTTTGCTAGCTAGAAAGACATAAACTTCCTTGGGAGCAGGAGCTTACGTGCTCTTCACAGTCACTCATGCTGGTAGTTTTAACCCAGCAGGACTCTTAGGTGTTGCTATAATGCAAATGCTGATGCTTTTTGATAGCACCAGAGTATCAGAACTACCTTCCTCCTGCCTGAAAAATGCCAGGCCAGTCCCAATCTGCAGAGGCAATAGAGTTCAGCCAACATGAGGCAGGAGCCTTGAACTCACAGCATCCTAATGCTGGCACACATGCAACCAAAGCCCCCTGCAATAAGTGGTAAATGAGAGAAGGGGATGGCACGGATTCAAATTAATAAGATCCAGTGTAGCTTATAAGGCAGTTCTGGGGCTTGAGAAGCCAACTGTGAAGGGCTCTGGCCCAAAGTCGGGAATGTAAGGCTGGAAAGCACCATTTGGATGAAAGGCACCAGTCCACTGGCAGTCCTGAAGAGCCAAAAAAGGGATATTTTCGACTATCCATCCAATTCAGAGGCCACCTAGTCTGCAAACACATCCCAGCCCTCTCTACAAGATCAAGGTACATAACCCACAAAATAAATCTAAATCTCACTTTGAGAGCTGCAGCCTCAAGAGGCCCTGCCTCTTGATGTGCTGCATTTCTCCTACGTAACACCCAAAACCCAAGGTGTAATCGCTTCTTTTTGGATACAAAGGTTAGGAAGACCTTCTTCTCCAGCTGAAGATTCCTCTAGTGGAAAGATGCATCCAGGAACAGTGCTGGGATGGGCAGTTGTAGCTCTTGTGGGGGGGAGATGAAGCGTTCTAGGACTGGAGCAGTGTGGATCTGATCCGTTCCCAGGACTGCCAAAACCGCAGTGGGTTCTTGCTGGTCCCTGTCTGGCCAGGACGGGGAGAGGCTGAAAACTGGGTCTGTAAGCAGTGCTCTGCACAAAGCACTTGGGTTTTGGGGTGGATTCATAGCTGCTGTGATTTAAGACGTCGTGTGGCTTCGCACGTACGGTTAGTAAAGCTCCTCTTCATTTTCCCAGTAGCCAAATGTGAATCACGTCCGGGGCTCTATTGCCATCCACCCTGAGAAATCAGCAGCATATCTTTCTGCCGATGAAGTGCGATGGCAACAGCATCGTCATAGCGCTCATCCTTTCTGCTCCACACCTTACTTGATCCATCACAGATCAAACCCAGCACTGCCTGGATGAAATACATGGCCTGTTCCTGCTGGAGGGAAGGGTCCAAGGATGATGCTGTGAACAACTCTCACCCTTGGTAGATGAGGCGTGAAATAGGTCTCTGAATGGATGATGCAGTGCTAGCGCTGGGAAAGCATCACACCACGTCCGTGCAGCGGTTCGGCCAGGTAGGGCCAACAGCGTGGAAAGACATTTCCTCTCTGCAGGCTGTGCTGCGGGAAGCCCTGTGAGGAGCTGGGTACAGGAATGCTCTGGCTCCATCCCCCCGCAGTGGTTTTACAGGTCCCGGCAGGACTCGTATTCAGTGTAAGCATGCGAATTTAGGGGAGGGGGCAGAGAGAGAATAACTCCCTGTGAGTGGCCAAATGCAATAAACACAGTCACTAACCACTTTTCAGAATACACACATAATAATATGTGGTATTTATATTTTTACCACCCCAGTGGGACTTTGGCAAGTAAATCGGATTTTCCCACCCTGACCCAAATAAACGTGCAAGAGTGGAAATAACAGATTGCCTTTGCCTGAAATAGCCATGTGCTCGTTCCAGGGGGATGTCAGCTGAGCGATCCTCGCTTCTCTGGACCCGTTTAGACATTGCAAAGTTTCCCCCTCCTCTCCCCAAGCTCTGCAAGGACCTGCTCACTTTGGGCCTGATTCAAACTCCACCGAACTTGATGGAAAGTCTCCATCTG
>JANZLQ010000092.1:3134838-3157464 GCA_026212715.1 Elanus axillaris | reverse complement strand
CCACTCTCCTCCTCCCTCAGACCTTCATATAGAGCCAAGGTTGACAATGAAAGCAAAATTAGGATTTTTATATTCCAAAGGATGTAAGGTTCTACTTGCTTTAAGATTAAAAGGATATAGGGATCCTCTTCATAAAAGGATCCTCTTTTTAGGATTGAAGGATACAAGGATATATTTGCTTTAGGATTAAAGCAAAATTAGGATTTTTATATACCAAACCGTTCTCCCCCTCCCTCAGCTGCTTCATGCAGAGCAAAGGCTGAAAATTAAAGCAAAACTAGGAAGCACCAGGTTTTTCTGTCTTCCGAAGGCACTTTGTAACGGCTTGCACTGGATGTGCACATTGTGCAGTGGCCTGGCCTGCACCTTCCAAGCAGGTGCAGTGCCTTCTGCTGACATGTAGCACATACCTGCATTTTCATGAGGACTTTCCCCCTCGCTGCTTCTCATGTTGTCTGGAGACACTAAGCCCAAAGTTGCAGCAGAACTGTTTCTTACCCTGCCCTACTATTACAACTGAGTTCCTCCCTGGTGCTTCTGGAGTAGACATTTTATTTCTCTACAGGGTATGGGCTTAGTAGGATGACCAATGGTTAGTTGAAAACTAAGGTGGTTGGTCTGTGAGGTCCCATGGAAAAAAGTTGCCTCCAGTTGTTACCTCCTGAAACCTATGCTGTACCTGAGGTAGGTATCCTTTAAGACCTTCAGGAGCTCTGTGGGTTTCAAGGCCCTTGGTGTGGTCAGAGGCTATGGATTACAGAATAAAACTGGTTGCCTCTATGGTGTGTGAAGACCTCAGATGGTTCATCTCCGACTGCTGGTCCCCTGCCACTCCCAGCTGCTGCTGCAGGATCATCATCTCAGTTCAGGTTCCATAACGCTGACAACAGGAACAGCTGTCATCCCCTTTCTTGCCCTTGATCGATAGTGTCCCAATCTCAGCGTTCGATGGCATAAATTATTTATCTCTAATTGGATTGGATGCTTCCTTGGTCCCAGTGAATCAATTAATGAGTATTTGCCATCAGAGTTCTTGGTGCCCCCCCAGAGAGGCTTGTCACAGCAGCACCAGTGGAAACTGGTGCTGGAAAGGTTGGGAGGAGCACAAAGAAGATCTCTTGGGGGTTCTTTCTTTGAGGACAGGCTTAGCTGCAATGGCTGTCAGGCATCCAGTCTAGAAGATGAGCTGCATAAAACCTTTGTTCTCATCTCATTTCCTTGAAAACCAAAGCTCCTTGAGATCCGTGTGAAACATGGGGAAGTCTTAAGTTTGCATTGCCTGCTCTGCATCTTCATCACTTTTCTCTTCTGCCTGTAAACAGTTTTCCACCCCTGCTATTATAACCTCAAGCTACTTTTCAAGGGCAGTAGCCATCTGTCCTGGACCTCTCTTAACATGCTTGGGATTGATGATCAGTGTGAGGATACCCTTACGCTGATACATGGTTGGATAGCAGTAATCTACTGGATGACTGCAGCTGCCTTTGATAGCGAAGGATCTTTGAGAACTTAAATGTTCTCATTTTAAGCTCTGACAATATTTAAGCATGTGTTAACGGTTTAAAGAAGCAACCCACTAGAGAAAGTCTCATTTGTCAGGAGCAGTTCCTCTAAATTTCATCATAACTGAATTAAGGCAACCCAGAATGGAGCAAGTTAGAGCGAAGACAGGAGCACTGATGGATGGTTTACACTAGCTGCTAAAATGGTCCTTTGAAAGCTCCTTGAGCTGAGGTTCTGCAGATCAGCATCAGTGACTCCTGAGTAGAAGCAGGGCAGCTTGAAGAAGGTTGAACTGGATTTCTGAACTGTTGTGCAGAGCCATGTATCAACACAATGCCTGACAGTAATGCTCCTCATCCCTCAAATCATCCATATGCTATATGAAATCAAATCATGAGCTGCCACGGATTGTGATGACTGGAGAGACTCAGATATCACCTTCAGAAGTGCAGCACAGCTTCTGGAACTGCATACTTAAGATAGAAGAAAATCCACCACCACTGCAGTTGCAGGACATCTCCACAGTTCAGAGCCTTTTCTGCATTTTTAGCAACAAAACCATGAAATACACTTGCAGCCCTACTGTTCCCGATTCCTTGTACTCTGGATAACTTAAATTGTTTGAAAAAAAAAAAATCAAAGCAGTGGTTCTAAAGAATTGCTTAATGCTGCTGCAGCTGCTAAACATGAGAATCAGCAAATACAGTGCAATGAAGTATTCCTCCAGGCTATAAACAAGGAGGGCCATGGAGATTAGGTACTAACCAGGCCAGGCCAGGCAGGGAACTAGGTCAGCAAATCACTCCTAAAGTTATCCACAGGTTTCGCTCATCTATCAGAGGAAACCGAGAAACATGAGGCTCTTTTGGGGCAGCCAGGGCAGAGCAGGTCTCCGTGCAAGGCAGGATAAATGGCAGAGAGATCCTACACCAGTCTGGGTTTGTTACGAATCAAAGTATTTTGGTATGAATATGTTGAGACTGGCAGCTTGGGAATATTTTAGAACTTCAAAATATAGGAAATGGGATCTTTGTCCTACGTAATGGCAAGTACAGTAGTGACATGCATTAAACTTGACATGCCATGCAAGGACCTGTGCCCACAATAGCAAGAGACCACTTGGCATAGGCAAGAAAAAGGGAAGAGACTCACCCAAGACCACATGGCTGGGCAGACCGGGGACCTGCTGATCTCAGTGACCGATGCCCTTGCCAACTCAAGGCAGGTGGCTGCATCGCGTGTTTATGGTTCCCGTGGAGCATCAGCACTGATCAACACCTAGGACGGCAAAGACGTTATTCTCCCTGCAGGGGAGTATTTTCTCTGTCCCATCATAAAGGTTTTTAGCACCCGCATCAGCCTTCTCCATGCTGATTTTCAGCAGATGTTGTGCTAATGAATAACAATGTAATCTCAGTGCCTTAATATAGTGCTGGGGTGCGATAAGTCCGAAATTGCTGTCATCATCGGTGTGAGGACGATCTGGTCATTGTTCAGAACTGTCCTCCTCTGATGATTACATGAAGGGGAATGTATTTTCTTCCATCTACTCCCACTCTGCTTCCAAATTTAAAACTATTCAAGCATTAGATACTTCTATTTTTCTAAGGGCTTAATAAGAGGCCAGGATGCAGATGTTCTGATAAGACCATGACAAACTGCAAGTGGAGAAGCCATATTAAACTTGACCGATTACAGGGTGCCAAACTCAGCTCTGTCTGTAGAAGCATAGTGACCGTCAGAAAAGGGGCCCAGTAGATCTGCTAAAGCAGCTGCTACCACCACGCACCGTATCCTGGTGAAGGCAGAGTAGGTGGCTTACAGCCCAAGCAAATATTGCAACTCAGAGCTGAAAGCCAGAGCTTAAATACAAGACTCGGGGAGGGAGCAGATGGACAAGGGGATGGCTTGGTTTCTACATTGGCATCCGGTGATATAACCAAACTGAGGTCAGAGGGTGGACTAATCAGCAGAGGGACCAGCCAGACTAGGCAAGACCCCAGGAGAACCTGCCTGGTGGAGAGGATGGTTGAGCAGGGTGGGCATCACCATGGGGCTGTGCAGCTCCCACCTTCGGGAGGTTTGGGAACAGATGCTGCAGGATGGGCTCGGCAGCTCCCTGGACATCTCCCACCCTGTGTGCATCGGGGCAAGACAGGCTTGGCTGAAGACTGTAAACTCCATCCTGCCTTTAAAGGGTCTAACGAACATGCCCACATGGCCCATGCTCAGAGAGGGAATAGAGAGCCACGAGGGGAACTGAAGTGGGAGAGTAAGGGGCAGTCCGAGTGTGGGAAAGGGAGAAGTGAAGAGATGCAAGAGGAAGCTCCTTTCTAGGAGACAAGATAACAGATGGGAAGGCAGCCTGGGAGCAACAAAACTTGCAGTAGCGCTGCCTTCGAAGGGGAGAGAATTTGAGGAGAGCAGGAGAGAGGGCAGGGGTGAAGTGCCACGTGTGAAATCATTCAAGCAAATAAAGGAAACAACATAACACCAGCCTTTGTTCCACTGGAAAAGGAGCGACTACAGGCATCTGTATCTACCAGGCAATTTAATTCTGAGATCTAGAGAAGCATGTAGATTAGAAGGGACCTCTGGAGGTCTCTAGCCCAATGCCTGGCAGCTTTCCCTGCCAACATCTGACCAGGTCAAGGTGAAAAAGTTTTTTCCTGATCTCCAACATTAGTTTCCCATGTCCCAGCCTGTCTGTTGCCTCTTGTCCTATTGCCATGCACCTTGGAGAAGAGCTTGGCTCCATCCTTACTATCTCCTCCCACCAGACACTCGTAGGCAGCAATAACATCTCCCCCTAGCCTTTTTCTCAGGGCTCAGGAAACCCAGTTTTCAGCCTCTGCTGTACATCACATGCACTGAATTCCCTCCACCCCATCTTGGTGGCCCCCACTGGACTTACTCCACTGTGACAATGTTGTCCTTGTCCTAGAGAGCCCCAAATTGGATGCTATACTCCAGTGCAGCCCCCACTATTTCAGGAACAGTCACTGTCCCCTACCTGCTGGCTACACTCCTGCTCATACAGCCCAGTTCATCTCTGCAGCAAGGGCTCACTGCCAGCTCCTTTTCAGCTTCTTGTTTACCAGAATCCCCTTTTCTGCAAAGCCGCCTAGAAAAGTTGCCCCCAGCCTGTCCTGTTACAGGGCTAAGTCCCTCCCAGAAGCAAGACTTTGGGTTTGCCTTTGCTGAACTTCATGACATTCCTATGAGCCCATGCCTCCAGCCTGTGGAGAACCCTCAAAAACGGCAGCTTGGTCCTCCAGCACATTGACCGTTTATTTCCCTCCAGCTTGGTGTTGAGAAAAACAAAAACCAGTTAGCACCAACGCAGTGACCAGCTGTAGGCTGACAGCCTGGACCAGGACTGCCATACACCCGTACTCTGAGAGACTCTCCTGGAAGTGGGGTGGTGAGAAACTGGGACAAAACTAGTGCCTGCAAGATTCCCACCCTCCATCACAGGCTGGGGTCTCCCCCCACCCCGCGCAGTTAGACTTTAAAACACTGATAAAACTCAGCAGGGGGGCAGGGAGGGGAGAGAGATTAAAAAAAAAAATCAATAACTATTTTGGTTTTGTCCATATTAAACACTCTGTCCCTATTTTGCAGCATTTCACTCTTTGGGGTGAAGTCCCCTAATGAAGGGGAGCCAGTTTGCTGGTAGCTGAGCTGCTCTGGCTCAAGGCTGAGCCTGGGACTCACCCCGATGCAGAGTGATGGCAGGTGGGAGCTGAAGCTCTGAATTCCCCCAAGGGCAAAAAATGCTTTCTGCCCAGTTTCATCCCAAAAATCCCAACTATTGAAAGAGATTAAGATCTGAGGAGATGATTTCTGTGAAAAAGTACCTCCGGAAAATAAGGAGAGGGCCCATCATCCAAAAAGCACACTGGCTCTGCTGCTTTTTGGATAGCAGCCCGTACCACCGGACCCTTCATACTGCAGCAGAGGGCTGCAGTAGGTGACCTGGAAACATCTGCACCCTCCCCTCCTGCAGCTACGGCAGAGCTTGGCCAAAACCCGTGGCCCATTTCCACCATGGCTCAAGGTATAACTGGCATCCACGTGCTATTTTTCTTTAATAAAACCTCCTTCGGACAGTATTTTCTGGCTGAGGCTGTGTCTCCTGACAGCTGTTGCATGCAGCCCAACCCTTACCCAGTCAGTGGAGACTGGTCCATATCTACCAGCATCCACCAGCTTCAACCTTTCAAGGGTGAGAAGCCATAAAAATACGTACACAACCACCGAAGCCCCATTTCATTCTGCCAGAGCACCTTAGGAGGAAGCATATCCACCTGCAAGTAGCTCTAGGTGACATTCCCCTTCTTCTGCCTCTTCATCTGTCCAAAAACATTTGCTCATCACCACACAGAGTCCTGAGCCCAAATTAGTTCTCGTACCAAATGCCAGAGCTGTGACGGTTATTCTGGAAACCAGCTAGCAAAATCTCACCGTCCAACCTTGCTTCCATGCTGCCAGCTTTGCCGGCAGGCGTTCTGCACTGGTAAAGGCAGGATGATGGGGGAGCCAGCAAACACAGCTTAGAAATGCCTCTATTATCCAGGGACAACAGAAAAGTGGAGATTCATCTGAGTTACACAGTCCTGAGGACTGGGGAAATGCTAGCTGTGCTCCTTCTCCTCCAGACTCTGCTGGACAGCTAAATCCCATTCTAAGCTTATGAAATATCGCCTGCTTTTTATTTATATATCTGATGTATTTGCTGACGGCCAGAACCGACGTCTCTGTGGCTCCCTCTTTCTAAGCCCACGGTCTTTGGATCTGAAAGTAGCCCTGATAGAGCAGATGAAAACACAATGGTAACTCAATCTAGCTTGCTCGGTGTAAAATGTAATAAAAAGGGGGCCCAGAGCCCAAGCCTGTGGCTGTAAATTTTCCGTCAGCGCCGTGCCTGTCGTCCTGCTCCGACGTTTCTCCTGCATCTCTTCCCTGCTCTGCCTGGTCCTATCGCTGGGACTTGTGTGCTGTCACTTTGCCTTGCTGATTTAGGCATTTCAAAGGAGCTGATCCAATGGGCTTTAATTCATTAGATACTCTGGCAAGAGCAAGACGACTTAGGGGAAAGGCAGAAAAAATAGGATAGACTTTGCTTTAGCCAAAGCCCAGGTGACTGAAGGGAGGGAGGCACGTCTGATACATAGGACATGTGCTCCATGCAGACAGCTGGAGGAAAGAGCCTGGCAGCACTCATCCCTGGCTTGTGTGCAGCACGGGAAACACCACCATAAGAAGCTAATTATTTCAACTTAACTAATGGCTTCATTATATACTGGGGAATAAAAAGCCATATGTATTACATACTGTCCCGACTTCTCAGTCTCGCCTCTGCGTCTGCTTTCGACCAGCTTGTAAATAAATGAATGTGAATAACAAAGCCTTACCTGCTGCCAGCGCCACGTCTTTCATGCTCTTACTTTGCTATCCATTTTCATCTCCCTTGCCTAGAAACAAATCAATACCACGTCAGTTCGCACCTTGTCCTGACTGTACTTTGTCATCAGAAATAGCTGGTGGCCAGCGGGGAGGCAGCACGGGCTGGTGGCTGGCATGCTCAGCTGGGGTGCGGGATATCGCAGCTCAATTCCCTGGGCTGCCACCAACAACTGCTGTGACCTTCCGCAGGTTGGGAGGGCCAGACCTGTGTTGCTAATGGCATTTGTGGTGCAACACCCCAGCTCCTTGCCTAGGGGCTCAGTGCCACCCCGATAGCTGAGAGGGGAGAAAAAAGCTCCTACATGGGCTCAGCGGATGGGAACAGAGGCTGCAGTTCCAGGTGGGATGTGGGCTTTGCAGAACACTCTCCCAGAATGAGTTTTTGCAGCAGAGACCTCCACCTCCAGCTGGAGGGAAAAAAAAAAAAAAATCCTGTGGAAACACCCTCAGTTTTTATCTAGAACAGATTTTTTTGTTTGTTTGAAGTTTTTCTGGCAGATCAACACAAGGGAAGGGGGATGGCACTGCTCAATTTAGTCATCTGAGTTAGTTATGCAGCAGAAGAGTTAATGGCTGGGAGACCCTAGATAGATAGCAGGGGGAGAGAGAGAAACTCCATCCAAGCACTCCTTGCTCAGTTCCTCGATACCTCCCTCGTATCCTTGTGCTGCCTGAAATCCCCCAGGCAGAGCATCCCAGCCAAATGCCCCCTCCCTGGGCAGAGGCAGGGACCCCCCAGCCTGCATCCCTGGGAGCTTGTGCTGAGGGGGGGGACACAGACCCATCACCAGCCCTGCAGAGCAGGGGGATACCTCTCCTTCCCCTCCATCCCAGGCTGGCTGCAGAGCTCAGGCCTTGCAAGCAGGCAGCCCAGGCTCCCGCACTGGGTTACCCAAATCCCACCAGGTCTCCTTTGCAAACTGCCGGCTGCCAACGGTGCTCAGAGCCAGGAGCTGCCCCATCTCCAGCAGCGAGCCCAGGCTGAGCACCAACAGTGAGGAAAGGCAGAAAACGCAGCCCTGGTTGTCATCCCCTCCTTTTATAAGATTCTTCCTCCCCATCCGAGCTCTCCCGCAGTGGTGGCGGAGATCCAGGGCTGCGATGCACTGCACCTGCCCCTAGCACGCTCGGGCCGTTATCTGTGCCCAGGCACAGCTGTAATTAGGGAGGGAGGGAGCGAGCTGGGAGATTGAATGTCCCAAATCACATCATCTCTATTGCTTTGTATTAAAACATCCCATGACGCATGCTGCAATAAATAGGCAGACAAATAGCTGTTTTAAAATGTGATCCCCGCAAGCTGTTTTGAAAAGAAATTATCTCAGCAGAGCATTAGCTAGAATTACCCCTGTTACTCACTTCTCTTCTGACTCCCTCGCTGGAAAAGCCCTGAGCCAGCACCTCCTGATTTATGGGGCTCAAAGACACAGATCAGAGTCATTAGGGAAGCTAGTTTTAAACCCCTTCGTTTATAGAGACACGGATGTCAAAGTGGGTTCAGGCCCAGATTTGACCTCCAGTGCCAGGAGAGCGGTATTACTGGGTACAACACGTCTTCCAGAGTCTAATACCTGTTGTCACCCGCAGAAGCACAGGCTGTACGTGAAGTGGGATAGAGGCAAGCGGCCATCCAGGGACTGGTCAGGGGAACACGTTCCTGCACCAGCATCTCCTGCTGCTACAGGAAAATCTTTAGTCGCTATAAATAAATACCTTGCACAAGGCTCCCCTGCCCTGAGATGTTAGCGCAGCTCCCACTTCCTAAAGATGATGTCACGTTACCCACTGAAGAGCTGGTAGAACAGGAGTTCGACTTGGTCTCTGAAACTTGTTTCTCAGTCAAATCCTTGAAGTCTGAATGAACTAGTTTAAACAAGGAGTATTTCTGAAATGTTTACATCTTCACGTTTAATAACCGTATATTATAATGTTGTAGTCATAATGTTGACTAGCCCTTTTGTGGCCAAGAACTGAATGCCATTCTGGCTCAAAAATGGTATATACAAAATGTAAAAAATCAAGGTACTTTCCTCACCGTCTTTCTTATTTCTGTCTTCCCACTGCATAGAAAAACTTCTCTAGAATAAAAACATTGCCCTGCTGCACTGGTGAAGAGTGCCTTTTCTCACAGGATATTGGTCTTTAGGATTTTAATTTCATGGCATTAAATTTTATTTAAAAGACACCTCTGGAGTTTTCAAGTGGCCGTGTGACTTCACATTGTTTGAAAAAGATGGACCTATACTGAGCCATGCTACCGTGTGCCCTTCGGTATAGACTTTTACGATCACCCGGTGTAGGAAGCTGAAGCCGTGGCTGGCCTGGAGCACCTCTCCCTTCATCCCTCCAGGATGCAGCGGTTCATCTCGCCCCAAAATTGTCCGGCTCTTCCCAGGTAGATTCCCGTACCCATACCCTTGATCTTACAGGGTATTGAGAAAATAACATCGTACAAAAATGTTCCTCAAAACCTCCTTAGTTCTCACCTTTTTTCTCTCTTTTCCTGCTGCCTAGCAGCGCTATGCACAGGCAGGGGCTTCCAACACCACCTCTTTCAGCTTAAAACCACATGCGCTCCAAACCTTTTCCTATTTTTTTAATAGAAATGGAAGAAAGGAAAACCCCTCCTTTCTTTTAAAACGCCTCGCACTGAAATCACGCCGAGCGGTGAAACCTTGGCCTGCGACGCTCGCCGCACTGGTTGCGCCGTCCCCACGTGCTTTCCTCCCTCCCTTCCCCATGAGGCTGGCTGCCGGCAGGGACGAGGCCGATACTTGGGACACCCTCCATCCCACTTGGCCATTTCCATCTTGCAAAGAGCGGGGAAGTGGGTGCAAAGCACGACGGGCCGCGCTGCACTGGCGTGCCTCTGGAAGCCCATTACTGTTTTATGGAGGTCACCCTCACCTAATTATGCCACTGTTCCTCCCAGCCCCAGCCTGACCCTGCCTGATCCTGAAACGGATTAACATGTCTTGGTCACTTGAGCGTGTGGTGTGTGTCTGCTCCAGGAGGGCAGCGGCTGAAGGTCTGGCCGTATCTCAATGTTATTTTGACCTCGGCCGTTTTTTTCCGTGGAGAGTCCTTCGCAGACCTGTTGAATGGGGCTTTCATTTCGCTGACCCCGGGGGTCATCTGTTTTCGGAGCATGAAATATGGCTGCCGGTGGACAGGAGAGAAGAGATAAACTTCACTGAGGAGCCTTAACAGGCCAATGAGCCGTGACTAATGATGATTGTGGTTTGTCTTTCGAGGGCATAATTTATTGGGCTGCTGACCACTTAGTGCACTGGCAGGGGAATTAACTCCTTCGGGTGCGGCGCCAGGCACAGGCTCACGGGGGTCTTCCCAGGAGGGGTTTGTCGGCTCGTTGCTCATCCTCCTCCCCTTTTGCAAGGGGAGCGAGCATTTCTCCCCGCATCTTTCCCCCGTGATGCTTCCTGGCCGTTTTCATGAATTTTTCACCCCATGTGTCGTCCTCCCCTCAAAAATGGGTCTTGCAGGTTTTCTCCAAGCGGAGTGCCTATGGCGATGTCCTCCGTGATGCCCCGGCCATTTCTTGCAGCCAGAAAAGGGGCCATGAAGCACGGTGACCCTTTTAGGCAGGGGACCATCGGGCTCCTGGATGGCAGGCGGCTGACGCGAGCCGCAATTGCTCCAACAAAGGAGCTGGCGTGTCAAACATTGCTCTTACATCTTCATCACAGGGCTCCCTCAAGGCCCGCCGCTTTCTCCTAGGAGGAAAGCCTGAGCCTGACAGCACGTTCCCGGCAGCGCTGCCATCCATCTCTGTCAGCCCATGGACAGACAGGGGCGGACGGACAGGCGGACAGGGATGCTCCCTCCCGGCTGCGGTGTGGGCAGCCTGGAGGACGGCAGCAGCCCCACGGCCAGCAAGGTGTGCAAAAGTAGGGTCAGTGCTAGGACCCAAGCCCTGATTTCACCTTTTTTTTTAACATAGCGTTCAACTTTTGGAGGGGTGAATTGCAAAAAGTTGGATTTGTCGCAGCCAGTAGCTGAAGGAGGGGCTGACACAGTTAGGAGCTCATTGGAAATAAGTCATTTCATGTACATCAGTGTTTGTAGGGGGATGCGTGTCTTCTCCAGCATCCTAAAAGCTGGATGATAGGAAAAAAATCAGAGGTTGTAGCGGTGTCCTACAGCCTTGAAGTTATTTTAGCGGCTAAATACTGCCTTTGCCTGCATTGCTGCATGGCCCAGTGAGGTCAGCTGCCCTGGGTGCAATTAAAGAGACTCACTTAGTTTGCAAGTGCCTCAGTTTCCCCACCTGAAAATATGGGACAGGTGGAGGATGCTCACACTGACTTTCCATGCAAAGTGTTCGGAGATCAGGGGGGAGAAAAAGATGCGACAGGGGCTGGGGGAGGGATTTGGTGCAGAGAAAGCAGCTTACCTTTCCTCCTGCCAAAAGATGCCGGCACCCCACGCGTGCCTGGGTGCTGACGGGAGCCTGTGCGAGCCCCTGGCCGTGCCAGCGCTGCCCTGCCGGGCCCCAGGGCTCGGGGGTTTGGGGGGGGGGTTCCTGTGTTTTGGGGTGTTCAGTGCAGAGCCATCAGTCATGGAGCAGTGCAGGAGCAGAGGAGACCATGCTTCTGGAAATCACAGGTTTGGGGAGAGTCCTGAAAGAGCCATTTTCAAACCAG
Source organism: Elanus axillaris (assembly GCA_026212715.1). Classification (NCBI taxonomy): domain Eukaryota; kingdom Metazoa; phylum Chordata; class Aves; order Accipitriformes; family Accipitridae; genus Elanus; species Elanus axillaris. The sequence goes on along the minus strand of JANZLQ010000092.1, from coordinate 3,145,828 downwards.
CCGTAAATGGAATCAATTGATCAAATTATCAGTCAAGCTGCGTTTTAAACACCGATCCCATAAATCGGAATGGCAGTGGTCTCCATTAGATAGTTCCCCTTAAAACCACAGAGAAAAGATATCAGAAAGCCTGGGGGGAGATTGAAAGAGTTCCCCAAGTGCTTACCCAGGTCCAAATCCATTCCACCCCTTAAAAAAACTGCCAGTATTGACATATTAAGAGCCATCCTGCCAGAGCAGCTCCCTGCCTTTGAAGGCACAGGAGCTATTTCTGTGGCAACAGTGTCCAACAGCAGATATCCTTTAGGCTGTGGGGACTTCAGCAGGGCTAAGGACCACAGGCCAGAAGCCGGGAGGTCTCCCCCAGAGCCACCAGCCCTCCAAGAGGCACAGCACGGGGCGTCCAGGGTGGCTGGCTGGGACGCAGCGGGGAGATGGGACGGCAACACGACCGCAGGTGCCCCTCCACCCCTTCGCATCAAGACTTCCCTACTCTTCAGGGCAAGGTTTGGGAAGGGCTCTGGACATTTGGGACTGGTTTTCTGCTGATTTACAAGCCAAAGGACAAGCTGTAAACCTCAGCCCCTTAATTGCAGTCAGAGTACTGGCATAGCCCAGGTCGGACCTGTAATACTTGTATGACTGTGTGCGTTAATACACCACGCAGTGACCTGGTACTCTGCAAGTTCAATCATGCTGTAACTCATTATTAGGAAATTAGAGGAGATATTCTCATCCTACCCAGGCTTGCTGAAGATTTCTGGGGAGGCACAAGAGGACTACAGCTCCTCCGCTAATCACCCGAGAAAAGATTTCTCTGGAAACTGGGAGGCTTAGCAAGTCGAAAGCTAGAGCAAAAGCAGTGTGAGCTATAAGCAGCTCCTAACTCAGGTGAGAGGTTTGTGTGGGGGTGCTGCAGCAGCTGAAGCTAGCTCTGTAGTTCAATGGGTTTGGGTCAAGGACTCTTCGGAAGATGATAAGTGTTTTACATTAATATTGCTGGGAGAAATATTAAAAAGAAATTGTAGGTAGAGTCTAGGAGCTTCTGTGTGCGCGTGCCTTCAGGTTTTCAGACTTTTTTTTTTAAAAATGTTTTTCAAAAACTTAGAAGTTACCAGGTTTATTTATTTCTCTGCATATTTCTTGCAGAAAGAACAGCTGTTTGGGAAGAAAGGAAGAAAATGCCTCCTTCCCTGCCCATGCAGTGTGCTGGCACCTCCTGGGCTGCCCTCCCAGCACTGTCCAGCCCGACATTCCACCTCCCGTTTGATCTCCCCTCACGAGAGGCCTTCCTCCGACTGTTATTGTTATCACTAAATAGTGCCCAGGCAGGAGAGGCAAAATTACACCGCTCAGCCCTTTTCCTCCCAGGTGGAGGACCACACACGAGCACGGCCGGCGGTGTGAGAGCAACCTGCGCCCTGCGAGACGGAGGAGATAGCAAAGATGCACAAGATGTGTGAGAGATGGCAGCCGGCGTGGCAAGGCGTGGAAATAAAGATGTGAGAAACGTGAGACTGAGTCAGCAGAGAGGAAAAAGAAAAAAGGGGGGGGGGGAAGCAAGGCAGGCTGAGAAAGTGAGCTCACCGCATCCCACAGTAGATGCAGACCTTTAGGGCTCTGCAGCCACAGTGATTAGCCAAGACATGATCCAGCCTTTGCTGGCCTGATGCAGGGTAAGAGGTCAGCAGCAGGCTGATAAAACAGAGTCTTTTCAGCTCCTTTCAGGGGGCGAGATGGCTAAAACTCGACTGAAAAGGTCTCTGAGCAAACAGCCTTACAGTCCCCAAAAAGCATCAGTGGCCACTGGGCTCAGCTCTCCCTTCGCCCCCCAGAATGGACCCATTCGGGTGCAGATATAGATTAAGTCTTGCAAAGAAATAAGGAAGATGTTTCTTCCTAAGTTGTGCTCAGATGCTCTTGTCAGAGTTTAATTTGGGGAGGGGGGAAACGGTGCAGCTTTGTCCTTTTGAAGTGATATTGGTACCTGCTGTCATGAAGCCTTAATGGATGGGAAGATGGCTCTTGGCTGGGCTGAAATTCCCGAGCCCTGCCTTGTAAAAGAGGATCTGAATGTAAAAGAGAGGGGGAGATGTTTAACAGAGCCAAGACCTGGGGATCAAGAGGAGAGAGGATCATCCCAGCACATCAGGTTAACCCTTACAGTACCAATTTCTACAACTCTGAAAGCTGATCTGGATAAATCACAGCTAAGAAACATGGAGTTAAAAGGGGAAGAACAAAAGTTGGTGTCTTAAAAAAAGAAATACCCTTCAGAAACATCCCAGCTTGGTTTTTGGAAATGTCGTTTGTCTCACCCTGAAGCCTCTGCTTTCCTCTCCCATGCTCTGGGGGAGCAGCAGCACAACCCGCAGCCCCACAGGCAGTGGGTGACCAACTTTGCTGCAAAATCATTAACTCCGCTACAGATGCTTTCGCTAGTTTGGATAAACAGCCTGCTGTTGTTCTGCACATGTGAGTTACTGTAAGAGTTGGTGAAAGGTTCTGGATTTATAGCCTTGGAAAATGATTTATTTTTTTAAGCCCGCAGCTGATAAAGCTGGGGAAACGCCAGTGTGCGATTTCCCTGTATTGCTTCTTGCTCAAGCACTGCATCTCAGAGACGCCAGCTGTACAGAAGGGGGAGAAATTCTTAACAAAAAAGCCACAAAATCCACTATTCATCATGATGGTAAATACTGTTTATGCAGATCTGTGCCCATTCGGGCACAGACCCACCCAATCCGCTCTATTTCCAGTACCGAGCCATCTTCAGACGGGAACACAAGCAGGCTGGGGTTGGGGCGGATTAAAGACCTCTTATCCCAAAAGCAGATCCTCAGCAGACAACCAGCAGCCACCTTCTGGCACTCAAAGCTGTCCCAGATGCTTCAGAATAATTCTTTCGATCCTCTTTCACCTGGGCAAAGTGCTGCTTTGGGGTCAGGCTGCTCTCCCCTCTCACAAGCGATGTAAACCACGCTGCATCCAGCTTTTCGCACCCACCAGCAGGACCCAAGGATCCTCCAATGCCTTCACGCAATCCCCCATCCCACCAGAAAATCCTGCCTTCGATAATGCGGTCAAGGAACAGGATATACGGCCTCAGGATTGCGCTGGAGAAGCTGCCTGGTGTCTGCTTTGTGTGCAGAGTGAAAAGAAAAACCTCACACCTGACACCACCCCTCCGCAGGGATGTTATTGCTTTATCCACAGCTGTCTTTGCAGCATTGTTTTGGGGATCCTGAGCTGTTGGAACTAAGGTACAACCTCCCCTAAGTCTGGCTATACCCAGAGGTAGCGATGCCACAGGAGTTTGCCAAATTACGCTCATCGGAGGTTACAGCTATGCAAAATCTTATTTAACAGCAAAGTTATCTTACCTGCAGTATTCCGGCGCTGCCCCTTGGGAGTACTGGGAGCTGCCAGCCGTTAGTGCCAAGTAATTTCACACACCCTAGACCGCAGCACTTGCTTTAATGTGGGAAGCTGCTGCTACCTCTGTAATCACCTCCAACTCCAGCCTCTTGTGGGATCTGCTGCATTAAATCAGCACACGGGTTAAGATGCTTTGGATGTAGCCTTGTCCTGTCCAGCCATCCCCTGTATGACAGAGAAAACCACTTTCTATACGAAGGGTCTCCTCCCTCCACCCTTTTTCATCCATTTGGGACCCAGCAGAGAGCAAGCAAAAAAGTGAGGAAAGTCTGTCCCTATCTGTGAAGTCCTTGAAGGAGGAATTTACACTCAGCAGGCTCTTGGTCTGAAAAGCAGAGCGATGCTCCAGCACACTCAGCCCAGCCCCCTGAGAAGTGGTGGGGTAAGAGCTGTCCCCCCCCAGGACGGACACTCTGGGGATGGACTACAGGCTGCAACACTCCTCTCCTTGCCCGATTTAGTCAAGACATGAGAGCAGCTCCGTGTCCCCTGTCACTGCTGTGGCTACTGCTGACCCTGCCATCCCGCCTACGACACTTTGTGAGTTAGGTCACTCATAGTTTGAAGGATGAAACTCGGAACAGGAGCTGAAGTTTGGGCAGAAGTGTGGCATCCTCGGATGAGACCAGGGCATTTGGGCCAGGGATTGCAGGAGGGGAGCAGGGTATCGACTCGCTAACTCAGTCTGATGTCCTAGCCAGCCTTGATGGAAAATAATTGCAAACTGCTCCGTTGGCCATCTGTCCCCCCATCTCATGTACCCATTAGAGATGCTGGGCACGAGCAGTTTACTGTGGCCACCACCAATGTAGGTTCACCAGTTTGGGCCCAGCTAGGGTAAAAGCTGGCAAAATAGCTGTGGGACCCAGGGGGATGAAACTGGTAATAACACTTGGTGCTATGTGTGAATAATCAGAGGTTACCAAAGCCCTCATTAAGCAAACTAGGGTTGGCTTTCCAGAAGATGGGTTGAAAAGCAAATGTCTCCTTTTACAAGTGCAGTGTCTAGAAAAAGAATAGTCCCAGCCTGTTCTAGATAAGGGAAGGAGTAGGTATGTCTTAAATATTTCTATTACTTCAAAGTTCATAAATCTATTGGTTTAAAACTGTCAACAAGAAAGAGGAAATATGAGCTAGAGACATGGTTATCACCAGGAAAGGAATTTCCTCCAAAGGGAGAGCAAGACAGTAAGTCCAGGAAAGAGGGACAGATAGGGAAATACCTCTATGAGATGTTAGGAATCTGGACGAGCCTGATCTATGAATATCTTTTCATTGACTCCAGCCGACTTTGTCTCTGCCCCAGCACAAGAGAAGGATGGTCAGGGAAGATTTGTTTTCGACTCACTAGAAAAAAAAAAAAAGTAATAGAAACCATATGGGTTTATTGGTATTATTTTGTTGGGTTGTTTGGGATTTTTTTTATTTTTTTTTTAGAAAGCCTTTGAAATATTTCAGGCTTTTGTCAAAAAAAAGCCCTTTGCCCAGCTAGCCTCATCCGGCTTTTTGGTAGACTGAGCTGCTGTCCTCAGGGAGAAAAGTCATGTGGCAAAGAGGTTGTCTGGTCTGCAGGGCATGGAGAAAGGGTGGAAAGCCACAGGAAAGAGAAAGGAGACGGCAAGGAAGGAGCTTTTGGTCTCAGCCTGAGAGGGGAGCAATGCAAAAGGAAGAAGGAAGAGGGCAAAGCAAGGACTGAAGAAATGAGTGCCGGACTCTGCACTGGACACTGGGCTTGCTTTTGGTTCACACAGGACGAAACAGCAATGGTGTCGACCCTCAGAAACATCCAAACTACCAACGATGCTCAGCTTTGCTGCTATAACATCAGTATCTCTCCACACACAGCCCCCATTTAAGACCATCCAGACTGTGAAGCCACTGATGCTGTTCATCCTTTCCCAGCTATCGAACACACCCGGAGCGTTACTGCTCACAGCAAAGGAGACATGAAGAGCTGATACATTCCCAGATAGGGATGGGAAAAGGGCAGAGCTTATATCAGGAGCGCTCAGCACCGAATCAGGAGGTGCCTACAGAAGGCTGTGGCAATGAGAGCTGCACACGGAATGAGCCCTGCGACTGTCACCGCTCCCGAGGGCGATGGGGTACCTCCATGAAGATGCAGAGGACCAAAATACATGCTTCCCTACAGGTGTATCAGCAAATCTTCCAAAGATGTAAAGCGGCTCTTAAACAGAGCTGTGTCTGCACAGCCTCCCAATGCTAATGGTACTGAAAACATGACATTTCAGAGATCATCTTTATTGCACCCACCAGGTTGGAGCGGTCACGGCACGGCCTGAGCAGACGGAGCCTGCCCATCACCCCTCGTTCCGGACACAGCACTGCCTGGTGCATCTATTCTGGGAATACACCGAGGACTCAGGTTCCCAGAGCTGTCAGAGCAGCGCTAAATCCACCAAGAACACGTTCAAACAAACACATTACAGCAGATAAAGGATCAGATAGTTTGATGTCTTTGACTCCTACCTGAGAGCAACACAGCAGTACACTTGTACTCCGCCTGAATTTCATCCTCTCTCTGTATATCTGAAAATGGTTCTTTAATAAGCCCCATCCTTCCCCCACCCCTTCCCTTCTCCTTTTATCTAATTCTGCCTAAACTCACCATCCTGTCTTAGGGCAAAGTTCCCACCACTGCCAACCCCTCCCCTCCTTTCTCTTGATAACCCAAGCATTTTCAGCTCCATTCGCCTGTGCTCTGCTCTGTGGGTAAGCAGTAACTTGCTCATATAAGAATGTTTACATTTGAATATAAGTACAATTACACCAGCCGATCTAATAGTCTTCTCTGTATATGTTAGTGAGTACTTAAGGCCATTTTTTTGAAAGCCATTATGCTCATGTGATTTTCCTCAAAGCCTTTCGAAGGGATTTTGTTTTGACAGGAGGGCATTAAGGGGGTGAAACTGATAGCATAAGTACCACTTACAGACTTTGATCAGCTTGGGTCATAATTCTCTTGGAGAAAGTCTTGTATATATTAAGAAGGAAATTAATTTTATTGCCGCTGTGGTTTTTTTTCCTGCCAGTAACGTCCAAGCACTTGTGTTCAGATATTTGTGCGTGTGTGTGTGTGCAAGCCCCCTGACTTCAGAGTTGAAGTACAAGTTGGGCTGTCGTCCTCTCGGGGGAAGCACTGGAAAGAAGCTGCCAGCATGGCTTGAGCCCTCATCGCATCCCCCAGGAAGATGGTTCCCTCCAACAACATCCCACAGGGTAATGAGAGACTTGCAAAGCTCTTCCTTCACGTGCACTGGATTTAAAAGTTGTACAGAGGTATTACAGCAAGAATATACATTTTCCAGACTGCAACTATCCAAAGATAAGCAGATAAGTGGACCTCACAGATACCTACAAAGTATCATTTGAGATGCCCAATTTGCAGGCTAATGGTTTGAGAAGAGCTACATGAGATCAGGCTGAATATAGCGACTGTCTCTGCAGCCATGACACAGAGATGATGATCAGCTTTTGGTTCCAACCCAGCTGGTACACTAGGGAGAGGAGAGGCAGAACTGACTGGCACTGTAGATTTTGAGGTCAATAGATGTTTTCTCACAACTGGCCATAAGTCGAGCTCCCTACTCTGCATCTCAGGTCCTGTGCACACAGGGGAACAGCTGACACCATGTTTGGCACAGAAGCACACGGTCCAGGCTAAGACAGCCATCAGTGAACAGGGTTACAGCATCGTCACAAGCTCAGCTAGTGAGCCACGGGAGCTCAGATACATATTTAAAGCAGGGTGAGTAGGTGCAGAGAAACAGCCATGTTCTGCAGGAAGAGTTAAACTTGGTCATTGGAGCTTTTGGCCGAACGAGTAAGACCAAGGAACAGCTCGGCCAGTGGGGGAACTATGTAGTATCAAAACTACAGTAGACCTGAGTTGGTCATAAAAGAAACAAAAGAATAATTCTGAAAACCTCCCTTTGCATTTTTGCTAGTATTTTGGTTGTCTGGTCAGGTGGTGTTCCAGCCATCACTTTCCCTTGGTGCCACTCAGTGAAATGAAGGGACAGGAGAGCACGGACAAGCAATCTCCGGGAGCTGATAGGCATCTGCAGTTGTCACACATCTCAGCAGCACCTTGTCAGCAGGTAGGAGCTGGCTGTGGTCTGTAGCCTGTGGTCATCAAGTACATTCCCTCCTTAAAGACAAGCTGATGATGTCACCCAGAAGTACAGAGTCATGTGAACGTGTTCCCGCCCTCCCCAAAATCTTCTATCATCCCATGCCTTGGTCTCCATCAAGGAAGAGTGAACTACACACGCTCACCCTCCTGTATTGGCTGTAACACATTTCTGCAAGATGTTTGGAGTGGAATTAATCCCACTTAACATTGGCAACCTAAAAGCGATGTCTAGTCTAAGCTAATGTTTAGTCTAACCATAACGAGAAGATGGATCAGCTCCTCAAGATGAGTCTTTCCACCTCCTTAGCCATCTCTAGAGGCACCAGCCTTTTGCCAAGGACAGTAAAAAAAGCACAAAGAGCTGAAGCAGACCCTTACTTTGCCTTCGGCTAGAGCCAGAAAGATGCCTGTCTTCATGTGGTATCTCTACAGTGATACAGGAACTGCATCATAAAGAAAAAAAAAAATCACACAAAAAACTGTAAGAAAGACCTGTAACTTGGCAGAACAACCCCCCAAAAGGCAGAAGTGGCATGCATTACCTAGGGTGGCCCATTCAGGTGAGTTACAACTGCACTTCAGCTCAGGTGAACAAAAAATCTGAGGACTTTCCTCCTAGTCGTATCCCAGTCCACGTTGTCAGGTAGAAGATGCTTATGGGCTACAGCTTAACAAAGCCTAGATGAACTTCTGAACCGGTTCCAAGCACGATACGCACACCAGGAGATCTTCTATTGCTAGAGGCAGTAGTAAATAGATGCAAAAAACCCAGTGGAATCCCACCCCATTTGAAATTTAACTGGGACCTAACTTCAGATCAGCAGCTATCTAGCCCTAATTCAACTCACATGTGAGCATTTCACATTAAGAAAGTGCTTTAATTCCTGCTCAGGTCAGCCAGCCAGCCAGAGTGAGCCTTGGTTTGAGATCTCCCTGGAAGCAGGATGCTTTTAGCAATATTGGGTTCTTTGGCAGGGCGATACATCACTGACAGGTACTGAAAAGAATAGCCCCTCTTCATCCTTACCCCCACTCCCTGCCAAATCCAGATTGGAATCGAGCACGGAAATGTTTGTGCATAGCTAGTGAAGCTGGTTCGAAAATTTTTGTCAAAACAGATTTCCATCAGAAAATGACACCCTGTTGGCTTTGGCAAATTTTTGTTCAGGAACAAAGTGGAGAGAAAAAAAAATGTAAATGTCAGCGTGCCCTTTTGACATTTTCCCCAACGAAAAGGATGGACTTTCTTGCTTTGAAATGACTTTTCCTTGACATTCATTTTCTACATTCAACTCAAAACAAATCAACTTTTCTACCAAAATGGAATTTGTTGACTACTCTAAGAGGTTTTTTCCTTTTGGAACTGAATATGCAGAAATTCTAGGATACTGGCTTTTTCCCCCATTCAGAAAGGAATCACAGGAAAAAACAACCCTTCCTTTCTTTTCTGGTAAGTCAAAGATTCATTCTTCGTACCAGCCAGGCCCCTTCCATCCTCTCGGCTGAATTTCTCTATCTCTTCTTGCTCATCCTGGAGTGACACTTACCTTCAACTTAACTGTTCCCTGGATTTTCTGTTGCCTAACTGTTCCCTTTTTTCCTGCGTCTCTTCTCCCTGTCCTGAGTTGACATCAGAACCCTCAGAAAAACCCAAAACCAAAAGCAACTCGAATACCGCGCGTTCAGCTGGTATCCAGCAGATGTGAAGTGTTTACCCTGGAGATCACCAGTTATCTCTGTACTCCCAAACTTTCTCCCAGCGTTCAGCTGTGGCTTTTAGCCTGGGAGGAGCAGCAGCAGCAGCTCTCGGTGCTCCCTCCGCCTGCTGCCAGCCATAGGAGTGACCATTTTCTCAGTCTGCCTTCACCCACTCTCCATTAAGGACTGTAATCCGCAAGGATTTCTCTCGCCCTCTCCTGCAAAAAAAAAAAAGAACAAATGTTGGGAGAGACAAAAAAAAAAACCAAACGAACTGTGTCTTCTCTAAAACCAGCTCCAGTTTTTCAGCTCAGGCATTGTCTGGTGAAATGTGATCTACATTTTCCTCTACGCAAAAGGTTCCCAAAACAATTGGGAATTTAATTCAAGAGAGTGTAATATAGATGCATTTTCCTTAAGCTCAACCATCTGCAGTGAAGTGTCTCATCTATGCTGACTGTGTGGCCGTCTTCTGCCATCAACGGACAGTAGATCTACAGCGAGAGAGATCCCCACCACATTGCTCCATTGGCTATAAAGGGCCCTCAGATCCCCATCTCAGAGAGCTACAGTTTGCCAAGACACATGGCGCATCGCTCCTTACCTTGGAGTGCAGTTCTGGACTCGTACCAGCTTTGGCAAACAGGGAACTGGGACTCTGCTCCATCAGTGCAGTATTTCCCAGCCTCTTTGCTGTAAAAGAAGAGTGAAAAGGTCTCAAATACACTCTTGTCTGACCTCCGCAAATATAAATCTCAGTTACCGAGTACTGACGTTGCAAAAAGGTTCTGTAACAAACCTGGAAAGCAAGCAGTCCTTAACACAATGTCCTCAGCTTCAGCTTTTTGAGATACACACAACTCGAGCACTGAAGGGTCCCAAGTGCGTATCAGCACCCAGGGAGCAACACGGCTCAGGCAGAGCAGAGGTATGGCCCTTACTGTGCCGTCCTGCACAACAAAGTTTTCCGTCGGTGATTATCAGACCCTCACAGAGCCACGGACTGCTACCAAGGGATCCGTGAGAGATACCTGGGGAAAGCAAGTCTGTAATCAGGAGCTTAAAATGCCTTTGCAGGGCTCATGGGGAATTTAGGGGGGAATCTTCAACTCGGAAAAAGATTGCAAATGGTTAGACTAAACCCCTATTTTTTACTCAGTTGAAGCTGATGAAATGTCTACCTCCTCACCCCCACATCTCTCCTACATGCAGTAGATTATCTTGCTTGAAACTATCTACGTGTTCCCACAGGGACTTCCCAGTGCAGGTCTGCTCTCCAGCAAACGAGCAAGCCTGCAAAGCCAAGCCGCGCTCAGGTCCTGCCTTGCCCAGAAGCACAGGAGTTTTTAAAGCCGGCGCCAAGGATTTCCCTTGCATTTGCAGCTGATTCAGGGTTAGACCTGAAGCACCTCGGAAGGAGCATTCCCTTCTGTCTTGCTAGCCCTGGGGAAATTGCACCACAAAATAGCATCTCGACGTGATTTGGCCACCCTGGCTACTCCCCCAGGGGCTGGGGAAAAGGACTCGGAGCTTAGAGCCAAAAAGTGACCGCAGCATTTTGTGTCCAATTCGATGTGCTCTGAGAGCAGTGGATTTTACCAAGGGGTTACAGGCTGCCGGACCTCCCTGGTGTGATGAAACTCAGCTGCTGGAGGCAGGAGAAAGCACTTTAGATAAGAGGCCAGCAGAGGAGGGGGG
>JANZLQ010000092.1:3086995-3134738 GCA_026212715.1 Elanus axillaris | reverse complement strand
GGGGGGGAGAAGAAAAAAAAAAAAAAAAAGACCAAGCATGCGGGATATTTGATGCTGTCAATCATAAATCTCACAGGGTCCCTGTGGAGAAGGCTGGAGTTCAGAGAGCCACAGGCATCCACACCTCTGTCCCTCCGGGCAGGACAGCCGATGCTCTCGGCTCAGGTGGCCGTGCTGCACATACAGGACCCTCCTCGCTAGCTGCTCCCCAGCCTCCCTGGGGAAGATGCCTCCAGCACCGCAGCCAGTGACCCTCAGCAAGGCAGAGAAATTCAGGCTGACAATTTATTGATAACATCAAGCAACACTTGAGCTTCTCTGTGGACCTGAGCACTCCCTGCTCAGAAGGACACAGGTGGTGGGAGCAAGGGATGTTTTCTGAAGTCCCACCCGGCCTCACACTTTCCTTCCTGCCACTTCCAGGTTTCTTGATCAAGGACAATCATGTCCCAGCCCTCCCTCCCCTTGCCGACGAGCAAAACACAACCTCGGGGCTTTGCTCGGGTGCAGGAGCAGGTGCTGTGCTGACAAGGCAGTAAGGGGGAGAAACCCCAGGCTTCCTGTACAAAGTAGCCTTTCAGCACTGACTTTCTTGGCTTGTTTCTTGCTGGAAAGGAAGGAAGAGGGTGAATGGAGCTCAATAGGTATTTAAACAAACACACACACACTTACTCAGCAGCTCAAATCATTGCTCTCAATCAGTCTAGACTGCAGATCAGCAGAGCCACGCTAGATGCTATCACAGAGAACCTAACCCTAAACTCTAGTCAAAATACTTAACTACCATTTTTCCCCCCAAAGCATCACTGTTGTAATGTTAAAATTGCATCATTCCAGCCCCTGTGAAGGGAAAGCTGTTGGCAAGGAGCTGCGCTGCCCATACTGCACGCTTCCAGTGAAAGGCAGTTGATGGTGATGTCCAAGCACAAACTTGCAGGAAAGCCTCCGCACAAGTTTGGTGACATCACGAAAGCACAGAAAGGAGCAAGCCCAGCCACATTTTGTGTTTTCTTTGCCTTAAGAGCAGTTTGACCCACTGACCTTCACACTAGCAGTCCTAGAACATGGCAGCATTTATTTTGGCCAGCTGAAAAAGTAAGGCAATGAAGCAAATTAAAGGATGAAAAAATTTGGGTTTCTTAGCTACAAGGAAATTCTTGAGTGGAAATATCCATTTCCCAATATTTTGATCACAAAGATCTCAGCATCTCAAATACAAAATTCGTTCTGAAAACTTTTCAACCCTTCCAGAATAATTTTTGCATGCTTGACCTCAACAGTCCAACAAGGCAAAAATCCCAGCTTCCTCCAGACAGTGCAGTATCACACAGTCTTGTCTTGGTTTTGTCCTCTTGTGCAGAAGCTTTCTTCTTGCATTACTGAGACGTTACCCACTGGGTGAAGGCATTTCAGAACTACGCAGTACTCTTAAATACTCTCTAGACCAAAAAGCTTCCCGGGTCCCTCTGCCCAGCCTGCAGCTGCCAGCGTTGCACAGGCACCCCAGCTCCTGCAGCGCTGCCACGGATGGCAGCGTGGGCTGATGTGGTGATGTGCCACTTTTCCAGCTTCATTAGCAGAAGCCCAGATGCTTTATGGCTCAGAACCCAGGCTCCTCTGCAGCAACGACACTGACATCAGCCAGAGCTAGACGTGCACCTACGGAAGCAGGGGCGCCACGAAGGAGAGGACAACAGGAATAGCAGCCCAGGGTTGCTACCTCTGGCATTTGGGGTGAAGCTATTTTTACTCGTTAGCCTGGTTCAAGGCACAGGAGCTCAGTCTAACCTGGCATTAACCTCCATTTACTACCAATGGAAACAGAGCTCTTCTATTTCTTGCCTACCTCTCTTTGAATGGGTTGAGCAGCCCTTTGGAGCTGCCCATCGCTCTCCAGAGACTACCGCGGGTACCTGAAAGCCCAGCAGAGGTGACGTGCTGCCTCGCTGGGAGACCTCAGCACCAGGAGGTGAGCCTGCTGGAGAGCAGCAGGAGCAGGGCTCCCTCATGAGGAGGGACGAGCTGGGAGGAGAGGGTGACCCCAGCACAAGCAACGCCCTCACCAGTGGGGTGGTGTCCTGCAGGGTCCGAGTACAGCAGGGGCCATTGACAGTCCCAGATAAAGGGAAGGATGAACCAAATCTCGAGTCCACCCGGTGCAGAAGGTGACAAAGCCAAAGACAGAACTAGAGGCAAAGGGGTAGAAGAAGATGGGCTACCTACAGGAGAGGTCCCAGGTCCAGCTACGACAGGAGACAAGTTACTTACGCATCCAGTGTCCGTACAGAAAATCAAGTTAGAGACAAACCGCCTACAGCAGAGGTTCCAGCTGCACCCCAGAGGCAGAACAGGAGCCAATCTACCTACAGCACATACCCACAGCCCATCCAGGAGGCTAGAGACCTACCGGGCGCATCTACAACATAGCCTAGGAAGGGAGCAAAGGCCCAGGGCTGCCCTTAAATAGTGCTCCAGGGCCATGAGAAGAGGAGGGGTGGGTAGAGGCCCCAGGTGAAGCTGGCCAGGTCAATTAAGGCCAATTAGTGCCTAAAGACGACCAATTTGCACCTGCTCCTGCTGTGATGTCTGCCCTGGCAGGGGAGGGAGAGGCTGCTGGGACAACCTCGAGGGACCCCGGGTCGGGGTTGGGAAATCGCACTGAGGAAACAGCTTCCAAGGACAGCAAGGACCTGAGCACATCCCACTGCCCAAGCCTGTGAGTCAGGCTGGTGGGGAGCCAACAGAAGGATCTGATGTGGCGGATTCGCTAAATGGTGACAGATGGGACAGATGTGCCGTTTCTGCCCTTGACACCACATAGGAAAAATGTAGTTTCTCGCTGTTACACACATACCTGTGAATTGCTGGGGATGTTTCACCTGTACCTGTTTCTAGAGGAACATCAGGGCAGAGTTCTTCCCTTGGAGCTCTCCTTCCCAACCAACAGACTCACGAAGGTGGTTACCACCTCCGGCCATCGATGCACCTCTGCTTCCCGAGCTCACACCGCTCTGTTCTGGGCACCTACACAGCAGAAAGGAGAAACGTAGCAATCACCATGGCACGTGGAAGACGACTCTCAGATGCACCTTTTAGAGGATGACCAGACTTTGAAGGTGCACAAAGTCTCGTACGGCCTGAGACTTTAATTGTTGCTCTGCATCGTGTTTCTGTCAGGCGTGCAGAGCGAAGCAGATAGGGGAGGGGGAAGCTCGAAACGCTATCTGCCGATGGCTGAACCGCCAGACGTGAGGGCAGTTTCCAAGAACACATTGACGTATTGTACAGCAGAGGGAGGCCTTCAGAGCACGCGTTGACTCTATGCCAGGCCTAGGCAGTGTGCTGCTTTGTATTAATTTGTGTAACTTCATGAATAAACTGTGCTTGGCTTGTATATGAATTTTAAATGAATTGTTAACACATTTTTATGAATCGAGGAGGAGGTGCTAGCGGGGGAGGTTGACTGTTTGTTGTTTAAAGCAGAGGAAATCAATCATGGTTTTTCGCAAAATAAAACTTTATTGAGCTGTAATAAACAGATACTTCTAAAAAACATTTAAAACCACATAAAAAACAAGTGGAAGGTGCTTGACTGCTTCAGCATGAATCGCAGGTCAGTGAATGCATATCTGTATTAAAGCTCCTCATTTTTTTTCCTAACATCAAGAAGGAATATGAATTGAAGTGCTACATCGGTGCCTTCACGGCAGGTGGAAGATGTGCCTGTGGCCCCATGTCTGGGGTCATCGAGAGACCCCGTGCAGCAGCTGCCAGATGCCAGTTTGGAGATGTTTTGATGCAGGATGCTTTGCTGTGCCAAAGGCTGCCCGTTGCACTTGGTAACGCAGGAATACACTCACTGTCTGTGCTTTCTGCTCCCATGGATCCTCTCCCGTCCTTCCCAGAGACTTTTGACTCGTAAGATGGTTGGGAAACACAGCCTCCCACATCTATTTCTTCATCCTTCTTTTAGCAGTGGCAAAGGGGATTCTGCTTAAGGTTGTTGCTGGGGAACAGGGAAAACAGAAGCAAGAAAACTCTGGGATTTTCCCTATGAAGATCTGAAGCAAGCCGGCTTTAATTAAAAACAGAGGAGCAGCTCTTAGTATGGCGAGTCCCTCCCTCTCCTCCTATCCACTGGCTGCTGCTGTTGGGAATGTGGGGTCACAGAGCTAAAGAAAAGACACCTACGCCAAGGGGGGGTCACTTTGGTGGCCTTCGCAGTGAAATTATTCCTCTTCCTCTGTTCCATAGCCTGAAGAATGAAAAACTTCAGATGTCAGCATGGATGAGAGAAAGACAATGAAGAAAGATGAGAAAGCCAGAGAAGAAAAATATTCAGGCCTACAGGATCTCCAAGGCTTTTGCTACTACATGGCAATCAGGTTTCCAGCGGAGGGAGCAGAACCTCTCCTGCGGTAGAATGAAGGCAACTCCCTGACTATGTAATAGAGGTGTAAATAATAGAGAACGAAAAAGAGACCCAGGCCGAGAGAAACCTCAAGTGGAGAAAGTTTGCATTGCTGCCTGTTCCTGCAAGCTGAGTTCTTCAAAGCCAAACTCTCCCAGCCAGGAGACAAACCAGTTCTGCTAGTTTCCCTCCCAAAATTCCAAGTCATTCATCTTGGAATGGGAAACTCGACTGGAAAACCAATGGGCTGGATCTTGTTGCTTCCATTACAGACTTGTGTTAGTGTTATTCATAAAAGGTCCTGCACACTGAATGACCAATTCCTGGATTGCTTCCAAGGATTATTTAAACTTTTCCATAGTTTGGAGGTCTCAGTTTGAATGTGTGACTTTGGCCAGTGTATTGATTGATGTTGCTAAAAATGCACACGCCGCCCACCNNNAGGAGAGTATGTGTTTTGGAATGTCTCTGGATTACTTCTAATAGTGAGCTTCTTGCTTGCTGGAGATCAACGGTGTTTGTTGTTAAAATAAGTGGATTACTTCAAAAGGCAATTCCCTGGTCCTCTGCCCATGCACGCTGGCTGTCATTTTGGGGAAGCTGAGGACGGAAGACAAATTTTCAAAGTTCATGAGCAGAGCAAGGAAAACACAACCTTGCTCCTTCAGCTGCAGAGGCCGGTTTTCTGTGCCATTGTGTCTCATGGCTGCAATCTCTGATGCCCCATAAAACAAAAGCTTCAAAGCTGGAGTGTTGCCCATGTCCATCCTGCAGATATCCCTAATGCTGATGGGTGGGACCAGCAGGGTTCCTTCCCCATCACCAGGTAACGCTGCTTCTGCACAGCATATCCCAGCACAGCAGCATCAAATGAGCTTCTTCATCTCACCTAGTGCTAAACATCAAAGCTGGAGGGTAGACAACCAGCTGTCCAGACACCTTCCAAATCAAGGGGAAAAGGGCAGCTCTTCTAGCGTGTCATTCATCCATTCCCACCCGAGGTACATCTGCTGCTGGGGTGGACTGAAGCACCCAAGGAAAGCACCTCTGTGTCTCCTCTAAGCTTAAAAGATCCGCTTAAACTATATGTCATACTCTTGGATCGCAAAGGCCAGAGCTGCACAGAGCACAGGACATCTTGAAGTGCTTCCTAGGACAGAAAGCACAAGGTTTATTTGTGACTTTTACCCTCATGGCACGTGTGGGCAGGCAGGAAGAAACGGTGTCTTCAGCCCTGCTACGTGGGGTTAAAAGGAGCGGGGAAACAAGTCAGGCAAGAGATTTCAAAGTTGGGACCAGAACATTTGCTGCGTAGGGACCGGCGCAGCGTGGGATTGTGGTTTGTCTGAGTATAGGAAATGCAGCATCGCTCAGCAGAACAGAGCTCGTAAAGAACTTGGGCTCTTCTGGGAGACAATTAAATTTGACCAGCGTAAACTCAGGGGTTTCTGATGGAATTCAAAACAAGGGATGGATCCAGTACGTGCAGAGACAAGACAAGTCACACCAGCAATGGGTTGTTGTGTAGGTTGGGATTTGCTACCGGTTTACTTACCTTACATCGCACAAAACCGTGTGCTACTAGGCAGAAAAATACCAAAAAAAAATTCTTGAAGCCAATGGACCTGAGATGTCAACACCACCACCAAGGCACAAACTCAAGATCATTCGCAACATTGGAAGACTCGACGGGTAGAGAAAGAAGACTTCCAGCAGCCTCAATCTGCAAGAGAATAGTGTAAAAACCGTGACACGAAAGAAAATTAGAAAAAGAGAACAGGAAAGAATAAAGGTGGGGGTTTCACTATGTGGGTTCTGAGCTTGTAAGAGGTCACATTTTCCGGCTATTCTTTGCAAATACGAGTGTTAGAAATGGGCTTTATTTAAAGAAAATGAAAGCTCAAGTAATTACATGGCTTCAGAAGCCAGGACTCTAAGAAAAACATCAAGTATTTCAAGAGTTGGCAGGGCTGTCTGTGGAAAAGGAGTGAGTCACGGTGTCTTTTTTGACTCCTGGGTGGGGGAGGGAGACGAGTGCAGCCGCTCCGGAGTGGTGGGGAGGCTGCTCAGCGGCTCGCGTGGCTGTGGGCCCACTGGCCATCTCCCCAGCATCACTGCGCACGGCTGCGATGGGAGACACGGAGGGTGGTGTGGCCGGGACCGGGGATGCAGAGCCCAGCGTGCCCTCAGCTACCTGCCTGCGGTGCAGAAGGGACAAAAAAAAGCAGCAGTCCGGGCGAGGGGCAAGAAGGTGATGAAGAGGCAGTCCCTGGGCTTGCAGGCACAATACTCTCTCCCTCGGCGTGCAGGAGGGAATTCGTTGCAAGGCAGCAGCTCTGAGCCTTGCAGGGAGGTACAAATCCTTCTTTTCCTGGGCAAAGACTTTGAGATGCTGAACTGTTCCTTCTTTAAAGGGATGCAAACAGACCTCGGCTCGTCCTGCCCAACGCTAGCAGGAAAGGGTAGAGGGAGGATCAAGACATTAAACACAGGCAGCACAGCGGGAGCAGGGATATGTTATGCTTTGCTTGAAGAATGCAATCAATATTTTAGCAGTCCCAAAGCTAGTTTGTTGTTTTTCTTGTACTTAATGTCCTTCCAGCCTACTACCTCCCTAGCCTTCCCCATCTGCTTTGTCCTGCATACGTCCCTGGTCCCAGTGCATTTGAGTTAAATTACTTTTCAAACCGAGTCCCTGAGAGCCAGAGAACCTCCTCCGTCCACTCGTAAGCTGTATGAAGCAGCCAGATGAAGGGCATCCCTGGAGTCGGGTTGCGACTGCTCCCTTGGGTCTGGAGGAAGAATCAGCCCGTCTCACTGCAATATCCGTACGTGCATCCCTCAGCAAGACTGCGCATCTTGGAGGACACGCAGCAGTCATCGGGAAGCCCCGGAAACCACACTTGGGTGGCAGCAATGGGGTGGAAGGCAGCACTGGGAGAGGAGGCAGGGAGAAGCCACTGGCTGGCGATGCTGTGCACGGGAGAAGTATGAACAGAGCCAGGCAGGGAGCCAGAGCCTGCGAGCCAACGGGCCATTGCCCACACGGGTGGGATCTCCTGGGTGACCGGCAGAGCGCTCCCCAAGCATCCAGCTCCCCAAAGCCATGATGCAATCCATCTCAAGGAAATGGGGACAGCTCATTACAGGAATTACTTCCAGGCAGCCGGCTACACAGGCCAATAAGATCCCCATTGATTTCTGATTGCCCTCCTTCCCAGCAGAGGGAGTTTGGGAGATACTTCTGCATTGATCCAACCTGTTGTTTCCATAATGGGGTTGTTACCAGATGAAGTTCATGTTAAAAAAAAAAAAAAAAAGTTGTTATTTTCAGATGTGCTGAAGCTCCCACTGCTCCAAGGAGCAGGCATTGGCACCATGTCAAAGCAACAATCTCCTTTTCCTTGACAGCCCAGTGAGCAGAGTGACAGCTTCACTTCACCTCACTGGTATGCACCATGTCATTGCCGATGTTGATCAGCAATGTCTTGAATTCATAGTCTATGAATTGCAGTCAATGGTCAAGATCCCATGGCTATCCTGGGGCAGGATCAGCCCAGAGACTCCCATCACCCTCCTCACGCTCTTTGTATGATCAGCGAGGCCATCTGCGCTACACCTGACTGTAAAGGAGGATGTTGGGATCGGGAGCTCACAACTGGGGACCTGGTAAAAGCCAGCAGTTGTAGGGCTGTCTGGCTCCCCCGGGACACCAGAGAGGACCCCAGGGAGCCCTGGGGACTCTAGCAGGTCCCTGCGGGTGGGAAGGGTCCTCCCAGCAGAGCTGCTCACTGGATCAAGGTCTAAGGAACAAGTTCTCCAGCCAGAGGTTGGGTGGCTTAGTCTGGATTCTTTGAAGCCCACCCTCAGTCATATAACTCACGCAGTCATTTTTTTACCTAGACTAAACTCATTTTCTCCCTCTCTGCCATTTAATTGGCTCCATAGGATGAAGAGATACCCTTATTTTCTGTTTTACAGAACGCTATATCCCCTCATGCAACAACTGAAGACACTAATAACTCCATCTAATTACAGCATGAGTGATCCCTGTTAAGGGGAATGGCAGATATGCTGGTATTATTTATGTCACCTGCTTTGCTCCATGCAGTGCTCAAGCCACCTCCGCTTGCTTTTTTTAGCAAGCACATTTCATTTTTCACTCCCCACTGTCATCCCCTTCCCTGTCTCATTCAGAAACTTTACCCACTTGTTCTATCACAGCCTGTCTCTCCGCTACCCTGTGATATAAATCAGCATTAATTATGCTGGTAAAAACCTCTAAATCACTCATTGTCCTCATTATTATTATTTATCCTAGCCTGAAGGTGACACATGCAAACGCAAGCTCTTCCGTACCGCTAGCAAGGATTTTAATGGGTTTACTGGCTTGGCAACCCGAGTGCAACACCTTACACAGAGTTTCCTAGCGGGGCTGCGTCCGCCTGGTTCTGCATCCCTCGGTTTGGGTCCATCGGTTCCCTGCAGGGTGATTCACAGCCTGATTAACTGCTCCCTTCGCTGGGGGGGTCGGGCCAAAACGCTCGGGGGTACATTGCCCTGCGAGCATCGGGCTTGCTTTGCGATCACTGTTGCAAAAGCATTGTCTGCGTGCTGGAATCACCTAATTAAAACTTGCATCCACATGGATGTGTGCAAGGAAGAGCAGACAGACAACTTTTGTCTGGGATTTTCAGAGTGGTTAAGCTGGCAAGCGTTAATAATTTTTTCCCCTCTCAGTTAGCTCATAAATTGAAGGAGTTAAAGCTCTGTAATTCCAGACCGTGTAGCAAAAACAGCGCCTGTAAATAAACAAACAACCCAGCCTTTTTCCTTCTTGGCCTCCCCTGATCAGGAAATACAAATGTAAGAAATAAATTGAAACTGAAGAAGCTGGAAGCCAATTTGCCTTCCTGGAGCAAACACAGATCGAGCACAGGAGCCAAGGTGGCAGCTTCTGGTTTGGAGAGGGTCCCCAAATTGCAACCGTACCGATGGCATGCAGCCTAAAAAGCCAGCTCTCTCCTTCCCTGATGCCAGCCAAACGGCATTTCTCTACCCTCACCTCTCCATAAGCTCTATTTTCCAGTCCGCCTCCCCCATGCCTCGGCAGGGCAGCACCGGCCCCGTGCAGCCGCGACGGCGTGAGCCGACCTCCAGCCCCCCAGGAGCAATAATGTATGGGAGTATCGATCCTCACACTTGTCACTCCGGATGGATGTGCCACCGCTAAATCCCTAACCTTTAGCTGTGCCTGGAGTCTGTAAGCTCCCACCCTCTCCTCCCGCCAGGCAGCGAACACCATGTCCAACAGCCTATTAGCAGGAGAACAGCCTGTCCCCTGTCAAAACACACAAGGTGCCACGGTCCCCACGGGAATGCCGGCGGCTGCTGACAGCACTCTGGCGTGCCTGCCTGCCTTCCCTGCCTGCATCGCGTCCTGCCAGCATCCCCAAACCTGCGGGGAGCAGCAGCGCCGGGGAGCCCTGGCTGCTTCAGCTGAAGAGCAAAAGGAGCCTGGAGCTAGCAAAGGGAGGAGGCACCGTCCACTTGCTGGCTTCAAGACCCAGTTTTCCATGACACGCAACAGGGATAGTGATGGCCTTCCTCCCGCCAGCCCTCCTCATCATCTGCAGGAGGAGAAGGGATGCTGTTCAGGACAGGATGTAGGCAAGGGGAATGATTTTAGGCTCACACTACATGCATTTCGAAGTGTGCAGAGAGCAAAGGCCTGATTCTCTCCTCTTCGGCTTCACAGAATTACTTGCAAGCATTAAGGTTTTTGAAATGAGATCAGGAATGTTTTTATAGTTTCTTTGTTGCAGGAGAAATGATGCGGACTGATGAAGGCAGGTAATGAACTCCAAGTGATTTATTTCTAGTAGGCATCCAAAAAACCCATGACAAATTAAAAGCCATTAATTATTTCAATAAAAACATGACCACACCACACGTGGCCCCACCCCAGTTAGCTCCTGCCTGGAACTCAGACAGCATCTCGGTTTTAGGGACATCCAAAACCTTGGTGGCTTTGAGGCATCCTTCATATAAAATGAACATTTTTCAGCGTGTAAAATGGGACACACAGAGCCTGGGCTGGTATAAATCTGTTGGTAAGTTCACATTCACGGTCTTTCTCAAATCGCTGTCCAAGGAATTAAGCGCTCCTCAAACTGTTCAGAATAAACAATTTGCCTGAAGCTTAATTCCTGCGGGGCAATTTCTTTTCAATATAGGAAATCACACTCTAAATGCATGGATTTGGTGGCATCTTTTCAAGCCTTGCCATGGTAGGACCATCTCCCCCTGGCTCTGCTGTGTGGGGGCTGCAGTGCACCCGTATGGCGAGAGCCCCATCCATGTCCTATTGCTCAGGCAGCCTTTCCATCACTCCAACCTCTGGACACCTGCCAGGGCAGTCCCCGCAGCCACAATGTTCACAACGCTTCTTCTAAGGTAGGTCTGACACCTTCACATGGCTCCACCTTTCCTGTCCTGATCCTAAATATTCATTTACTAAGTCCAGGTTTACCACATGGCGAGTTAAACCATATGGTTAGAGTTGAAACTCCTTCACTGTTTTCCTCTAGGCTGTGCTCCACGTGGGAGCTTTCCTAGCCAGCATCCCTCCGGGATGAGGCACACCAGTCTCAGCCCAAAACTCTTTTTTTTTTTTTTTTTTTTTTCAGTCATTCGTAAGGAATCACACAATCCCTATGTGTCACTCAGCTCTCTCCAGTAATAACTTTTGAAATCCATGGGTCCATTTCAATCAGCTTGGACAAAAAAGGCCCCAAAAGCACTAAGAGTTGCCTTGGTTTGATGGCTGTAGGCAGCTGGATAGAGGCAAAATGCTGAATTACTGCCCTTGATGGTAGCGGGGCTGTGGCTGGAGCTCAGCGAGCCTTTTAGCTGCTGGAAAAGGCACACAGGAGAGAGATCTTTGAAAGGCCCTAACCTCAGGAAATGTCTCGATCAGAGCTCACACCTTATTAGGCACGCGATAATCCAGCCACAAGACACAGAGCCACAGGAAACCACGCTCCCCAAGTCCTGCTCCTCACAGATCAACTTCGTCTTAAAAAGAAAAAAAAAAAAAAAAAAGGAACCACAGATAAAATACAACGAAAAGCCTTTCATAAAGCATAGACTTCTGGAGCGGGCACTTCTGAGTCCTCTTGCCATAACAGAGGTGGGCTTGGGACTGCTAGGACGTGCAAACATCGTTGCTAAAACAGAAGGAGGGAGAGACACTAAAAGACAGCAAAGAGGATTCCCATCCAGATCTAGAGAGGATTGTAGGTGCCAAGATCCGCTTTAATGAGACTGAGGAGCTAAAAAGCTTTGAGAAACTCTACCTACTTAAGGATGGCTTGGTTTTAATAGCAATTCTTGCCTAGATTTCTTTATTTATATTGGTTTTATCCTATTTCTATGCAAGTTTTTACAAGACCAAGAAAAATCTTGAATTCATGTCAAAACTCCATTTCTCTAACTGGAGAAGATCCTCTTAGCTAATGTGGTAGCTACAAGCCAGTAGCAAACAAGGTTTGATTAATTTGATCTTGATTAGAGCTAAAAGACTTTTTTTGGCCAGAGTTATATTTTGAAGCAAAATAAGTGGAAACTCAATCAGAGCAAACCACTCCGTAAAACATTTGTAAAACACAAATAATTTGGCAAGCTCAACAGCGGAGAAAACCCAAACACTTTGTTTTGTTATTTTAAAGCAAAGCATTTAATTACAGTCCACTTTTAGTTAAAAACGTCTTTCCGTTTTCTTGAGAAATGCTTCTCAAGATTTCTTGAATGCAAAATGAAATTCATTTCAAATTGAACAGAAGGTTTTTTGGCCCAAGAATATCGTTGCTTATTTTCTAATTCGTCAAAAAACGTGTAGCTGTGTTGCCATTCATTCTCCTGCAAACAGAACTGACACCATTTCTTTCCTTAGCGCTAACAAATTCAAAGCCATGGGCTAAATAACAGGGTCTAATACACACTTTTGTGTGGCCAAACCTGTGGCCCAAGCGGGGATTTGACGTTCGACTTTAAATGCTACTTGTTCCTCTAGATTACATGCGTGTATGTAAATATGTTCTTAATGAGGGTTGGGGAAGAGGACACATACTGGCATTTTCATTTAATGTATCACTAATTTGAGGAGGCTTAGGAGTCATGAGCTGTGACCTCCTCTTTCACGGCAAGCTGCGAGTCCCAGCCTTCACTGGACTGGCAACCTCAGCCAGGAATTCCCTCTGATTTCCTACTCAAACTCGATTCCCCCTGCTTCCTTTATTATTACATTTAACCATCCCTGACATGCTTTTGGCAACCTCCTCAGAGATAATCAGGTTGTAGCGCTTGAGACCGGCTCCGCTCAGATAAAGAAAAAATGAGTGATAAAAACCAGTGATGTATTTGCAAATCAGAGGCAGAGCAGCGGAGAGCACGCTGTGTTTTAGACTTTTGATCAGAAGAGAACGCGCGTTCCTCGTTAGTGCTGTAATACGGCAGTCACAGGGTTTTTCTATATCAATTGTCAGGCCGAGGTTAGAGCTGGAGCCTGCAGCCCTGTCTGCAAGACTCAGCTCCTTCCCTGGTGTATTGGACACGGCTCCTATTTTCTACTCTCACAGATATTTCTTAGCACAAATCACGCCAGATACCTTATGTCTGAATAGACTTCCATTTTCTTGCAGCTACTCTTCAAATCTTAGCCTTCCCAAGGGTTAAACCTGAAAAATTTACAAGAGAACAGAAAACTTGGAGGGAAGAGGGGGAGGGGGGACAGATGACAAAACAGCAACAACAATATGACACCAAAAAAAAAGTTAAAAAAACCCACCAAACCAAAACCAAAACACCCAGTTGTTGAGTTTGCAAAGATCTCTACTCCAACTCTATTGATTTCGTTACACCTCTGCCGCCTGACCCATTAAGCACGGCTCACTGGCAAGGTGTAAGATATGCAAGTCGCACTTTGTTACATCCTTAGGCATCTCTTGTGCCTGGAGATGTTCAACACCTCCCCAGCATTTAAGTTCTCTTAGTTTAGTAGCAAATTCACATAAACCTCTGAGCGAGAGGAATTTGTTCATAACCCAGCTGGAAAGCGCTCCTTGCAGTCTGCGTCTTGACTCACCAGGTTTGATGCTGTGGGTTAATACTGGCTGGGAGTCGTTCACCCAACGTTGGCCATCAAAGGTTGGCTGTCCCCAGGGCACGTCTGTAGACCAGGTGAAGGGACTGACACCTCAGAAGGTCTTTATTCCCACCTAAAAATGGCAGTTGGTTTGAAGGATGGTCTCTTGGGCTGCTGATCACCCTCCATTGACTATGGATGGTGTTTGGACAATTGGAAATCTGGTTTGTAGACGAGGAGACTTACCTGAGAAGAATCCCTCTCCTCCGGTGTGGCTAGCATCATCTCGCATCCCTCAGCGATGGGCTCCAGACACGCTCTCAGACTTTGGCAATCAAAATATATTGGGACACACAACAGGGTTGCACGACACAGCTTTTCCTTACTGAGCAAAGAGTCACAGGGAAGGTCCTTTTCAGGGCAAAAGCGGGACTAACTTGCCCAGACACTTTTTCAGAGACGTTTTCTTCCACAAAGAACTGGCTCTGTTTCTGTGCCCACATCTTACCCATGTGCTCTGGGATGTTATTGTCCCTTTTCCCAGGACGCTAGGCAAGAAGGTTGGACTCTCTCTGCCCCCCGATACAAGCACGGGCCAGGGGGTTATCAGCTCACACCACTGCACGGAGAGGCCATAGACTGACCTGCCTCCTTCTCAGCATCAGGATCTGACCAAGACTATGGCGATGCCCTGTTGCCGTATATTTGACTTCACGTTATTGGTCAGGCAAAAAATGTGCAGCCTTTACCTCTGACAAGACATCCAGAAAACCCAGACAAATGTCTATATGCCTCAAGACCCACCCAGACACAGTTTATGGGGAGAAAAAAGGAAGGATATGGGCGAAACCCAACTGTAGGCAAACCCACTGACATTCCCATCGGTGTCCAGCTCCCTACGCCCCCGGGTGTACAATAGTACCTTGCAAAGAATACTCCTGGATTTGGTACAGGCTTGATTTGGGCAGAAATAACAGAAAATGGTGCAGATCAGCCAGGAGGGACTGAAGCAGAAGGAAAGCCTGACAGGCACAGGTCTAGCCCACATGAAGTCCTGCCTTTGCATCCAGGGTTGACGTGAAAGCAAATGCAATTCTGGTGTCCTGGATGCTCGGAGGGCAGCAAATCAGGGCCCGCTCAGTGCTGTGGTGAAAACTTCACCGGAGAAAACTCCTCCACATGCAAAAGCACTGTGGAAGCACCCAGCCCAAGTCTGCAGTGGGTCCCAGATCTTCCAGTGGGAGAAATGGTCTGTCTTTCCCAATTTTCTTCCCAAGCCTCTCTGTATACTCTCCAATATGCCGTGCCTTTTCCTGGAAGACGATTAGGTCAGTGGTTTTTCCATATAGTGGATAATTCAGCCTCATGGGTCAATGCACAGATTTTTATCTCAACTCTGAGTTCCCATCAGCCTGGCAGCTTAAGCTCTGACTACCCATAATGGATGTGCCTTTGCTGGTGTTTCAGCTTGATCCCGCTCTTTACCCAAAGTGAATTGTAGCCACTAATGAAAAAACAGAGTGTATTTATCCTGTGGGGATGACTGTCCTTTCTGGTGCTGGGTACCTTAATAGAAGGTGCTGGCTAACTGCAGGATTTGGCCTATTGCTTTTGGTTGAAAGTATTACCACTGCTAATACCTAAACTGCTACTAACTTCAAAGAAATATTTACACGAGTGGAGACTCCTTGAGAACTGAAGGCCTCCTGTAATTCATGTTTACCAGTGCATCTCCCAGACAATCCCTGCAGAGGAGCAACAAGGATGTTTCTGTTTTATTCCTCAGGCAGCGGAGAATAAATAGCACATTATGGAAACTGCTTATCACAGCCCAAGATCAGACACTTTGCTGGAGCAGGTTTTTCCAGGCAGATCTCGCCTATTTCCTTGTTGTCCCCTCTCATTGGAAAGTCTCTCTTTTTCTTCCAATTATTTCGGAGCTTCCGTTGCTACTCTCACCCAAACCCAAGCAACGGCAAAGCTTCTGGAGCCTGATGCAGAGGCCTGCTGTGACTTTGGGTGCAGTTGACTATGGCGTGTCACTTAACCCACTTTAAGTGCACAGTTTTGTGACACCTGCTGTAATCCACCCTGGAACGCTCCTGAAGAGACGCAGGAGAAATTCTTAAGATGTATTTCCCTCAGACCACAATATATTCCATATGCTCCAACTGTGGAGGAGAAGGGAACTGGTACATTGTGTTACCTCTGGTAAATCTATCATTCCCAGCTGGGGGGACGGGGCAGGAGGGGGAGCAGAGAGCGCTTATCAGTGTTTTCTCTGACTTTACAGCTGGAAGAAATTTACAGCCAAACACACACTCCTGTTGCAAAGGAGGGATAAGCCCTCCCCAAACGTGCTTACAAGCCACTGTTGTTATCAGAGGATCAGGGGACTTTAGATCACCTTTATTGCTGGCCACCAAGGGCTCTTCTGGAGCCCGCTCTTTGCAGAAGCCATCAGGCGAGATTCCCCAGCACGGGGCTGCAATGCTGCCCTTTCAGGAGCAATGCCCTCAGCCATCCTACTGGAAAGCACGTTGATGAAATTTAGATTATCTGTGAGCGTACAACTTGCTGAAGACTGCTGACAAGGCAGGTTTTGTCCCCTCTCTCCAAATCTCCCTCTTTAGGAAGCCCATAACCAAACATCTGCTGCCTGCACATTGCAAACCTACTTTCTGCCAGGGAGCTCCCAGGTCCCGTCGCCTCGTCCCATTGCAGGAGCCACGCAGGAGGTCGGGTGCATCGCTGCGGGTCCCTCTTTGCACACGCTAAAAACTAAACGCGGCTGGGACCCAAACGTCTACCTGATTTGTGGCTTTGCTAGAATCTTACTGTTGGGCAGGAAACATTTTATATCTGAAATTCATCTTCTGCTTTTGACAAACCGGCAGCCATTTAAAACCCAGCTACAATTTTAGGCATTTAAAAAAAAAAAGTCATTTTATAGGCTTTTTAATTACCTACCTTTCGGCAGCTTTGCTTAGTCTTCAGGTTTTAAAAGCCGTCGCTGAGCTTTCGCAGTCCCACCTCCTCCCATGGAGTGGGTGAACTCAGCGGTGGAGGGAGCTCCGCTCAGGTCGTCAAGGCTAAGCGTGTCCTCAAGAGCTGCTGGGATGTGGGGCCCTAGGGAGGGCAGCAAGATAAATGATTGTTAACTAAACAATCAGCTTACTCATAATCACTTTTTAGAATTAACTTAATTATTATCATTAACTTAACGTTGATTGTTTATATGTATTGATAATTATCTAAATTGTTATCTAAACTGCAGGCAGACTAGACAGTGCTTAAGATGTCCACGTCTCTGCAACAAATTTCTGCTTTTAAATATAGGACTCTACTAAAACTGAAGAAGAAAAGAGCAAAAAATTACATACATGCTGTTTTCCCTTTATAACAAAATTTTTCTGCATTTAATATTGTTCCAGCCATGTAAAAATACCTCATTGCTGATAAGTATCTCTACAATAACAAGCCTCATATATACCTGTGTGTGCACACGGCCCACGCTTGACCAGAAAAAACCTGTTCACCATTAAACTGGGGTTTGCAACACAGGCCTTGTGAAAGCCAAATATGAAAACAAAGCGTGTTCATCATAGAAGGAAAGAAAGTCGTCGAGGAAGCAGATGTAAAACTCAGGCTTTCAATACGCTCTAGCAAATAACCAATGAAAGAATAATGACTTGAAAGACGCCGGGCCAAACTCCGTGCTGGCACAACTCCATCAAAGTCGGTGGAGATAGGCCAGCAGCGGATGTTTCCCACTTCGTCAGTTGAACGTGAAGAGTTTATTTTCCAAGTCACCCCTCCTCTTACTTGAATTCCCTGTCATTGATCGATGGGTGTCCCAAAGATGCTGAGTG
Source organism: Elanus axillaris (assembly GCA_026212715.1). Lineage (NCBI taxonomy): Eukaryota > Metazoa > Chordata > Aves > Accipitriformes > Accipitridae > Elanus > Elanus axillaris. The sequence goes on along the minus strand of JANZLQ010000092.1, from coordinate 3,117,310 downwards.
GAGAAATCTGTCGCTTACAGAACTGGTACTTTGCTGTATAAAAACAAAAGGTCTCCAGTCTGGAAATGGCAAAGAGATTTCTTCAAGCGGCTGCCAAAAAAAGATAAAAGAAAAATTATAAGCTAAAAAGCTGTGCTTTCTGAGGACACTGCCAATTTTTTAAAAGGATAATCCCAGTAGATACAGCATTATATGACAAAAGTCCCATTGTGGAAACGCTGCCAGTTTTATAAACATCGGCATTTAATCTCTTGGCAATAATATGAGTCCAACTGTGCTTTTATTTTTTACAGTCACTAACAACATATTTGCATACATTATACCAGCAACATATGGTCTGAAGAAGGTTTATTTGCCCTGCAATTAACACGGGCATGCAAATCCACACACAGCTAATACGGACGGGACCAACAGACAGAAAGTCATCGATGTTAGAGCTGAAATAGGGAGAGGAATGGAACATTTGCCAAGCACCTGACTCTGTTGCAACCTGATTTTCTTTCCAGAGCAGCTGATAAAGGCAACAACAGGTTAACTCCAGCTCTAGTAAGGCAAAACTCCTCCTAGGTTTTTTACAGATGAAATTTTGCGGGATTTGCAAAGACATTTTAAGGAGCTGGGACCCAAAAAGGACCAAGGGTGGGATTTTCCTAGGCAGGAGAGCGTGAAACCAGGATCCTCATAGCACCAGGCGCTGGGAGCAAGGATGCACTGGTGAGATGTAACGAGAGGCTGAGTGGGAAGAAGCCAAGGTGGAACGGCTGTCAAAACGCTGATGGTGCATTCAGATCTGAGTAAGGAAAGAAAACCCATTGCTGTTATTATTTATATGTGAAACATTCAACGTTTGGTAACTTATAGAGAAAGATACAAGATTATTGCAGTACCATAACAATACAGTGACTTTGTATAGACATAGACTGGTTTATCTGCAAAATATATTCCAAAGAAATAATAACAAGCCTATCTGTGGCTGATTCGCAGCAGCCCGGCACCACTATCCCTCCTCTTCCTCCCGCCACCTGCCCCGCTCTGCCCAAGACAGAATCCCCGGCTGTTCATCACCGAGCCCCAACCCTCCCGTCCGGACAGGAGCCAGTCCCGTGGGATTGTTCACCTGTCATTTTATTTTGCTGCAAGTCCTTTTACAAGCAGGCAGGGCTGGATACGGAGAGCTGGGCTTTGAAAATGGGCCCCCCGTGGAGGGGAAGGAGGCAATAAAGCCCTACCCCTCCGCGCATCAAACAGGGCTTTCGCCTCGTAGCGAAGCAGCAGGAGTTGGGGAGCAAGCGAGCATAAGGTCACCGGGTTTTGAAGAGGACGGCTCTGCTCACAGGGGGAGGGGGAATGTCTCTGGTCTGCCCGGCTATAGGATTTCCCGGGTCTTTTATAATGATGTGGTTGCCCAGGGTTGTTTGGCTTTAATGAAGCAATTCATGTCCGGTTTGCTAATCACGTTGGAGAGGTGCGGAGCTGCCCCCCGGCTCACATCTCTTGCTCTGAAGATGGGTATTTTCCAACTTGGCTAAAGGGAAATGAACTGGGTTAGATGGTTTATACTGCACAACCACTCTCCAGGTGTAGGATGGCAAGCCGTCCCCAATGGGCCACGGATGCCCATAAAGGCGAAACGCCCGACTCACCTGATATAGCTGAAATGACTTGTCTCTAGCCTATGAGGAGAAAGGGTCCCTCAGAGACGGGCTGACCCTGGGAAAGAACCCGCGTCCCTTTCCTGAGCCTCATGACAGCAGACATTTTAGCTTTTCCTCAAGCCCCAGCTTCTAGAGTCATGTAATTACATGGAAACTCAGCTTTATTTAAAAAAGAAGTAGACGAAACAGGGAATGGTTCCCAGAGTACTGTCTGGGCAGGCTGGAATAATGTGAATCTATAAAGCATCAGCAAATAAAAAGTTCCCCTATTACCGCTATCATCATTATTATTGCTAACGACAACCAGAAGATTTTCAGATGCTTTCATGATGCGTCCCAAGTTAGAAATTTTGAATGTCCAAAGACATGCTCTGACCTTGGGTACCCGGTTTGGCTGCAATGGGAGGGCAGACTGCCACAGACGGCTGGCAGCACTGGCCGGCTGCTCTGGGCAAGACCTTCCCAAGGGCTGGCAAGGACAGCAAAGCTCTGGATGGGGCAGGAGCTCAGGGCCACGAAGGAGAGCGATAGGACAGAAACCCAGAGATGAGCCTTACCGGAGATTTCCACCATCCACACCTGCCGGGAGGGAAACGAAGCAGAATGATTTCCCCAAATGCAGGTTTCATCGCTTAAAAGGATTCCCCGCGTAGCAGCTAATCCAGGCCACACTACGTAGCATTGAAAGGGTCAGCGAAGAGCGGCAGCAAGAGCAGCACTATCTGCCTGCCCTTGCAGGGGGATGCGGGGAGGGGAGGAGAGCCCAAGGGGAGCACATTCACGTGCATGGCTGCAAACGGGAGTCTCCCGCAGAGATGGCCCCTCTGCCATACTCTCGCGTATCTCCAAAGTGAAATGGATTAGCAGCTCACTTTCAATCAGGCTGAATTATGAGTGCAGCGATTTGCTGGACGTTTTACATGAACCAGAAGATGTGTTATCTGATGAAAATTGCTTAATTTAATATCCTGGCCTGACAAGCAGTGAACTGTACATCTCTTGGAGAATTTACCGGTGCAGATGATTTTACTTAGCTGGAAGGATTAAGCAAGCGGACCCCTTTTCTTCCCCCAAAACTCATGGCAGAAAACTGCCCAGGGGAACTCTGAGGAGCTAGTGGTGCCAAGGTTACCAGCACCCTGAGGAAAAACAAAAGGTTGGGGTCTTTCCCCTCAGAAAACATTGCAGAATTACATGCATTTTGCCACCGTCACCCCAAAAAAATCAGTTCCTGGGAAGGAAAACTAAAAATGCCAGGAAGCAGATCAGATCTAGTTCTCAGAGCTGCCTTGAGGACACAGGACATGTCCCCCTACCCTATGAAGACCACGCTTCAGAGCAGGTCTTCTAGTTATGTTGCTCTGATAGATGGAAGCCCTCCTGGGAGCCGTCTACAGGACGGGGGACCAGAGGCAGACCTCCATCTCCCATGCCTCAGGGTACCTCAGCTGAACGGCTGAATGAGTTTGGGCTCATCCCAGCCTCTTTGGGCTCTCTTCTTCCAGCAAGCAGTTGTTAGTTCAGGTTTGCACAGAGACACATGGGTGGTGGGTGAGGCTGGTCTTCAAAGCAGGTGCAAGCTCCTCCTTACCTTACAGTAAGGACCTAGCCAGCAATTAATTTCCTAGCAGAGTTCTCCAGCAGGGCCAGGCTTTCCTCCATGGCCCGTGAGTAATAAGCCCAAAGCTATGCTTGTTTTCACAAAGAAGCTCTTCCAGGCTGAGCCGTAAGCGGGTAGTCTGTGGGCAGATCCGAAACACAACGGCCGTGCAGAGCAGAATTGCTCCTCAAGCCTTTGCAGATTCATGGGGAAGCAAAAGTCACAGGAAAAGCATCCACACCCTGACCTTTCTCCTTAAACAAAAGAGACCACAGCAGTCTGCAAAGATGGATAAACCTTTCCTGCTAACTGCACTGGGGAAAAGAAAACAGATGGACAGCTCTGCATAAACCAGACCCTGCCAAAGCACATGCCATCAGGCAGCCGAGAGCTGAAGGATCCTGAATTACCAGTCTCTCTTGAAGAGCTTGCCATAAACTAGTCGTATGTATTCCCCACACTTTGGTATGAGGCTCCCATTACTGTAGACATAATACATTAATGGAATTATGTAGACTTTATCCATCCTGGCAATCTTATCCAAATTCAAGGCTTTTATTACAATTGAAGGCTATTATGATTTATGGTTATGTTTTTAAACAGTACATAATTAAGTGGTAGAACTCATTGTCACAGGACGCTGCAGAAGCCAAAAGCATAAATAGGTTCAAATAACAATTAAAGACATTGAAAGATCGATCAAGAGTGATTACATGCAAGGATGCGGATATGACCCATAGCTCAGGAAGTCCTTCAGCTGCAAATTGCCATGAGTTGGAAAGGCCATACGACTTATCACCAGGGGCTTGCCATGGGCTTATATCTTGCCCTGAGCATTTGTCGCTGGCACCGTTGGAGACAGGATGTTGGGCTAGATGCATCTTTGATCTGAGACGGCATGTCTATTCCGATGTGTACATAGCATGACCTCTAACAGATCTACTCTTTCCAAAAGGCACTAGGCCAGGACGAGCCTAGATTGTGGTTTAGGCCTGCAAGATACAGACCTGACTTAAAAGCTCTATCTTCTCCATCTAGAAGACTGAGCCAGAACCTCGGGTCACACAGGCACATCTTCCACGCTTCAGTCTCAAGAAGTCCTTCAAAAGGGGGTTTTCGTTAAAGGAAATTTCTATGACTGGGAAGAAAACCTTGAAAAACAAATGGTGCAATGTTTGCTACAGTTTTCTGATTGCCTAAGTTGGCAATGCTTTAAAAAAAAAAAATAATTATCAGGGGAGAACATGAACATCATCCCAGTTCACAAAGCATGCAGCTGAGTTTCCCACAACCGTGGTGATGTCAGGGGTCAGTGTAGCCAAAGTGCAAGAGATGAGCTTCAGCCTGGGGAAACAACCTTCCCAGGTGAGGTGTGTCCCCTGTATTTACGGGATTTAAGAAACAGTTCCCCTTCAAGGGAGAACTTGGTGGACCTTTGGTCTTACCTGGTGGTGGTGGTGGTGTATGTTGTCCCAGGCAAACACGGTGTCAGAAGACGTCAGTTGTTTGAGTTGCTCATTGACTTAGTGTAACGTGAGGGGAAAACCTCTTTAATTTCAATCAAAGTAGCTGGAGAATGATCTGGCTGAGCCCTTTGCTGCATTAAATTGACACAGCCGGGAATAAATCAAGGGAAAAAATGCTTTTTCATACCAGTTGAAGAGCTGCTTCTAGAACACCTATATCAAAGCATCTCCACTGTTGTGACACTTTGACATACATTAAACAGGGCAGAACTTCAGACCTGCTTTCCTGTGATCAGTGACCTACCAGGAAACCCCCAGGGCATGGCAGAAATTTTAGTTCTTTTGGCAGGAGCACAGGATACCAGATAGGTGCTAGAGTCCCATCCCTTGCTATGCAGGTGATCTAAAGCACCATCACAGGTAAGTGAAGAGTCACTCCAAGGGATGGTAAAGAAAAAGGCCTAAGCATTATTCTTAAAGCAAAGCAATAGTCCGTTACACTTCATTAAATCAAAGACATTCCTGTTTGGAGAGATTAAATCTTCACAGGGCAACAAGCAACATTTCAAATGGATCCATGTTCCCATGAAAGCAATATATCCATACAGCAATCAGAAACCTGGTGGGAACATCTTGTCACGACAGCTGGCTGGGGCTGGGTTGCAGGGGTTGAAGATCTACCTTATGTTAAGGTTATGTATTTAGACAGAGCTGACAGCTTTGTCCTGGAGGAACCAGCTACTCACACTCAACAGTGATTTAAAAGACCCATAAATGTACTTGAGCGACCTGGAACTTCATCTGCTTGAAACGAATGGCTGGAACATGTGGCTGGATTCTCAGCAGTCCCCTTTGACTGGATTAACATTAGCATTTGTGCAGGAGGTAGCACAGATCTCTTGCTGGCTCCTCAGCATGGCACAAACCCAATGGTGAACGTTCAGCAGCAGCTGGAGCAGAGCACATCTGGAGTTTCCCAGACCTCAGCTCGGGGACTTCTCCAGCCACTACAGATACTGTCTTGTGTAATAAAAACAGGGGCTGAAGTGTAACAAGCTGGGTCCAAACCTAATAGTGTTTAGGCATCTAACTCCCACTGGTGAAAATTAAGGGCCTAAAAGCCTTTGAGAACTTTGACAGGATCTGTTCAGCTATGTAGAGGCTGAGCAGGAGAATGGAGTGTGAAACCAAGTGTATTTACAGACATTTTTCAGAGCTGTAAATGACAGCACAAAATAAAATACAAAGGAAAATGTAGCCCTAAGATTTAGGCCTCTGCCTTTTAGCAGGGGGGTATTTTGCAAGGGCAGAGAGATGTCGTAATCAAAATTAGCTCTTTAACTTGTTCTTAAATGGAAATCAAATGGACCATCTTCTGAGAAGTCTCAATATTTAGTCTCTGAATATTTTCCAGCCGCTGATTTTTTGGCCAGCCCAGGCCTAGAGAGGACTTCCCTGCAGTGTCTTGGGCTGGCTCAAGAAAGACTCAGCAAATAATGCATGCCAGGCTTGTGGGCATGGAAGGGTGGGATTACACAGCACCTCCCTGCCATAAGGCCTGGGAGCATGCACATCACATTGGGCAACACTAAAGGGGAGGTGACAGCCCTGGAGAAGCCACAGCACGGAGGGGCAGGGGAAGCCAGCTGAATCGGAGGGTGGACAAGAGCTGGGGCCAAACTGAAGCATCTTGCCAGTGCTCAGGTGGAAAAGAACGACACACAAGCTATACTGCAGACGTGGGAGCTGGCAAAGGGGATGGGACAGGCTCCGGAGCAGGCTGGTTTAACATCTTTCTCTGGTTTAGCAGCAACCAGCGCAGGAAGGCTCAGCACAGCCTGTTGATTTTAGTCAAGCCCTTAACAGCCCCCCAGGAGAGCCAAGCAGGTTCGAGACACTGGCTAATATACCAACAGAGCATCCTGAGAAGCCCTACACCATCCAAGACACCATCCTTGAATCGGGAAATAAAGTTTCCCAAATCCCTGCACCTCCCTTCTCCACCGCTGTAGCTCCATCATCACATCTTCACCCTCTGCATGTCCAGGTGGGGCTGGGACACCTCTCCTCTTCCGAGGACATTGCCCCAGCCTGACCTCAGCTGAGCACCCACGCCACAAAGGTTTCCCCAGCCCACGGCAGCTACGATGATCCACACTGATCCCTCCGTCCCCGCAAACCTACCTCCTCCTATCTCAACCCTCTCCAGCACACCTGGGCAAATAACCCACCCTTATTTGTAACCCAGCCAGACACCACCGTAAGGACACAGCTGCCCTAGCACACCTAATACGAGAAATTTTTCTTTCCCTCTTGCCAGGGAGTTTTTGAGAGGCCAGTTTTGTCAGCAGCTGCAAGACAGAAGCACAGACCAGAGAACAAATGTTTTGGCAAGTGAATGAATGTGGCACATAGATGGAAAATAAGGTACTCCAGAAGAAGAAATATTTTAGGCTCATGAGAAGGCGGGATTCTTTTCAACTTTCCAGACAGATTATATTGGCCAGTTCCCGTACCATTTATCACCTTGCCTAGCAATTTACAACCTGCAGAGTTTGCTCTTTTTAGCCTAACAAAATGCTCTTGGCTTTGCACGCCTTGTTTGGATGAAGTCACCAAGCTGGCACAGGTCAAACTGCTTTCTGCCCACGTAGAAGTGCTTATGTAGCAGGACAATTTCATTGCAATATGAAATTTGCTTAGGCAAATGAGCCAGCTAAGATTTCCTATCGCTGTCCATTGCAGGGAACCGAAGTGCTTCGATAGCAACAGCTTCAAAGCAGTTCCTGGATGAAAAAAAAAAAAAAAAAAACTCTGTTTGGAGAAGGAACAGGGGAGCTGATTTTGTTTGCATGGTTGATTTCCTCCTCTATTTCTGATTTGACTTAACACGGTAGCGTGTTCAGGTTATGGGAGGTGACTCGCTTAACCGTCAAAAGTCTTTTCCAAAGGCACAGCCTTTCCTCCAGGCAGCCAAGCTGTGCATTTACCCACTCCTCTCCAGAAATCGATTGTACAGCCAGATCCCTTCAGCCAAGAATGCAGACCTGTCAAATCTCAGGCACCGAGCAGGAGAGGCACAATCTCCTCTGACCCTCTGCTCCCTTCCAGCACAGCCCGGCTCTCCCTTGCTCCCTGACCCCAGGTGCCAGACACAGCCCCACTTCTGTTTGGCCCAGCACCTATGCCTGGTGCTGGGGGTGGTCGCGGTGCTGGAGAGCAGCTGGGAGCCTGCATCCTGCTGCCGGAGGATGCTCGGATGCTTCCCTGGCCACAGCTGTCCTCCCGCTCTCCCCTGGTGCCCAATCCCTCCTTGCCACATGGCCAAGCGCAGCGTTGTCTTACATGTCAATGCTGGCAAAATCTGAGAATGGTCCGTCTCCAGTTTGGGAGCGCTTTCATCCTGGCTTGCACAGAGTATCCCAGAAGAATGCAGCTGTCTCAGTCCGGTATCATTTTTGCAAAACAGGAGAGAAGATGGACTCTTCCCCCTGCTTTTTTCTGATTTATTTATTCATTGCATAATGGTTTGTCCACAAACATCCCAGCTTGGTTAAGTCTTTGACATGTAAAACATTTCCAGAAATTCTTGCTGCCATCCAACAAGAAAAATGGGTAGGACTTGGCTTTTTTTTTTTTTTTTTTTTTAAAAAGACTCCTCACTTTTCTTCTGTTTTCTTCTTTCTAGTGTGACTTTGTCTCTGGCTTTCCCAAAGCAATGCACTCATTTATCAGGCTTGCAAGTTCTTACGCATTGGCAGACTCCACGGCTTTCCGCTTGGCTCAGGGCTTTCAGCCACCATATGGAACGAGTTGCACGTTTTCACTCCTTATCGGAGTTTAAGATGGAAATATTTCCTTGGTTCTTCTTGGGGTATTTCTGCAATTGCACACATGCTGGGAGTATTTAACCCTGACATTGCTGATGAGTAGCTGTTACTATTAAAATGCCATCAAAGATTGAACTGAAAATCTTTTACAGTGAACTACGCCAGCAGTTTGATTCTGTTCCTGGTTACAAATAGTTCCTTTAATAGTTTTGGAGTTACATGCATATAACAGAGAATAATCTGGCTAGCTGTCTATTTGTCTGTCTGCTTGTCTCTCTAAAGAGACAACTTTTTCTCCCTCTCTGCATATTGATCCAGTTTTGCTATAGTGCCGTTGTAGCTGTGGTCTAAGGAAGTAAGAAAATCTATTCCCTCTCCATCCTGCCTTTATTAAGCTAGACGACAGCTGAAGACAGACAATTTTTCAGGCACAGATCTTCTATGCATGCGTCTACCACTGCTGTGCATCTAAGCTGAGGAATTTTCTCTCTTCCATGCAAAGACATGCATCATACTCAGGGTTTGTTCCAGCCCCCTTTTTTAGCACAGGCCACCAGTCAGCACAGTCAGGGCGAGTAGATTGCGACCCCGTCAAAGCCAGGCTCTCTAGATTAGCGGCGATAGAAGTGCGGTCCTCCGAGATCACCGCAGGGCATCAGCCTGGCAGTGCAGAAGATGGCAAGACTGGTTTGAACACTAGCTCCAGGTTCCTCAGTCGGGTCACATCACCACACCAGTGACGCCAGAAGGCGGCTTTCTTGCATTGCCAAGACTATGCTCCGAGACACTTCAGGAGAAGCTGCAGCCAAAACGAGCCCTGGGGCAGAGATCAGGAAAGGCCGCCCCAAGCCCCGATTCACATGTCCATAGCTCTGCTGAGGAGCCCCAATGAGCGAGAGCTCTCCTGCTCTTCCCCTTTGCTCTCTCTGCAAGGCAGCGATCCCATTTTCTGTTTAACTCTTGCTTCCAGCTCTACATCCAAGGCACAGGTCTTTCCTCATTAGACATGCAAACTAGAAGCTCTTGGATTATATCAGTGATGATGGACGCTTTTTTTTTTTTAACATGTTTGGGCATATACCAATTTACACATCTTAGGTAAGCTGAAAATGAAGGATGAAATCCCTAAATCCACATTCAGAGAAAAATCACAGCAAAACTTAGAGACTAAATGTGATGCAAGACCTGGGTCTCAGGCCTCAGTGCCTCTTCCTCAGGGTGTCTTTCAAGGAGGTGAACAACTTCCATAATTTCCCACAACAAAGGCTAGAGTCTGGACTAACTGAGACCGCATTGCATTTGACAACTTGCTGCAGCTCAAATACATCACTGGACTCTGTAAAAATAGCCTTTTTACACTTGTTAGTTCTGTTTTTCTCATTGTATGTGGTTTCTGGACACGTTAAGCCTAGCTCTCTCTTATCCCAAAAAACTTAGTCCACAGTGGTGGAATGCTTAGGCCTTCAGTGTGAAGGGAATTGAATATGACTTTTAGGCTAAGGAATGTTGCCAGAAGGTTGTAAAGCAGTAATATAAACGGAAAGCAGGGCCTGGTGTCCATATATCTGAGATTGGACACTAGCCCTCCGTTTGGTTATTCTTGGTTAAGTTTGACGTTTTCTTCCATATTGGCTTTACCCAATTTGTACGGCTGGCCTTAGAGCATTTCACTGCGAGCACCGTGTTTTTCCATCAAGCTCAACATTAGTCCCACATTGATTTCCACGTTAGATCCACTGGTTTCAGCATTAGCTCCAGCTGTCAGAACTTCACCTCTAGTGAACGTACATCACCCTCAGTCTCCAGAGTTGTAGTTTCCATGGAAATCATTGCTGATACTAGTCTAGATGTCTGCTTTTTTTTCTTTTTTTCTGTGCCTACAGTTAACATAGTAGAAAAAGAAACACGTGAATCCCTGTTTTTCCAAATTTCTCTCTTTGTAGTGGAAAAAAACAAAGATGTCTAAAAGATTGAGAAGAGGGAGGGAGTCTGATTTCCATGTCCAGGGTCCAAGGTAGCTGGTTGCCAGGAGCTGAAGCCACACTAATGCCGTGACCAGAGCAGGAAGGTGCTGGTTCCCTGCATCTCCTGCCTCCCTTGGGCAAGATGGGACAGCGGGTGCACAGTTTTCATTTATCCATCCATGTCTGCATGAATCCAGAGACAAGCAAGCTAGGCAGAACCATGTCCTCTGTGGTAGAATGTGGAAGATCTGCCCATGGCCAAAGACAGACACTGAGGTTACTGGCAGAGGACTGCCTGGGTAGAGATGGTGTACGTTCACTGAAGGACTAGAAAGCAAGAGCCCAGTTGTACCAGTCAATGGAGCACATGCACCACCTAAGGTGGGTGCAACTACTCAGCCTGCCTGTTTGGTTGGGAGCGTCAGCCAGCCCTCTCTACAAATAGACAAATCTGGGCCAGCCAAAGAATTTTCCTTCTTTTTGCTTCTAAGTAATGAACCTGTGAGAGCAGTACGATCACAGATCTCTTTGGACACTTGGGCAAAGTCATAGGAAAAAAAAAAAAAAAAACAAAAACCACCAAACCACAACCAAGCCATTTGCCAACTTTAACCTCCATTATAGGAAGGCCAAATATTTTAAAAGTCTCCTACAACTTCCCATGTGCTTGTCTCCTCCCACACCAGCCTGTTCAATACAGAGAGGCAGCTGACCCAAGGGAGAGTTTGGGTTGAGTTCCTAGCAAGCAAATGACATTTCCCCACTGTGGTAAGGCTGGAAAGGCACTATGTTAGCACTGTCCAAGTCAATTTTTTCCTTATGTTCAAAGGAAACCCTAGATATGTTTTCTAAATCGCTTTCCAGCCCTTTCAGCGAACAGAAGGCTTTGAAAACACACTCTGAAATCCTTCTCTTCGTCTCAATGCATCTGTTCTTTTTCTTCTCCATCTGGACAGCAGCACAGGTACGCAGACGAGACCCTGGCCTTTGGCCGACATGGTCTTTCCAAGTAGTTTTTGGACATGAAATGAAAAATCAATCCAAAGCTCACTCCGCAAAGGGCTTTTATTTCCATTTGAGTCCACTTCAAGGGGCTGCAACAGGCTTAGTTTTGTTATTTTTGTTCCCCTTTCCAAAATAATAGCCGAGCAATCCAAAGTTTGGATTTAGAGAATTATTGGACTGTTGCTGAAAAAGCAAATAGCAGAAGCTGCATCCCTTTGCTTGTATCTCTAGAGCTGAGTCTTGACCACTAATTGTACACGAGATTAAGTCCTTGCTGTCATTCTCTAATTCAAGATCAGACTCCTGGACTGACTTCAGACAGTTGCACTAGGCAGAAATGAGAGCTGGCACAGCCAAGCGATGCCATTATTCATCCGGCAGGAAGAGCAGAGCTCTGTAAGTGACATTGGCTGGTAGACAGCAGGCCCCTCCTGGAGGCAAGACATGACTGCTGGCTGTGAGATGGCATGCTCACGGAGCCAGGGCAGAGGGCTCAAGTTGACACATCCGACACAGGTAATTTACTGCGGCTTCTGCAGTTAAAATGCAGTAAGGGAAAAGGTGGAGGGAGAGATGCTGTTGGCAAGGGGGAAGAAGAGATAACTAATGAAACAGTGTGCCAGATGTTTCAGGAGAAAAAGAATCCTATCTACCTGCAATTTAAAAAAAAAAAAGTCATACCAGTCCAGGAGGAGCACCTCTGCCAAGTTTCCCCAAGGATCTGAGTTCACAGAGCAGGTGCTTTGGCTTCTCACAAAGTGCTTTGGAAACTCATGGAAGGAGTGAGCGAGCTAAAGTGTGGGAAACTGAAGAAGCCAAGGCTTCCCAGCAGGGCAGCACCACAACAAGTTTGGGAAGAGGAAACCAGCCTCCAGCTTCGCCCTCCTCTGCCAGGAGCTTTGCCATCAACAGGTGACAGAGTGACACTGTGTCCCGGAGGGAGACAGGGTCACCAGGAGGGCTGGGACCATGGCTTCTCTTCCTCCCGGGAAAGCTGGCTGGAAAGGCACAAAAGAGGAAGGGGCTGGAGGAGGAGAGGGAGGCGAAGCACATCCATGTGCCGATGAGAAACTTGGAGTTTGCTTTTCCAAAATAAATGCTTGGCCTTCCGAGCTTGACATCCTGCCTCCCCAAGCAGCCAGGACATGATTCCTCTCCTGTAACAAGCCACCCTTTCCATGCACAAAAACACTTCTCTCTTTCTCTCTCTTTTCAGGGCCAGATGGGAGGAAGTCTTTAGTGCTGGATTTGAAGTGGCCAACGTCTTTTCCACTCATGGTAGAGTCTATCATCTCCCCATGCAGAACACACAGCCCCTGCCATGACCTAGAATTAGACAAGAATTTCCTCTTTAAAGACTTTTTCAGCCACTTCCTTTTATTTTATTCCCCCCTCCTTGAGCTGGAGAGGGGTGTAAGAAGAAGGACAAGGCTAGGATTTTAGCAGGGATCAGAAAGCTCAGATCCCGACTCTGCTAATTCCGATCAAACACCAGTTGCCCATTTGTTAGCCTGTCCAACGGTGAATTTCACTGATAGACCCCCTGCCCCACAGTACATGGCCCATTTTGCAGAGGAGCTGATCATGCATGACCTTTGTGGACATCCAGGTTGTAAACCAGTGATTAATCCAAGTGCAGCAAGATTGGAGCCAGGCCCTAGAAAGCTCTTTTTGTGGTTTCTACAGACATCCATTCCCCTTTCCCTCGTGAATCGCCTTTCATGTTCATCTCCAAACACAAGAAAAAGAAATTGTTTTCACTTTTTGACTCTGAAGCAATGTTTTCTTTCTCTGAATTCACTTGTGCCAGCAAGAAAGTTTCCACAGATTTTCCCAGGTCTCTTCTTTAAGAACAGACCAAAACTATTCATGGAAAGCAGTCCTCATCTTCTTGCATGCTGAAATGTTTGGTTTGGAAGGTAGAACAACATATACATCAATGGGGTGGAAAATGGGGTTAGGTATTCTCACGCAGCTATTGATCTCCTGGGTCCACCTCTGTAAAACAGCTGAGCAGGTGCATAACTAAATTCACTGCCGAAAAATGAAAGTGAATGGTAAGCATGGGCTAGATCAAGCACAAGAACAGTCAGTACCGGTGAAGACGCAGTAGCGCAAGCTCAGCACACGCCCAACGTCAGAGATTGTTCGAACTTCGTCGCCAGCTTGGGCAAGCAAACACCCTGATCTCACCTTCACTTATCTTATGGCCAGAGGCTAGATGGTCCCTTGAGGTCAAGGGATTTAAACAAATGTTTGATGTTAAGTACTATGGGTTTTTACTGGTCTAAGGCTTGGTGAAATACAAGTGCTACCTAAGACGGGCCTTTGGGCACAGTTCTTGTCTTTAGAGAGGCCATCTCACTCTCCTGTGTACCTCACCCACTACAGGGAAACCAGAGAGTTTGACATTCTCCATTGGTCTTGCAAGCCCAAGCCCATATCTGCTGGAAAAGTTCCCCACTCCATCACCTCGCATGCTTGCCAGTCTCTGTAGGTGATGGTTTGGAAGGCAGTAAAAGGCAACAGACTCAGTGAAGAACTATAGGAACCCAAGAGGGGCCACACCTGATGAGCCACAAGCTGCCCAAAGCTCCTGCCTTCCAAACAGGAGGAGGAAGAGGAGGAACAGGTTGTCATCTTTCATACTTGGGTGGCCCACAGAACTTTCTGCTAACAAATGCATCATTTTTCTAACACCAGTAAGTTCACAGCCACCTTATACCTAAAATGAAAAGGAGGTCCTGGACCAAAGAGCTTCAGCCCAAGCGTGGTTGTGTCGATGATATACGTGCCATTTACTTCACTGGCACCTCGATCCCACCAAATTTGGTTAAAGCAGAGATGTTTCAGTTTTGACTAGCAGATTGACCTTCTACCCATCAAAAAGAACGGAAAATTTGTTCTTGATTTGCAATGCTACATCAGTTCCTGGGTGTTGAGCCACAAAGTCAGCCCTGGGGAAAGCCTGAAGCCAGTCGGTTTCCTTTTGTAGCACTGTATCTCTCTTTCTATTTCTAGTGCACTTTAAAGTACAGGAGGTTGTGTGCTTCTTATCACTTCCAAGCAATGCTATAACACAAGAAGCAAGCAGCAGACAGTCCGTGCCAAAGCATGAATTTGGAAACAGGCCTAGTGGGGATTTTTTTGTTGTTGTTGCTGTGATTATTATAGTGTTGTTGTTGACTTTGTCTCTGCTTTAAAAGAATGTAACCACCAATAAGAGCAAATATCAGAATAGAAGCTGCATTTCTGTTGATCCAGTCACTGTTTCCCATTTCTGTTTATCTTTCTGTCTAGGCATATGAGAGCCTCAGAACAGAAATCTGACTCTCTGCCAACACCATGTCCTCACCCAAAGCCAGGGCATTGTCTCGCACTGCGGGGGCATCCCTATGACCATGCACTTTATCTGTACCTTTGCTGGGGTACTGACCTGCAGTGTCTCTAGGAGCCAAAGGACACACATGTTGCTTAACGAAAAGCCTGGATGGGTAGCTCAGATTCAACGCCTAAATTTTAAATTGCTGAAATTAGATGACAGGGACTTCAAGCCCTAACTGCAAGAACAGCTGATCCCTCTGGGAGGTAGAGTTTTCTCCCTGCGCTGGCTTTGGCTGGGATAGAGTTCATTTTCAAGAAACACATACATAGGGATGGGGTTACACTACCAGCCATCCCATTCTGCCCTGGAAGAGCAACAGATGCTGCACATGCCAGGGTGTTGCAAGTGCTGGTATAGTCTATGCAAGCTAAAGGCTCCCAAGTATATTTTGGTGGTTTAGCATCTTTTTCAGCAGGTTGATGATTATGGGGCTTGTAGGAGCATGCATCAGCTGAATGCAAGTAGAAGACACAGCTCACAGACACGTTCCCCCAGAAAAGCTTCTGGGCTCTGCTCTATTTGGACCTGCTCTCCCCAGGACTTGGTGCAAGGCAGCCTCATACACAACAAGCCAGGGTGGGAATTAGCTGGAAAAGCCCCTTTTAGCTTGACATTAGGGAGGTCAGGACACAGATAACAGGAAACAGTCCTACAGACAGTCTCAAAAAGGGCTGTGAGCCCCAAAACGCATCTCTGTCCCCACTGACTTTCACTCCTTTCCCTCTGAGTTCCCCTCACACAGTTCTTACTCTATAAAAAAGTCTAGCTGGGTCTTAAAAGCACATAAGGCCTTTGTGGCCTTCTTGCCAGCTGCCTCCATCATTTTACTGCCTTGTCAGGGAAGAGCTTTGTCTGGAATTCCCTTTTTACTAATGGCCAGACGATGGCCCAATGACTTTGAACCTCCTCCCCAATACCAGCATGAGCCATTCACACTGCTCAGCCCCTTCCCAATTTGGAAAACCTCAGTTTAGGGGTCAAGGTCCCCCCCAAAGAGTATGCTTTGGGCATGGACTCATCTCAACTGCTCCAGTCCATAGGACACAAACATCCTTCCTTACAACCACAAGCAAGAGCAGTCATTGTTTTGAGTATGGTCACTCTCTAAAGGTGGTGCCATAACTGTACCTTGTCTAAGATCCCAGCTGATTCCTTGCTACAGGGAACCCCAGCATCCCATATTCTTTTTCTAGCTGTGGTTTCTATTCCATTGTAGCTTTAGACCTGAAGGCTCCAAAAGATTTCTGTGATTTATGAGAAAGCTTTATGCCTTTCTCTTTTGTTGTAATAGTCTGGCTTCTCACTATGACCTTGAAAGTATTCTGATGTCTCATTGTATGGTTTCAGAAGTGCACGTTTTTGTGCCAAGAAGAGTGACTATTGACCAGGAATTAAAAAGATCTTGTTATGTAGGCTATGGAGAGCAGAACAGAAAGAAGCAGCTTGGTACCTTGTCTTGAGTAAGAGCAGAAGCAAAGTCTGTAGCGCTGTCTGCCTCACTCCCTTTTGGACACATCTTCCTAAGCTTCACCTCCAAATGTGAAATTCCAAAAGCTACAACCTTATCAAAGGAAAGGGAGCACAGCCCAGTCATTGTTATTCCCTAGAGAATTCAAAATGACATAAAAACAAACAAACCCAAAGATTATACTACAGAAAACTCTACTGATGCATTTGAAAAACAGTATACACGGGGCTGCATATTCCACACCCTCAGGCATTGGAAGCTCCAGGGATGCTCAAAGTCCTTCATTTTGCCAACATTAATAAGGCATAGCTTGAAAAGTTATCCAACTTCTCTTATCTGCTCCCCTGTCTTTAGCCAGCTGGAAAACACTGTGTATTCATTTAGCCATCTTTCAGATACGGTCTACTTATTCATCAGATCTTAAAATGGAGGCTTTGGTGCCTTGGACAGAGTGTAAGCACTTAAAAGAGAAGGGATAGATTTGTCAGCTGTGGTTTTCCACTAGTGGCCATCATTCCCTGGGGGCTCTGTGGCTTACATTCAAAGGGAAGGGCTGGTGCCAGCCCGTCACTGGGTAACTTTTCAGATACTCTGGGCAGACTGCTGATCAAAACGGGGGTAGTGGAAGAGAAAAAGGAAGGGGTGGAAGCCCCTCAGGAGATGGAGAGGGGCAGAGATGGGATGAGAGCACAGCCCAGCCATACTTACTTCCATTTCCAACATAATTTCCACCACTGCATTTATCCAAGGGGAGCCAGCCTGGGTGGGCACTGGGGGAGACCTACAAAGCCACGGTGGGCTAGAGGGGAGAGGC
The DNA here is from genome assembly GCA_026212715.1 of Elanus axillaris. Taxonomy (NCBI): domain Eukaryota; kingdom Metazoa; phylum Chordata; class Aves; order Accipitriformes; family Accipitridae; genus Elanus; species Elanus axillaris. Next base: position 3,100,123 of record JANZLQ010000092.1, on the reverse strand, counting down.
ACTGAGCTCACACTCACTGATTGTGCCCAACTTTGCTGCATGATTCTACTCGCCCGCTGCTGCATCCCAAAACACCATCCCCTTGATTTCAGCTCCATCAGCCAACACACAGCAGAACAGTCCCTCTCCTTGCATGAGAAAACTCGGGTCCGAAGGGGCATCCTGGGAGTCTCTGAAGCAATATTCTCCCAGCTGAAGCAGCAGTCCCTCCACCACACTGAATAGTTCCCAGCTGCCAAGAAGGAGGAGCAGGAATGACTGATGGTAGCTGTGTAAACAGCTAGATGGACAGGCAGACGGACAGATGGACATGTATGCACACACGCATATAAGTACACATTGAGTTGGATGCTTAAAGGGAATTACAGTTTCTTGAAGCAGGTTTCTGCCCCACAGCTTATTTGACCTCGTATTCTGTTTCTCCCTTGCTAAGCTAATAATCTCACTTGTGGAACCTTATCAAGTGATGTTTGACGATCTGGTAACTATATTGCATCCAGGAGTTTTTTGTCCTGCACCATAGCAGCAATATCTCCAAAGAACTCCTACTAAAGCCAGGACCACTCCTCATAAATCACACACACATTGGCCATCTCTTAATCAATCTTTCCCAGGTGTTCCCTCACTCAACCTTACCATGATCATCTTGAGGCTTTTCCTGGTAACTGATTTTTTTATTTTTTTTTTCTAAAGCAACTGCCTGGCCATGCTCAGGGTCTTTGGCTTTTGTGTTTTCTCCCTGGGAACATCCTGCTACCATTTTTCTTTGTCTCAATGGTCTGTAGATGCCTTCTTCAAATGTCTGATGAGGTTGTAACTCCCACAAAGATATTATGCTGGCATCTCTACCTCAGTGTTTGGTTGTCCACCAATCAAGCAGATTAAAAATTTTTATAGACACCTTACAATTAATTTATATATATATAAATATATAATCAGCCCACTTCATTCCTTTACCTTATCACCACAGCATGAAGCTACATATCTCCAGGTGCCCTTGCCTGGTACCCAGAGAAAGCTTTTTCTCTTGAAACATTTTTTTCAAGACAAAATGTAATTTTTCAACAGAATGATAATTTTTAACTTAAATTGCTTCGTATATTTGAAGGCAGTTGATAAATCATTAGGAAAAAGTGAAACATTTTCATTACAAGATGATTCAATGCAGAGAAAAGATTCATTTTGCTCGCTTCAGTTTTGGACAACTTTTTTTTTGGCTTTCATCTAAGTCTCACATGAAAAACGTACTGTTTGCTAGTAAAACCTCTACTACTATTAATTTTTTAAAAATCATTTTAAAAAGCATTGAACGCATTTTTAATTCCTATTTTTGGTAACAGCTCAGGCTTAGCACCACACTGACAAAGCTACATGCCTTCTAGTGCAGAGCTGGCTGACATCCAGCCAGCTGAGGGTATGAGCAGAGAAGGTCACGTCTGCCTGCAAAAGACCACACAAACGTCCCCTGAAATCCCTCTGAGGTTCTCTGCCTAAATATACAAGGTGGCATCAAAAAAAAAAAAAAGCGCCTCATTCCTGAGATGGCTTTGATAGTCTTTCACAAAACAGGAATTAAAAAATAGTCCAGGGCTGCCCCTTCTCCATCCTCCCTGGCTTTTCCCTCCCTCCCGTCAGGCTCCTGGAGAACTCCTGCAACGGGAGGACATGCTGCGTGTCACCACCAGGTAAGGACATCGCTGTTGGCGTGTCTGCAGCCGCACAGAGCTAATTAAACCTGCCTCTCCCAGCCACAACGGGGGTTCCCAGATCAGGGGGAGCAAAGCTGCTCTGGGTACACAGGCCACTTCACAGTGGTATTTGAAGTGCTTGAATGCAGCCCGGAGAGCCGAGTGCCTTCTCCAGGGCAGCACGCGGTCCCCACGCAGAGCCAGGAGCTGCCGCCACTGTTGGCTGCTGCTTCCAACATGCACGTGAGCCGTTTCCCAAATATCTGCGCTGAGCTGGGGACCAGACGCAGCCCTCCGCAGCCCTTCCGCCGGGGTAAACACAGTAAGTGCCGCAAGTCAGGGGAAAAAAGCTTTTCAAAGTGGTCTCTCTCTATTACTGCCCTGAAGCCCTCTGTTTGGGTCAAAAAATGGAAAGTTGGCATGTCTCAACTTGATTTTTCTCCCCCCCCCCCCAGCTGGTAATAAATTTTTTCTGTACATAGAGTCACATCCCACTCTCCTTCTCCCAGGACTATTTGCATGAGACCCCTGCCCTGAAGCCTCACTGGAGCTGCCTTGGGATGTTTGAACACAAAGGATTTCCTAGAAGAAAAAAAGAAAAGGAGAAAAGGAAAAGAAAAAAAAAATCAAACCACATTTCTTAGCAGCTTTAATATATAGCCAAGGGACACCAGCTCCTCTGAAATGTAGCCTGTTGTGTCTGAAGTGTTAGCCACTTGAGATAGCACAGAAAAGTCATGGTCCCTGCCCTTTTTATATCTATTGCTTAGTTCTGGAAACCATCCTGTGAGTAGCCACTTGGACTTTAATAGGATGAATCATTGTTAAAACCATCATGTGCTTATAAATGTTTACATGAGTGGGCCTTAAATGGAGATACCACAGAGGGGGGGCAAGAAATTAAGCTAAAAGCTGCAGCCAGAGCTGAAAGACACTTGTCTGGAGGGTTTCAGATCTGCTCTTTCTTGATTTGAAATCAAACTGTCCCCCCAGGTAGAGAATTCCTAACCCCAGCACTTGGGAGATCCCCACAGTAATTATCTCTGCTAATAAACGATGCCAGTAATGTAACAGTAGCGCCCGATGCAGAGGTAGTAGCAATAGTGAAGAGGTAAGTAACTCAAGGGAAGAGATGTCACAGGACTATTCACGTGTTGGGAATGGCTCATGGCGGGGCCTAAACCTGCAGTGAGAAGCCCACGTTCGCCTAAAAGAGATCGCTGAGAAGTGGCAAAGAACAGCAGGGAAAGGGCAGCCTGACAGTGCCTTTCCCCCGAAGAGCATCCAAAGCACACGTACGTACACATTTCACCCCAGTGAATGATGGTGCCCTCTGCCATCTACCTTTAGAAGATATTCCCATCATTCCGCGGTCATTAATCTGCTATGTCTTTCTTGGTTTATCCTTTGAGGTATCACATTTTGTACGCGAAATCAATTCTAGCCTTAGACCAAAGTTTAGGAAACTCTTTGAGACCATTTCTTGCAGGCACAGGTGTTATTTTTAAGTAACATGTACACTCAGGATACTGCCAAATAGGCAGGGAGTGTTTAGGGGCATGGTAAAAAAATTCCTCAGGGTTAGTGGTAAGATTCCCATCAACTTCAGCAGCTCTCAGATCGAGCCCTCTATGAGATAAACCTTAGGCCCCTAACAGACTTCTCTGGCATGGGATCTAGGAGGTTTGCTGTTGGCCTTGAGACTTTGAATCACGGCCAAATGATTGCGGCTCCTGGTTTAGGGGAAAAGGAAACAGAAAGGAACTACGGGCTTAAAGGATTAGAAGGAAGAGCTAAAAATAAAAGTACCAGCAATGCCAGACCCCCAATTTTACTGCTTTCCTTGCAGAGAGAATGGGTTTTCCTGTTGTTTTACCAAGGGGAATCAGCCTTGTGCATGACTTGGAAGAGCAGAACACCGACAGAAAGCTTAGTGATATTACTCTCCAAAAGCAGAGTTGTTCCTGTCGTTCTTCCTTCTTCCTGGGACTCATCCTCTGGCTAAACATGGAGAAGAGCAAATGATTCGGCCTCTTGCCTGGTGAGCATTTCTCAGCCGCTTCAGCAGATTTCAAAGAAGAATTACAGCCCATCAGTGTCAAAAGATAACACAATTAAAAGACATTGGGCATTTCTACTTGTGCAGCCTATGATGAGGACCTAATAACAGAAGAATATCCCTGCCTTTACTTTCTCCCGCATCAATGTCCATCTCCTCCTGCCTTTTCCTTCAGGTCTACATTGTCCTTTCCACATCATCCAGACAAAGTTGACCCTTGGGAAGCGGGGTTGGAAAAGAGGGTGTGGGAGCAGTTACTGGGAGATACCAAGCTGGCTGGAAGGGCTATGGGGTGGGAGGATGAGGAGGGGACAGCTGCACGGATGCTGCTGCTCTGGAGATGGGGAAGGGCAGTCCCACAGGTACCATGGCTGGAGGCTCATTGTCACCTACAAATTGGCAACTAGACACAATTTCAGCTGCAGAGGCAGGTGGGCTCCAACACCGCAGTAAGCCCAGCTCCTGGGTGAGCATCAGCCCAGTCACGGGATGTTAGCAGAGCACCCACTGAGCTTTTGAGCTTCACTTGCTTGTTGACATTCAAATCCAGTGCTGTGTGAGGCCCGGCTCATGGGTAGGATTACCAAAATCCTGCCTGAGCCTGTGGACCAAAAATTCCAGTTTTCAATCTAGTTGATCCTGCCTTGGGGCCTGGATGACCTTTTGGGGTCCTTTGGATCATATCTCCCACCCAGTCCTTCTCCGGGTCACCCCACCATAGATGAATGAGAACAGGAGCAGGTGCCACCAGGACACAGCTCAGCCAATTAAGGCTCAGTGAAGGGTTTTTCTGGGGATGAAAGAACAGCAGAGAACCGCATTCAAACTTTTCCCAAGTAGATAGTTCACTCTTGAGAGGGAGCCCAACGCTTGGACCTAAAAACCTATACACACAGAGATATGTTACATATTTATTCGAGGCAGAAATTGGCCAGGAAATGGCTATAAAACACACATTTTGAATAAAAGGAAGGAGATTTATGGCTCTTTTGCGAATCTGAGTCATATCTTTCTGCATCCCCCAGGCAGGAATACCCTAATCACTAACATACCCCAAACATGTACGCACAGTGGGCCGAGAATTGCTTCCTTCTGGCCACAGCTCCAGCTAAAGACGTGATAGGGATTGAGCTACTTTATCTGACAGTTGGTAAATGAATTGCCAATTCATTCTGAGCTTGGAGGGGGATTTTTTCCCCTTTAAAAAAAAGGGTCCTTTTATATACGTCTTTGATCAGTCAGGGCCTTGACAAATTATTTTCCGAGGAATTTCTTGAGCCCTAATGCCATGAGGAGGAAAAAGAAAAGAAAAAATTTCTCTCAAAGAAAAAGCTTTTATGTCTCAAAAATTACAGCAATGTAAGGGTTTTCCTCCATTTCCCCTCATCTCCTTAGCTTCAAGAAATGGATGCAGGTAGCCTGAAGATTTTTCCATCCCACCTAAAGCCAGGAGGCGGATGGGGAGGAAGCACTGCCAGGTCTCCCAGCCCGATTCCTGCCCAGCATGGAAGAGCACCGTGAACTCTAGCAGAGACTGAACAGAAAGGTCATGGTCATCAATGACACTAATAAAGAGCCCCTTCAGCACTAGTATGAGCAGAGGACAGCTCAGGGTTGTGTCGCCGAGAAGCTTCTCGCTCGCCACAAACAGCAGCACGAAGCACTTTGGAAGGGTTGAGGCACAAGGGAACATCTCCCCGCTGGCACTGCTGGGGTCACTCCAAACTGTGAGAATAAAGCAGTGTTTGCCTGTCTTTTAGGAGAGGCTGGCGTGGGGGGGAAGGGTGTCCTGGGTTTGCCACTTTACTCCTCCTGTCCTCTCATTTCATCTCTTCTCAGGCAAGTATCACATCCTTGATTGAATGCCAAGCAGTAGAGTTAATGAGTTACACAAGCCAGGTCTGGCTGATGGCTGCACACATTCTATTATCATTAATGTAGAAATAACTTATCCTCCCAGTTATCCCACTCATCTGTCCTGCAGGAGGACAGACTCCCAACAGAACAGGATTCAATTAATACAGTTCCACTACACTAAACTTTATCAGGATGGCTCAAGCTCAAAAAAAAACCACAAGACCTTTTTTCCAGCCTAACCCTGCATGGGCACATATGTAACCTGTCTACAAGAATATTCCTACTGGAATCTCAATAGCAGCCCCACTGCAGACAAGTCTGATGGATAAAGCCTTTTTGTTAGGGGCTAGTTGGTCCAGAGTGTATGTTTGTAGCTTAATTTCCTAAAGAAATGAGCCTCCTCAAATCACTGCAGCTGTCTCTTGGGAGCTTTTCACCTTCCTGAGTGAAATTCAACCACCTTCAACAAAAAGAATTAAAAATTTCAGACTGAATGTTGTTGAGGGTCCTCAGTAAGAAGACATCGAGCTTGAGGAATTTTTTCAGGCTAATTCACTCTTTAAATAGTACCTGTTAAACTTTTCCTGGCTCACCAAGCCTCCAGATTTGGCTTCAGATTAAGTTCTAATTTAGGTTATATATAGCTACCGTTACATCTCGGCTAGCTGCACCTCTCAGACATCGGGCCACCTCTCCTGCTCTTGGAAGTCAGTCCTCCTGGAAAGAGCAGCAGCTGTCTGCCAGCCGGCGGGAGTAGGAGACGGTGCTACAGACCGGACCCAACTAATGAACCGAGGGGGTTCTTGCCCCATCAAGATAACTGATCAAGTTGTTAAAGCTGTCCTAAAAGCTGCCACAATCAGGTGAGAAAGGAGATATCACACACAGCTTTCCTGTACTTTATTAACAGCTGTGTAAATATAAGTAAAATCCGAGCAAACCAACATTAAAAATAATCCCATATAAGGATCAGCAATACCCTGGGATGGTGATAATCCTGCTCAGACCAAGAGCTCACTTCCTTACGGGCAAGAGTCTTCAAATATTGGCATAGACTGAACCACAGTGTCTGGAAGACAGACACTAGGAAAATATTTAAGACTTTTTTTAGAATTTTTTTTTATGCTATAGCACAGCTAGGAATGAGGTAGCCCTTTTGGTTCCTAGTCCTGACTTTGCCGTGTCTCATTTTTCTTTTGAATACTGGTTAGAGCTGAGCAGCATTTTGGGATGGTAGGGTGGCAATGAGGCAAGAACTGTCTTTTTTCCACACACACACAAAAAAAAAAAAAAACAGATTACATCAATTTGCCCCTACAAAAGGATTCAGCAAGCACTATGAGAACTACCCTCACCTCCCATCCCAGCAACAATGTTTTATGTCAAAGCTTAAGCAGCTTTAATGTTTCCTATTCTAGGAGATGTTTTACATAGAAACATACTTTACTGTTTCAGGTGATTTGTTTAAAAATGGAGGGAAAAGTACAATTATTTCTTTGTAAGCTAAGCAAATGAAGTCATGCAAGCCTAAGCAGTGTTTTGGTGCTGGTTAGATACACCCCCAAAAAGCAGCTATCTGCATTGGTCCAACAGTGGTATTTAATTTCCTTTGCAAAGTGTTTTTGGAGGCTCTGAAGGTCACCCAGCAGCGCAAAGTTGCCCCATCCATGGCCTGTGACCCTGGCTACGCAGCACTGCCTCCTCTACCCTTGCTACACAATCTCAGCACAGGACACTTGGAAACAAACCAAAACAGGGTTTTATTATTTGTTCCCCACGTAGGCAAGTGCTGCAGTCACTGCCAAGCTGGGTTCGTCATCACCACCTTGACTGGCATCGACCCAATAGTAATACTGGTGCCCGTCACTCAGTGAGACCGTTAAAGTGTCTGTGTACAGGCACGCGCTCTCATAACTCACTGACCAGCTCCAGACCGCTTACAGCATCATGGACCATCCGTGGTCCATTGACCCTCTGCCTTAAATTAAAAGCTCTCCAAGTCTGGAATTACCTCTCCTTCCCTGCCCAGGCACACCAAACACCAAGCTCAGGCAGGGTAGCCAACACTACTTGAACAGCAGCAAATACATCATGCTAACCTAGCTTTTCAACCAGGCTCCAGCCAGGCTCGCTTTCCCCAGATACTTGCCCCACAAAAACCATCCTGTGTTTTAGCAGGCCACAGCATTTCTAATTAAAAGCTCTGACAAAGAAGGTGCATGCAGACATCCTCAGGTTTGCAGTGATCTTGAGATGGAAAATGTTGCGGGACACCCCAGCCTAAGTTTCTGATGAACATGAGGACCGGCAGCTGCCTTTGGCAGTCTTCCATGGCGTTCTCCAAGTCCAAATTGACACGGTATGGACTCGATAAGTAGACAAGAAGGTGGGTGAAAAATTGGCTACACCATCAGCTGCAAAGGGTGGTCATTAGCAGCAAAAAGTCCAGCTGGTGGTTAGCGACTAGCAGCATCCCTCAAGGGTCAGCGTTGGCACCAATGCTTTTTAATATCTTAACAACCAGTATGACAGGACAGAGCACACTCTCACCAAGTTCACAGCCGATACCAAACTGAGGGAGCAGCCAATACACTGGAAGGCAGAGCTGCTAGTCACAGGGATCCCAACAAGCTGGAGAAGCGGCATGGCAAGAACCTCACGAAGTTCAAAGGCAAAGCCCTGCCTCTGGCACGGACAACCCCGAAAACCAGGACAGGCTGGGGCTAGAAAGCAGCTTTGCAGAAAAGGACCTGGTGGTGAACAACAAGTTGAGCAGGAGCCAACCATGCAGCCTTGCAGCAAAGGTCGGCTGCACCCTAAGCTGTACGAGCAGAAACATAGCCAGCAGGTCCAGGGATGTGATCCTAAAGAATGCATTAGAAGTCCAGACACCAAGAGCAGGACAAGAGGAAATAATACTCCGTCGTGACCACCTCATTACAGTTTGATGAGAACGTTCCCCTGAAAGCCCCAGGGACGACAAACGAGTTTCTGATTCATCACAGCCCAGGTCTAAGTAAAGGCTGAGGTGAAATATTGATGACTTTGGGATGCCTGGAGTCAGCGACGGGGATATCACAACAGCACAAAGCCCCGCAGTGATACAGACACGCATTAGTAACAGCGTTCTCCACGTGCCAAATCACACAAAGTAGAGAAAGAGCAGCAGTATATTATTATCATCATGATAAAAAAAAATATTATACTTGTTTGGCCTTATGCAACAAAAATATCTCAACACCAGCATTTATAGATATAAGTACTACCGGAGCCCCCGGTCGCTTGCTATTAAAGGGCTCGCTGTGCACTGCAGCGGGTTTCTGCCCCTTCCCCCCTCCAACTTAGGGCTGCACTTTCTGTTCATAATTCAAGCAACATTTTTTACCTTGAGGCAGATTACAAGTCATTTATTAGGTCTTAAGCAGCGACCAGCCTCACCCCTCCCGACTTGTAGCACATTAGACACCCCCGAGTGAGAGCACTGCACAGGTTACATAGAAACCCATCCATAGGGACCAATTTCCATCACCTCATCCCATCCCTCTCTTTTACTTACTTGAGCTTCAACGTGCTCCCAACAGCAGCAGCGCCAACACAAAACCTCCATGGCAAAGCCCAAGCCTCCTCTTGTCACTGCCTTTAATCCCTGTGGTGGGAGGGCTCATCCAGGTGGAAATGATGCTGGTGAGAAGCCTCGGGGAGGGTCTGGAAGCCCTGGGGAGTGTCTCCAGCAGCTGCTGCCCAACTCAGGGCAGCTGCAGATCCCACAGGACTCTCCTCCTGCTGATGGGCAGCAATGGGCATTGCCCAGGTATTCCCAGGAGAGGAGCGATGCTAACAGCACAGCTGGCCAGCATGCTCAAACAAGCAGCATTGCCCCACCAGCAGCCCTTCTGCTTGACAGTAGGAGCATTTCACACCTAAATGCCTTTATTTATCGTGTAGGGGAACCATGGCAGACACTTGCTGACTTTTAACTACACTTTATTGTAGCTGAGTCCTCCCAGGTGCAGGGTAAAGCTTGCAAAACCCACAGCAAAGAACCAGCCGCCGAGGCTGTAGGATTTGTTTCAACCAAACAAAGGAAGTAGGAGACATCGGAGCTGCCGGGTGTGGTGGTTTCCAAGTGAAACACGTCAGTATTTCACTCTGAAATGACTTTGGGTTGAAAAATTTCCTTTGAAATTTCAAAAGAGTAAAATCTTCTAAATGTAAACAAAATATTTCTCCTTTTTGGGGGTGGGAATTTATTCAAGCCACTTTCTGAACATTTTCCATTCACTTAAAACTTTGAAATTTTTATTACTCAAAAAAAAAAAAATGCAGCAAAGGCATTCACTGTTCCAGAGAGAACTCAAAAAAAAAAAAAGAATATTTTTTTGTCTGGTGATGAGTTCTAGTCCCACCTCCAGGCAAGTAATTTCTTTTCTCTGCCTCATTTGCCTCTCCAGTAAAATTTCCAACTTTATTATATCTCCTAAAACCCAACAAAGAAGAAAAAACATGGGGACAGAAAAGACTCAGAATCCCATGAGAGTCTCATATAATCACAGGACTCCAGGAACTGGAAACTTTAAGAGGAAAAAAAAAAAACCCAAAAAACAACCAAACACTTTTGCAAATCACATGAGACCCATCATAAAATTGTCAGAGTTGGCAGCACGGTAAAATCTATGATATTGTGGGCTGGATTTATGTGCAAGAATCCTGAGGCTTTGGGATATTTTTTTCCCCTCAGGCCTCAGGGCACAAAGGCAGTTTTCGGGAGGTCGGCTCTGCCCTGGGAGCACAGCCTGGAGCAGGAGAGAGGTGACTTTGTCCCTCTCAAGCATCCTTGTCCTAGGAAAAAAAAAAAAAAAAAACCTCACCAACACCATTTTGGGAGCTGCTGATGCCAGCAGGTACCACGGCAGGGAAAAGCCACCTCCCAAAACCACGCAGCATCCTAGCTGTTGAAACTTGAAATGGGGAGGTGAGCTGATAGGGGTAGACAAAGAGCTCTCTGTGAGTCTGCTCAGGGCATCTGCAGCCTCCCCAGGTACAGGCCATGGTAACTGCAGGGAGTATTTTAGCCCAGGAAGGCAGCTGAAAAAACAGCATTGTGACCGCAGCCTGGGAATTCGCGTTTGCCCGTTAAAAGATGTTTTTAGCAGAAGTTGGGTTTCTTTCTCTCCTCCTCCGCTTGAAGGAATTGCGCAGCCTGCGCTTATTTATTATGGTTCATCTCTATAGGCCCTGTTTTTCTTCTGCCTGATGATATTTCACGGCTACTTTCCACGCTGCCAGAGCAGCAAGCTAGCTCCAAGGCTCCTCACCAAAAGGGAGAGGTTTGAGGCAAGGATTTCCCCTGCCCACGAGGAGGAGGATGGGCCACCATTGCCTTTTCCACCCACCACACTTGCCCTCCTCCTCCACGGGCTTTGCACGGGTCCCTTCTCGCCCAAGGTCACGGTTCACCCCCCCCAGCAAGTCCAGCTCTCCTGGACTCTCCCACCATCCCTGTCCCCAGGCCCATGGCAGAAGCACCCCAGGTCCAGCCCACCTACCCACCCCATGCCAGCACCCTCAGTGGTGCCTATGGTGCTGGGGAACCACCAGGCAATGCTGAGGGTTGTTCTATGGCTCCTGGGACTTGTAGGCAAGCGGGGAAAGAGGCTGGTGGTGGCTGCGCTCAGTCCCTTGTACCGCGCTGGGATGGTCTTCCCCAAGTTTCAAGGCCTCTTATGGGTAAATTGCCAGTTTACCTCTGAATAGGGTGAATTTTGCAAACACTTTTGTCCAATTCTTTCAATGACAGTAACTCTAGTATAATTTTTTCCCTAATTTTTTGTCTGTTTATTATTATCGTCATCATTATCATACTCTGCTAAGGAATTGGTCCGTAAGAAGAAAAATGAAGGAAATCACTTCAGCCTCTTTGTAACATAAAATCACAACCAAAGGGAGAGAACACCCTCCTCCTTGACAGCTCCCAGTGTTGTTTTGGACCAGCTGGGAAGAAGTACAAGCTGTTTCTCAAGGCTCAACACAGACCAGGCACGTTCACATCCAGGCTGGGAGTCACCACGGGCCTTTGAACAAGTCGGCTTTTTCCTTCACGTCCTGCCTGACTCCTCACAGTCCTACTCGGTCAAGTGGAAGAGCAGGCTGGGCTCATGTGGCACAACTGGGCTCCAGCAAGTCTAAAGCCCAGAAATGCCATACTGAAGCAGTACCCAGTAACAAACTCTTCAGGAAGAGGAGGAGAAGGCTGTATCGCATCCTCCCACCCACCTTTGCCTTCATCCCAGATTTTGCTGGTGTGGCAGGTCCATCCTCCTGCCACTGATGGCCTCCTTGCTCCTCAGCGTGGCTCCGCAAGGCTGTGTGCTGGGGGAGCTACCTGGCTTTTCAGCAGCCAAAACCCAGGGATCAGAGTCCATCGCAGCATCACAGACTCCACCAAAGAGCCTCGGCATTTCCTTGAAGAGCCGAAAAAATAATGCGAGGAGCTCAGGGGAAATTAGTCAAGTTGAAAGCTGGAGGCTTTGCTTCTGAAGCCTGAGAAATAATTTACCATGTGGGTTTAGTTTCCTTAATACTCTTTGAGATGCATGGCACACATTTCTGGTAAGACCTCTTTACTTACAGAGTAACCACTGGCCATTTAATTACATGTAAATTACCATATAGTGATAAGATGATTACATGATTAGCAGTGGGATAACGAAGCCTGGAAAGTACAATGTAATTGACAGCTAAATACAGTGTAATTTTTTTATTCCTTAACTCAAAATGCAATTCACTCCGTCATTAATCTTGGACAACTGCATAGTCTGGAGAAACAGCGTGTGATTTACCGAGCAACATTTGAGTAATTCCCTGGGGGTGGCTCCATGAAGACAAACATCTTTGCGTATAACCTGAGGTCCCAGCCGTGCCCACGGAAGAGTTACATGATGCCTCCATCCCCTTCTGCCCGCAAATGTGGCCGGTACCCAGAGCGAGCTCCCAGGGTAGCACAGCATCGCATTTTGACTGTGTCTAATTTAAGAAACCCAGTTGCTGCAGGCAGAAGACCGTAAAAGCAGAGACAGCCGAAGGAAGCAAGCTGCCTTGCAACCAGCGCTGGGATAGCCCCAGTAGACACCATCCCCCAGGTCCCACCCGCCATGGGACAGCTAGGTGGGAGCATCACCCGGGAAGGGCGATGAGGAGGTAATCCTACTCATTTTCCGGCCCCGGATGATGTCTGGCGCTCAGGAGGCCACCAAGGCTGCCGGCCACGCTTTGGCAGTGCCGCTGCTGCAGCCAGATGAGCTGGGGCAGGCGGGAGCCACCTCCTCGGTTCGCTCCCGGGACGTGGCCGTGCTGCTCCCTGGGGTGGCTGTGGCTCACCAGCAACGTGGAGGAGACCTCGCTGGTCTGCTGGGCTCCTCCGACGCAATCTCTTTATTTCTCCGGAGCTGATTTTTCCCCATCTGGCCTCCCCTCCTTCACTGAGGCTGGGACACGGCCCCGCACCCCCCCCCCGGGACAGACGTC
>JANZLQ010000092.1:3058007-3086899 GCA_026212715.1 Elanus axillaris | reverse complement strand
GCGGTACACCAGAAATAAATAAAAAATCAAACTTACGGGCATCAAGCAGAAAGAACCAAAAAAACCCACCCCAAAACCAAAAAAAAAAAAAAAGAAAATAGGTGGGTAGGTCCCTTGCCGTTGAGAGCATGTGGTATTTATTAGACATAAATTGGCACACAAGAATAGGAAAGCGTAGCTAGGTAGGGATTATTTTTTTCTTCTTAGCTATACGGCTTTGGATACCTGTCTATAATCCCTCCCACGCACATACCAGCATTCCCACTCATTCACACCCACATTCTCAGTTGCTGACACAGAGGTATACCTCTTTTGTTAATTAGAATTACTTTTAATTAAAAATATATGTAAATTATATAGAGTGTGCACAGCTCGGAAAGAAAAAAAAAAAAGAAGAAAAGAAAGCAAACTTCCGTTTCAATAAAAATTTTAACCCCTTTGAATCAGCTGCTTTGCTGGCTTTGTGACATACTATGAGTTACTTGAACTCCCATGTATAAATAAATAGTACCAGGAAATTTTACACCTGAAAAATTCTGCAGTAGACATTTTTACTTACACATTTGCTTTTTCTTCTCTTCTTGCCTCCCCCCACTCCCAGCCTCTCATGATCATTTTCTGCTCCTTTTAAACACATTTTCTCAATATCTCACTTAACGCACCCAGACCAGAATCACTTTTTCTTTTTTTTTCTTTTTTTTTTTGAGAGGAAGTAAAAGAACGCACGATAAAATGAAAGTCCAGGATTGCAAACAAGCATCATCATCAGCATTTTTATGAGCAAACTTTTTCCTTTCGCTGCCTGCATCCTCTCCCCCCGCTTTTCCCCCCCTCGCAGTTGGCTCCAAGCCTCGCTTTCCACATGCCGGTAAAAATTCGGCAGAAGACAGGCTGTGGATGTTTTCAAGTTTGAAAGATACCCCGCGCTTCCATCAGAGACAGCTGATGGACTGGGAAAGACCAGGAGATGGGAAGGAAAGAAGAGCGAGAGAATTACACGCAAGTGGGAAAGGAGATGAGTTTACGGGGCTTGTCCTCGCAGAGACGTGTTTTGGGGTGTTTGTAAGGAAACACGGCAGCCTGCAGGGAGTGATTTCACTCGTGTTACTACGCCTGGCAAGGTAGGTACCTGCTTTTCTTATTTGTGGGTTTGTAAAACCTCTTTGTGTTGAAAAGTAACAATGATAATACTACTGGGGAAAAAAAAAAAAAAGAAACACCACTCCAAAATCCACCCTTGGTAAAAAGGGCCGGTGTCTTTTTTCGAGAAAATTGAAAGAAAATATATATATATTATTATTTATTATATAACATCGTCAACATCAACACCACAAAAAAAAAAAGTAACATCCTAGTTGTTTTCGTTCAAGCACTCTGACTGTGTTGAGAAAGGCAGCAGGAGTTTGGTGTCCCTTGGAGAACAAAAAGAGCAGGAGGGCGGGGGGATGAGGGCACAGGGCTGGCGGTGGCAACACCACAAACTGGGTGGGAACGTGGCAAGGGAGAAGTGTGCCGATCTGTTGATTTTTCTTTTGAAACAAAAGAAAAAGGGGGGGCGGGGGCAAGTCACACCGAGGCCGATGACTATTTCATCTGTGGTTTCAATCAGCGTCCGTCCCTCTCGAGTGCTACCGGTGAACATTCGGTTAAAGCAGTCTTGCAAAATACTCTCGCTTTTGTTATCGACAGGGTATTTTTTTTCCTTTTCCTTTTCCCTTTTTTTTTTTTTTTTCCATGGCTAATGCTCTTGCACTTTCCTGACCGCCTTGTTAGCTGTTCTCGCTCCACTCTGGCACCATGCCCACACCGTGGACCGAGTGGTACTGGTGGGGCGAAAGGGTTCGAGGCACGCCGTGGGAATACAGAAACTCTGCGGGCTGTAAGCTGCTGGGGGGGGACTGGATGCCGGTTTGAGGTCCACACTGCCGGACAATGGGTTGGTGAGAAACCGAGGTTTGGTGCTGAAACATGCTATGGGTGTCTCCTATTTGGGGGGAGGTATGGTTGGCCACGCTGCTGAGCCGGGGCATCAGCGGCCCCGAGGTGAAGTGGGCAGAGAAATGCTGGTAGGGTAACCTGTCCATCGGCTGCATGGCAGACACTGTGCAACTGCTGTAGGATGGCACGCTCGGCCACGTGTTACAGCTGATGTCTTCTAGGCTGGGCACGGGGTCCGTGGGGGGAGCGGAGCTGGCATACATACATGCTTGGCGCTGGGCCGATTCAGTCCTGTATGAAGTGTTCAGTCCCTGCTGCTGGGGGTAACTGGACCTGTAGAAAGGATCCTCTTCTGCTGGAGAAGTTTCCATGTAGGGCTTCTTGTAGGGATGCTCGGTGGTGGAACATTCTTCATCTGTTGGGAGAGAAAACTCCTGGTAGCAAACAACAATACTGTGCCCTCGGCTGAACCTCCCTCTCCATAATCCTCATTTTACCAAGGACACTGCCTGCACAGAGCTGATCCAGACACTTCTCTTCGTTCTGTCAGTGTAAATCCAGATCCCTTCCTTGGAATCAATCTTGCTGAAACCAAGTCTTATACTCGGCCCTGTCTGCTGGACTGGGGAAGGGATGAGCTAGGAGCTCGGGGAGGACAATCAAGGCTGTAAGATGCCGGAGGGTTCCCGAGGCTTAGCTTGCTCGGTGGTACCCCATGCACACCCCCCCACCACAAAGATCCTCCTCTCCTTTCCGCTGCCAGCACTTTGGCCAGAGGAGTGACATCTGCCTGCAGACCCAGTGCACCTAACAGCGGTCCCTACCCCCAGCTGAGAGGCTCAGAGCTGATGCTGTTAACTAAAAGCCTTTGCAATGATATATCTCTGCGATAAATGAGACAGAAATGGAGATCACAATAAAAATCCCCCCAGGAGAGCATCAGCAACGGCACAGTTGAGACAATCAGATTTGGAGTTTTACAGCCCCGGTCTTTGGCTGTGCCAAGGGAGCTGGGCACATAAATCCACGCAGTGCTGCGTGCTGGAGCCAAGTGTAACAAAAAAAGAAAAGTAAATTTCACAGCTAGAAACAACAAGGCGCAGCTTGCAGAGCCCTTTGTTTTCTGCAGCATCCCGGACCAACAGAGAGGAGGAGATAAACAATTTAGGTGAAATCTCTAGGGAGAAGCAAAATGAATATGCACTTATTTATTCATTCGCAGGGTCATCAAATGAAATCCAGCTCTGCTGGAATGGATGGCAAAGTTCCCAGGGACGAGCACTTCACCAAGAGATTTTAAGGACAGTGAGGCAAGGGAAGGGGAGCTTGTTCTGACCCAGATTAACTTTGCTGCTGCTTCAAGAACAAGATTTCTGGTGCAGGCAGAAAAATATCCCACTTCGCTTAAAGCCCTCTTGGCTGCACCCTTTCAACAGGGGTAAAATTTGGAAGAACACTGTAAGAAATGGCCCTTCTCAAATATTCTCAGCCAACGTGGTTTAAGCTGCAAAGTTTTTCGCCCCCACATTAAAAAAGAAAAAAAAAAAATAGTTCCACAAAAAAGAGGACTAAAAGCATCAGCCCCCAAGAAGCACTTGCAAAAACACAGGTGTTGCTGCTGGGCTGCTCCAACACGAGTGCCTATGTCTCAACTTCAGGAGGTGCAGATGGACAGTGCAGGCACCTTTTGTTTCTTATGAACACGCACATGGGTGCACCCTTATTGTTATAAACAGCCATGTGCTTTCTCCTGGAAGCTGCACCCACTCTGCTTATAAAGTAACCCATTACTCCCACTCAGGTGTCTACCAAATCCAGCTGGAACAACTGCTGCTCTTAATCTTCTTGGCCCAACAACTCCAGAAAACATCAGGTATTGAGGGACACGCAGTGGGGACTTTTCCCTTGGAGTCCTTTGACTTTGGAGGAGCAGCTGCCTGTAAATTCAGCTGGAAAGCCGTGGTCCCATTTCATGCTTTCTTCCTGACAACAGCACAACCCGGCTCCTTAGTCCCAGCAAGTGCAGAGCCCTGATAATCAAGTTGGCTTCCTCTGCCTTTTCTTAAATCGGGTCAGAAAGTAGGCTGGGATAAGCAAGCAATGCAATCACATCTTTAAAACAGCTGAAAGAGTAAGCAGAGAGTTGCAAAAGCGTGTCACTCTCCTTAATCCTGACCAGGTTCTTTTTATATAGGAGCAGTGGAGAGGATGTAGTCCCCTGAAAGATAAAAGCAGGTCTAAGCTCCCTCCTGAACGTGGGTCTGTCACAGGAGGCACATCTGGAAGAACTGCCCGAGCTCTAGCTTTTACAGACAGCCTAAAAGTTTTGGATCCCTAACCCACCACTGAGTAATAAGAGCACTAAGGCAGAGAAAAAGAAAAAAAAAAAGTCTTGTAAAATGAAGCATTGTTCTGCTAATAAACTTTTCAGCATTAAACCGCATTACTCTGCTGGCATTAGAAATCATTGGCTTGGGGTTTGACTGTTTATTTTATTTTATTTTTTTTAAATATACAACACAAAACAGTCAAACTCTGTTTTTCCGTTGTGTAAAAATGTGCCTGACTTACAACCTGAAGTTGCTGATTTTTCCATTTAGCCCAGACGTTTCACTGCCTGCCACAGCCTAGCCAGGCAGAGCCACGGCATTATGGATCCGCTTCCAGAATTCATCACAGGTGAAGAGAGAAAAACAAAAACAACCAGGATTTCAGTGGAAACCCAATAGATGCCCTCTCTTCTTCTGTAAGCTCGCACGATCGCTCTACTGGCCTCTCTAGAGATGGGCTCACTGGCGTCGTGTGTGGGAAGGGCACCATCACTCCAGATTTTAAGATGCGTAAGGACACCGTACCCATCTCCAAAGAGGACATAGTCACTAAGGAAGGATTACAGCCCACCCTAAGAGCTTCTCCCTGCCCTATGGCCCCTCTTCCTGATGATTTTCCCACCTATGTAACCTCAAAAACTGGAGAGGGAAGAGAACAGTCCATCTTCACCATCAGATGGGACGATGCCGACCAGAGACCCTCAGCTGGTGCCAGGTGATGAATTTGCACTGGTCCAGGCTCTCTAGTCTGATCTGGCATTGTCCCACCACCAGAGCCGGCACAGAGCAGGCGAAGCGCATCCCCATGGTGTATGGAACAGATCTGGGGGTGGAAAGGGGTCACCTTCAAGGAAGAGAATGGCAAAAGGAGGAGAAGTCAAACAGAGCTCCCACGCAATGCTGAAGGCTGCGGTTTAAATTCATCCGCACCTGCTCTGGAGCCTGGACAGTCCATCTCATGGCCATAATCCTCTCCTTGAAGTCCTTCCACCAACTCAGCATCAGCATGACATAGGAGGTAACTGTCTGGTCTGCTGTGGGTTTGATTCTTGATGTTGGTTCCCTGATAGCACTTCATTGTCCTTTTCCCTTTACCACTGAGCCCTAGGAGACACCTCTGGGAGGTGCTGACCATGCTGGGAGATGCTGATCATCCTCCACTTTTGTTGCTATTCTTGGAAGCCAAGAGTGGCGATTAGCTCTTGTGACCAGCCCCTCGATACTGCTCAAACCTCAAAAAGCAAAAGGTTCTGCCAAGCAAGGGAAGCTGCCAGTGCTTGGGAGAAGCTGCTCCGAAGTGGATCCAAGGAAAACGGAGCCTGCAGAATGGGGTGGAAACTGGCTTCCTCACAAGGAATTTGATGATCTATCTAATGAAGGAGCTTGAGCGAGAGCATAAGCAGTTCCAAGATTTCCGGTATTTACTACTTCCAGCTGGGTTGTAAATACCACACAAATGGCTTTTTAAATGGAATTTTCCCAATTCCAAGATTAGGGTCGTCTAGAATGAAATGCAAACATGTAAAATCTCTGGACTTCAGGGTGCACTGGGCCCACCTCTTCCCCTGGTGTAAATCAGGAGAGCTCCTTTCCAATTCATGACAATCAGCTCCCCAGGACAGAAGACAGACAATGAAGAATGGGACCCAACTGTTTTAGTTTTTAAAGCTCGCTTACTCTTCCAGAGCATTACAGTAGGTTCATCCTGACTTCATGAGGGAGACACAATGGGTGATTATCACTAACACTGTTGTTTTATCCAGTCTGGTTTCTAGGGTGAATCTAGCATGAGCCTGAATAGCCAATACCAGTATGCAAGACTGACAAAGGTTGTCAAAGAAGAAATGAAAAGGGCAGATTCAGTCAAAATGAACATCTCTAAAGGGCAAATAAGACACACATCCGAGGCCATGAAAAGCTAAGACACGCTAGTTGTTTCAGCAATTGCAAGGTTTGCATTATGGCTGTGTTGCATTCCAGGGGAACACGACAGAAAGGGTTGTGGGGCAGAGACAATCCAACATCAAAAGCTGGAACCTCTTCCAGAGGCAGCGAGTTGCCAGCACTGCCTGCAGAGGCACAGGAGACACCTCCTGATGGGCGAGCGGGACGCTTAGATTAAACCGCTGAACTACAGTGCCGCAAGTAATGTGGCTGCACAGCAAAAGCTGGGTACACACCAGCCCCCTGAATATTTCCCCACCATGCAGGCAGGCTCTTCTTCAGCCTTGGTGCCCCAGAAGTCACCTTGCTCTGGGCTCCGCTGCATCTACCCAAGCTGCAAACACCTCCGGCTGCAGCATGGCTCGGGCCTTGGCCAGCTCACTGCATGCCCTAACATCAACAGGACAAGCAGCGTGTTCTCCAAGGAGACATCCCAAACCTGACTTCTGTCCTACAGATTCTCTGAGTGAAAGAAAAACTAGGTGGGATGAGGGAGAAAAATGAGCTCAGTTAACGAAGAGGTCTATCTACCCTAACAGTGCCTGTTCTTGAGGAGAAGGGGGGAAAGGCACTGCTGTTATCTCCATCGACCTCATCAGAGCAGGAAGGAGATGAAAGATATATTCTTCCCCACGGTCAGGGTCATGTCCAAGCTAAGTGGCTGAAGAACACGGTCCTCGCTGGTTGGAGCTAGTGGATTCTGCCACGTCCCTCTTCTCCCTCAGAGTGCCAACATGACAACTTTTATAACCTCCCCAGGGAGAGGCTGTTCCAGTCGCCTCCTGTTCAGCATCGCAAGCATCCCAGAAATCTGCCAAGTGGTTGAGATTGTGTAAGGCTGGGAGGGAGCAGAGGTTTAGAGGGATGGCTTTTTAGTTCACAGGAAGTCTGAGGGAGAGGATAACACAAGGGAAAACAAGCCCCAATGCCCTAATTGGGACGTAAGGCTAAAATGAAAGACAAAGCAAGCTGCCTGCTGGTAAGCCCTTTTGGGCTTCTCCAAGCACAACAATGAGAGAAGGAGAGCTGGTGGAGAACAACTAGAAAAAAAAGGCAAGGTTCTAACCGGTCTTAGTCGCAGCCTTAAAATCCACATCAAGAACTGAGGCCGCTCCTTCGTAGGATACAGGATTGGAGTTAGTCCATCCTCTCAAGACCAGTGCCTTTGTGAAATGCCATAAGCAATCTCAGTGTGGAGCTGCGGTACAACGCAGGATGATTCTCGCCATGAAGACTGCCATTCCCCAGTGTTCAGCATGTTCAGAAGGTGCCTGGAGCAGCGATCCCGTTGCACCACAGTGGGGTCGTTCCCAATGCGGCGACCCCACACTCCCACCTGTGCACCAGAAATTCCCAGGTTTGGGGCTCTGGGATGTGTCCTTCCTTCCTCACCCAGAAGAGCATCACCTCCCTGAAACAGAGGAGCCTTCAGAGATAACATCCCCTCGCAGCGCTGCTGCTCTGCCCTAATGTAACTCCATATCAGATCTCCAGAGCGAATCCATCTTGACTTGACAGCTAAGAACAACACTGTCAACCACAGAGCTGAATCTTTGTCTTAGGTCACCAAGGAAGTAGAAGTTGAATAAGGTGCCTCTGAGTTGCTCAAATACAGACGTGTTCTTAACTGAGCCTAAACCAAGGCCTGACCTCCTGATTAAAAAGGATACAGAGAAACATCATGAGATGTCAAAGCTGGAAGGAGCCATATCTGAGAGACTATCTTGGAAAACAGTGGTGGTATTTGCTACAGAAGATACAGACACCAGCTGGTCTCAAACCCAGCTGAATTGCCCCCTGCCCCTGTGAGCACTTATCTGTAACCCCAGCCTTGCGAAAAGGAAATAATCCGCTTGAGATAAATCCTAAACGGACTGGAGAGGAGTCAGTGTTTGGGGAGTGGATGATCCGATGAAACCAATAAAACTTCCAGTCCAGAAAATGGCCAAAGGTGCATCAGGAGTGAACACACTCTTCCTTTCATGTTTTCTTAGATGGTCAGGCTTGCATAAAAGTTATGCAGCAAAGTGGGAAAGCAGGAGAGCTGTGAGGGAAAGCCTAATATTTCACTTGGAAAGGAGAGGCTAGAAAAGGAAGAAAAAGAGGAATATTACAGGTAAGGTTATTTTCCCAAATTCAGTGAAGATCCTTGCTTGGTGCTAGAAGAAAGTGCCACACTCGGTCTGAGTTTGAGATGAAACCTTGGATCACGTTCTGATTTATCTGAACAGAATTGCTCATCTCTAGTGACTTTTTTTTTTTAATTAATTTCACTTTGCAAAGAGCTGCTTGGCAGCCTGTGTTGGCTCTCTGTTTCCCATTAACTTTGTGTTTCTTTTCTTTAAGCCCTGGTGGCTGTTTTCGATTTACTAGATGCATGGGGAGGGGGAAAAAGGCACAGGGAGGAAAGCAGAGACTCAGACTCCTGAGACGTACAGCTTCACGGAAGAAGCCGGTGGTATCGGACAGGACATTGCTTCTCTTTGATTAAAGCATTTGGCGGCTTTGATAAAAGGCCCTTAACTGCTTGTGCCACTCAAGCCATCATAGAGATAATGAGGGGCCATCAGCCGTAGAGACGAGGACTTGCTTTGCCAGTCTCCTGCACTTTTGCAAGGGCCACGCAGGCCAAAAGGGGCCGGGGAGCTTATTACAGGGCAGATAGTCGTCTCTCTTGTGACAATAAGAGGAAGTGAGATAATTGGGGGATTGAGGGAAACCACCCATGGAGACACCACTTAGCGGGAATCCCAAAACTGGAAGGAAACCTCTGTTGATTCCTTATCATGCTACAATGTGGAGGCGAATGATGAATTGCCCTGCGGTGCGAGGACACGCAGCAGTCGGAGATTGACCAAAGGGTTTGGTGCCATTTGGGCCAGCTTGTTTGGGTTAGTTTTTGCAAAGAAGGGGAAGAGGAGCAGTGAAAGCTCAGCTCCCAGGGCACAGGAGCACCGAGGACAGATCGCAGGCTGAGGGATGCCAGGGGCGAATGGGACCTGCCTTTCCGTTGCCAACGGCAAGGCTTTGCAGCAGCCCAGTTGTGTCCCAGCACCTCGCAGCCACAGTCCCACACCAGGCCGGGGGTAGCAAGGGGCACACACCCCACCTCTGACCTTAGGGGACTCTCTGGGAAGCCACTGCAGCTCCTTATTCCCTACCTTACAGCTAACTCAAGTCTAGCATCACCATTTCCAATCACAGCCTTGATACACTCTGTATGAGCACGAGGGTCACCTGCTCAGCTGGAGGAGTCATCAAATGATGCCTGTTTTCCGCTCTTTAGCTCAGTCTCAGGAAAATATTAAGATTTTTCAACTTTTTTTTGGTTTGTCTATCTACTCGTACACAACACACGTGATGTTGCAACATTCAGGGGATTCACCAAGGATGTGAGAGAGATTTCCACTCCCCTCCTGCCTCATCTGCCAGCACTTCCCAGCATCCGCTACCTTAGACTGTGTGTCTACACAGCACATCCCAGCGCCCCAGGGGTTACGTTACTAAAAATAATGACATGTGGCCGACTGATAGGACCGTGCAGGGAAGCAGGAAGGGATCTGCTGTGGGGAGAGGCTACCAGCCTGGAGGAATTCTTGGTGCGTTCAAATGCCATGGTGCACGCTGACTCCTGTTAGCTTTTCCCGTGCAATGTAGACTAAATCCTGAGAAAGGGGAAGAGGGGTAGGCAGTAACCACCTCCTCCTGCCCACCCCATAGGGTTGCATTCAGCTCTGGAAATTCCCTATTTTCTTTTGAGTGTCTGGAGGGGAGCTGATTCGAGGCTTTTGCTATCTCAGTCCTACAAGTGTTTCTGCATCTAAGCATTCCCATTGCTTTGGGAGAGGAAGGGAGAGACTGCAGACCCCTCACTCCTGCCTGAGAACAATTATCCCATCGGTATCATGGGGCTCTTCACGCCAGGACGAGCTGAGCAGTCAGTGTAAAGCCCTCACAGTTTGATCCCTCAAGCTCTGTCAAAGCAGGTCAGTCGCACCAAAGGGGAACGAACACGGATATTGTGATTTTCAATCCCGTGCCCCATTCATTAGACCAAGCATTTAAGTGGAATTGCTTTCTGCAGACAGACAAGTGTCTCCCAACTGAGATACTCTTAGTTGAAAACTGTGCAAAATCCAAGCTGTCAAGGTATCTCCACTCAGAGATTAACCCTGTCTGAGGGGCTAGGGAGACAGATAAGTCACCTTTATGTCCAGCACCAGCTATCTTACTGAATGGGGATTCAACGCGGGTGAAAGGTACTGCCACCCCTCCAAACGGCTCGTTCCCAGCCCAGCAGCAGAGACGGGGTTTTAGGCTGCCACCGGTGAGAGTGGTTTCCCCTGCCCACCTCCAGCACACAACCTGCATCCCTTGTTCATCCTCTAGTGTCACCGTAAAGCAGGCTGGGGCTGTTCATCAAGGGGAAATGTCAGAAAACCACCACTGACAGCCTGGTAGGAAGGAGAAAGCACCGAGTGGGGAGCAGCCAAGGTCTGACCTTTTCTCTTGGTGCAGTGGTAGATCTGGCTGTGCTCCTGGGAGATCGGGTAGGGGTTGGCAGGCGGTAGCAGGTCCTGGGAGGTGCTCGACACCCCGTTCTCACACTGGTACTGGGAGCCCAGGTTGGAGGAGGTGGAAAGGACCCTGGTCTCACCACTGAAGGGGCTGTGATTCGAGGACACTTTTTGTCTCACTGTGCTCCTGGGAACAACCGGGTACTCTTTACTAAAAGCAAAGAAACGAGACAAAAAAAGAAACAAGGCAGAAAAGCAATCAATTAATAAATAGATCAGTGGATTAATAAATGAAGACAGCACATTAGTGTAACGGTGTTTGTTTAGACTTTCGGGGAAAGAGAGACATCCCTCCCAGGAGACCGCAGCCCCGTCACGCTTTATCCATGCAGCACTCTTCTATTTCACTTCCCTTTTGGTATCTTTCCCTTCAGATTCATGCCTCTTCCACCACAACTGCTATTTTATCCCCATACATAAAATAGATATGTACAGTTATAGCAAAATACACAAGATTTGTATTTACATATTATGATAGCTTTTATTAATGATATACTATTCATATTGTATATGTGGACGTGCATGTGTGTAAATAAAGACCTCATTTCTGCCAAGCTGACCTGGAGACAAATTAAATATTTAGGCCTACTTTTCCCCCTTATGGTAGTTGTCCCCACTCCTTTTCTGCAGGCTCTGCCAGCCTGGTTGTCCTGGATGGGGGATCCCTGGACCAGAGAACAAGCTCCGCTCCAGAGCACTCAGAAAAGAGAAATAACTAACTCACCAAGACCTGATGCACGCCAGAGCCACATGCCTCAGCGGAGCCAGGCTAGGAGGGTGAGCACTAATGGAAAGTCTGGTTTACTCCCCTGCTCTGAAATCTGGTTTGAAGCAGGGGTGCTTTGCCAACACTGGCTGGAAATCCCCTCTCCTACATCACCCTACACAATGTGTTTGGGAGACATTTCTGCAAGCACATCGGCAACGTGGCTGGACAAGATTATTCCTGCTCAGCAGAGGGGAGAACCAAGGTAGGGGGTCTCAGAGACTTCAGATGAGGTGCAAGCCTCCTCCTGGGCTGTCTCCAAGACAGCTGGGTGCTCCCTGAACACAAGGTCTTCCTAAAACGCATAAAGATCAGGTAGTACAACAGCACCTCGCAAAGTGCCACCAGGCTCAGAGCAGCCACAAACTAGAGCCCAGACTCCAACACAAGCTTTCTTCTTTGAGGCTAAAACCATTTGACCAAGCTGGCTTTGAGGTACCCTACTCACCTGCCCAAAATCATTACGCTGGAGCAAGGACAGATCCTTAACATCCCATCAACGGGCTCACCTGGCCACTTACATGTGGAGGAGGAGCCCTGAATCTCCAATTATGCCCCTTAGAGAAGACCTATCACTGTAGCAACTCAAAACTTATTTACAAAATTTAACAATACCAATTATATAAACCTACTCACAGCAGGGAGCTTTCATCCAAACCACTGCTGTGGTGGCTGCCAGAAACATCAGCAACCGAGCTGTAATGGAGGGGAAACTCACCCAGGAGCTCAAAACCAAATAAATGTGTCTCTCATTGTGCCACGAAAGCTTTCCAAACCCCGGGCACTGGTGGCTTGCCAAGGAGAGCCTATTCCAAAGGTGGAGTTTCTTCCCCTGGAAGCCCAGCAGCTTCTCCCAGCAGGGCTGGCAGGAGCATGGCTTTCCAACCACTTGGGCTGGCTGACCAGGCAGCTTTTTCCCAGAACCGAAGTCCAGGCTGCGTACGAGGAACAAAAGAGGGATGGACTGGGAGGAAGCAGAGGCTTATCCCTGAGATACATAAGATAGCAATGGATGCCAGGGTGTGTGGTAGGCTTCAGAGGACCTCTTTGCCTGTGGACATCCAGCACTAGCGTTTCCACCCCAGGAGCTCTTGCTGGAGGACAGCTTTTCAGGAAGGTCAAGAGCTACAGCCTTCAAACCTCACGGGTGGACTTCAAACTTTTTGGGTGACCTTCAGACCTTCTAGGTTCTAGGGGATCTCCCAGACCTACCAGGCCATGGTTTTAAGCTGCCTGCTCCTGTCGTACTCTACTTTCACACAGCGATCCTCACGGAGATAGTACCAGCATGACACCTCAAAGCTGCATCCCCACCATGTTTCCCTTCCAAGAAGACAATCCACAGGGAGGTGACACACGGACCTCGCCCTTAGCTCTCCTCCCTAATGAGAGGCTGCTGCATGGATTGGCTGGTTCCTTCTTCCTCAACTCCAACACCACCAACGCCCAATTCCCCAAGAAATAGCAGAGCCTCATTTTATTTTTTTTTCAGCGGGGTAGCTGTGAGCTACGATGGAGGAGAAGGAGGGACATACCATGGCATGATGCCACTTCATGTTCTCTGTGGCTTTTTTGGAGGAGGTAGAGATGACTGCTTTCACAGTTTCTCCCTGCTTCAGTGAGGGAAGAATCGGATGTCTCTGAGAGATGGGATTCGATCTGCATGGGGGTTTCTCACAGTAAATCCTCACGGTAGCTCACAGGGACCCACCCCATCAACATCAGACCCTCACTGTGCGAAGCACCACACAAAACACTGAGAAGCCATCCCCATACTTCTTGCCTGAGTCAACACTTTCTCTGTCTCAATGGAGAGCTTCGAGGGGGGGAAATTTAACCTGATTGTTTTTTCTTGATAAAAAAATAATATTTTCTTTCTATAAAGGAACTGTATGCCTGAAACAGCAATATTTTTACCCTGAGTGCCAGCATAGGTGGTGTCAGGATCCCACACTCCTGTTGTGTACTGGGGACCAAATTCCTTTCAGACTGCATTTCCCAGGGGACACGACAGCCTCCATGGCCATAAGAGAGGACTGTGGTGTTCTGCGGGAGACATGGCATGAGCAGGGAGTCACACTGGACTGGGAACAGGTTGGAGACACCAAGTTTCCCAACAGCAGTTCCCAGGAGGTATTGCAATGACTCCTCTCCAGACTGAAATATTTCCACTTCAGTCAAAACACTTTGGGTGCTATTTTTGCCAAAAAATCAACTATTTGAGGAGGGAGAGGAAGGAAAGTATTTTCTAACTAAATATCGAAAATATTCTCTTTCTTTCACTTTGCCATTTTTCTATGCACAAAGGCAGTTATCCCTGTATTACTACCTTTTTCTTCCTTATAGGAGCTGAGCTCTAATAAAGAGGTATCTTTGGTACCTTGTAAAGCAACAATCATCTTGAAACATTACACTGTTCCCTGAGCCCACTCAATATGCAGCGTGGACAGCTACCATTTTAGTTTGTCCTTCGGTCCTTAAAAATGTATCAGAATCTATTTTTTTCAGTCCCTAAAAGTCACTATTCCCAAAACAGCTGGTTGTAATCCTGGGCCACAGTTTAACGGAATGAAAGGTTTTGTTCACCACTGGCACAAAATGACCGTTGTGTCCAGAAATTTTGCTGTCCAAAAAAATTGTAGCAAAGTAGGAAGGGAAAAAGCTGTTAAAGCTTGACTTACACAGGCAATATAGGAAATCGTCCCCACAGCAAGGAAGAGACTGTTGTTCCTGGGCCAGAATGTGAGTTAGTTCTACACGGGGGTGTTAATGGACTACATTTTTTTTTTGCATTAAAAACTGTAAAATTAGAAGAAAAGGGGAAAAAAAGTTGGTTGGGGAAAGAATTTACAAGGAAGGAAGCTGTCACTGGTCTATTTAAAGTCTTTTGGAGGCTAATGATGAAATTTCAGTTACTGTAGCGGGTGTATTACAGTCGCAGAGGGGGACGGGGAGGAAGGGGGGAGCCGCATTGCGCAAGGTGCTGTACAGTCTCTGCACCACCAGGCTTCCAGATGAAGGGCCACCAGAAGAGGATATTACTTTGATTTTCATTAAAGCTTGGGGGAAGAAATCAGGGATGAGGTCCAAGTCTATCGTGAAGGCACCCGGTCCTCAAGTCCAGACTCGGTCGTTAACTCCCACCTGGCTAGATGTTTCCCAGACCCATAGGATCGGACACCAGCTCTGCATAACCTTTTCCTAACAGGCATTCCTTTTCAGAGTTCATCATATAACCCCGACCCTACAGATCAGGCCCTACAAGTGAACCCATTCTGCATTTCCCGAGCACTTCCGCCCAGAGCAGACCTCTACCAGGTGGAATTAGCAAACACGGTCTCATTTTCTCTCACGACATCTTCCCCCTCCCCTGGCCAAAGGATGCCCTCACCATGACAGACTCAGGAGCTCCGTAAGATCACTTATGCCACAAATTCATTTCTAGCAAAGAATTCGAAGGAACAAGTTCAAGAAGGTTTTGTAATCTCAGAGCTGGAAACCTTGTTGGCCTCTGCAAACTAATAAAAATTGTGGAAAAAATTATAAATATAGACCTTCACAGAGTGACATCCAGTCCACTTTCTCGCTTATCACTATGCCGTAAGAGAGTAATAATCTTCAATGTATTTTCACGTGCAGATTTGAAATGCAGCCAACGCATAGTAAATGCAACTGCTAAACAAAAACTTTGTCAAAGATCTCTTTGAAGATCCATGGTATATAACCAGGAAGCTTCTGTGTTGAAGCATCCAACCTCTACTGGCCCTAAGTAAATTATTTCAGAAGATGCTTCTGATATTTCTGCAACAAAGCATTATATACCAAGGCTTTCCAGAGCTGCTGTAGCTCGTGGTAACAAGACTTCAAAAGACGTATTAAATGTCAGGTCACAAGGATCATACTGATATCTGTTCCAGGTCAAGATGAGGCATGATATGGAAGAGGATTTCCCCGCGGTTAGCTGCTGCCAAGTTCTTACAACATCCTTTGAAGCCCCGAGCTGGGCACTGTCTAGATCTCATTCACAATGGCAATTCCTAGTTTAAAATCTGACCAAAGGTATATCGGTGGCCAAACACAGCGATTCTCCTCCGCTCTTTCCAAATTGCCAGGAGATTTTAACTCCTCCTTGGTCAGTCACTACGAAAGGATAAACATTTGGCATCCTATTAGTCCTGTCCCCTCCACCCACCCAGCACCCTTGGATACAGTGGTGCAGAATAAGACCCCAGTTCCAGATGTGCAAATCTAACGCACAGGCATTTGGGTTTATACTTCCCAGGCCACCAATTGTTGTCCTTCCTGCTGAGGCTCGAGAGTAGGAAAGAAATGGACGTCAGCCATAACAGATATAGAAAGAGGAAGAGAAAAAAATTGACTGGAATGAATACACCATCTCCCAGGAAAAAAAATAAACCCGAAAACAATTGCCAATTCTCAATGCGCATTCATTTCAGCTTCTTTCCAGTATATTGAATTAAAACTGAACCACTCTCAAGAGGCTGTCTGGAGAGTCTGAAGTGGATAAACTACAGCAGGAAAGGACTTGGTAGGAGAGGAACGACTGAGTACTTCCTTCAGTCTTACCCTCAGATCGAATGTGAGCTTTCTGTACATGGTGACTGCAGGCAGAAAATAATACCCTAGACTGGATGTCTAGTAGCGCGAGTCAAAATGTTCACTGAGAATTAGGGGGGGGGCTGTTCACTGCGGCATTCTCCACCAACATATCAAATGTCCTGACCTTCTTGCCAGAATGTGAAGGGATCCAATAACCCTGGTTTGGGTGCATGCATGGTATGCTAACAACCAGTGCTTCCGTTGCTCATCGGAGCAGTACAGCCCAAAGAGATCACTGCAACAACCCCAAGAACCAGCAGTGAAAAGAACCAGCTAGAAATCTAGAGTTAGCATTATCAGGCAAATAAAAAGCTAGATTCCTGCAGACAAATGCCACTGTTCACGTTGGAGCAAGAGGAACAAGAGAGGAGATGTAGAATGAATGTTGGCCAACAGAGACAGCATCCGCATCCTTTACATGCTGGGCTGAGCTTCTGCAGATCCGGTCCTGAAGAAAGGGCAATGGAGGAAACAGCAGCTACCCTGTGTTTCTTGAGCTGACTTTCTCATTTTAAGAGCTGTGGATACCCTCCAGTGAAGTCTGTAGAGCCTTAATTTGGATTTCATCTGAATTCCATCAAATTCTATAGAATACCGTTCAAGCCTACATTTTCCACTGGGGCTTTGACCAGGAAAATTTCCTTGGGGACGTTTGCTGGAGGAAAGCATCATCTCTCTAACAGATGCTATAACTCTAAGTCTCACACTGAAAATGTTTCAGACAGCACGCAGCTCCTGGGAGATTTCAGTGACAGAACATGAGAAATGAAAGTGGATGTAAAGATGCAAGAAGAGCAAGGTTGTTTGCGGCAGACCGAGACCTATTTGCATTGGTCAGACCGGTGCCCATCAGTCCAACATGATGTTAGTATGGCAGGGTCAGGGTAGACAACCCTTTTGGAGCCTGGAGGCTCATTCATTTATTCTGCTGGCACCCCAAAATGCACGGTCTTCTCCATTATGCCAGCTCTGAATCATGGTACAGATTTTATATCCTTTGCGTCTGGCCCAGTTTCTGTTCTCGGTTACACCACAAAATCTTTGGAATAATTCCCTTCGAGCCAGGAAGATTACTGTGGATCAACGCCAAAGGCAGCAAACTATGGCTCGTGATCTTTGACAGAGAAAACATACACATAACGTCGAAATACACTGCCACTCTTCTTTGTCAAGTGGATCATTCTGGATTTTTGTCTCACTCTGAAAGGGCCCAGGATACCCATCAAGGTTGCCGAGAGCCACCCTTTCATGTAATCATCTCCCCTCCCAAAAGCTTTCCCAATAAGAAGCTTCAAGGACTAAGTTACATTAATTTGAATGAACAGTAACTAGGGCCTGAGACTTCCAGAAGCTCTTCAGCACCCATAATAGCTGCTGAAGACAATGGGAGTTGCAGATGATCAGCAGAAATTGGTTAAAGGGTTTAACAGAATTGCTCTTTTACAGGGCTCTAGCCCCAGACCCACAAACACTTCTCCCCTGCTGTCTTTTAGCAGTCACAGATTGAAAAAAAAAAAAAACACACCCAAATCACCCAATAGCTATGGTTTGTTAGTACAGCTCCGTTGACTCTCACGCATGGGGATTTTTAAGGGCAAAGTCCTACACTGGCGTCTGCAATGGAGATCTCATCTCTCTGCATAAGCTTCACCCTCTGCGGGTTTCTGCTGCGTGTTTTGTTCTTGCTCTCCCCACCAAATTCCCCTTGGCACAGACAGAAGTTCTAAGTGGAGACAAAAGGAATTTTTACAGTACAGAGGGGCAAGAGATCGGAAAGCAACATATTGCCTAAAATTCCCAGCACCACAACTACATAACTTTTACCTGATTTATGTTTTTCAATTGCAACATGACCACAGGATATAGATGCAGTGTAACTCACATCCCTCTACACTTTTTCCTCTAGCGTGTTTTCCTGTTTCATTTTTTATATTTTAATTTTTTTTAAATCGGGGAAATAACAAACTCGATCTCATGCTCAGAAACTTGAAAACTTTAAAAAAACTGTCCTCCCAGAGCACTCAGCCTGTCAAAGAAACAAAGGCAGTGGGGGAAAAAGGAACGTGTATCAGAAGTCTGTTCACTGGAATTTGGATCTCCCCGGAGCTCGTGGCTATTCTTTTTGAATGAAATCATCTGCTGCTGAAAGGCTTAATATCACTACTGAATGAAGTTTTCTACCTGGACAGACTTACTAACTTTTCTTCTGGGAAATAGGAGGAGAAAAACCAACACGGAGGCCTTGTGAAGGAGAAAGCCAGAGAGAGGGACGGACTTGTAAAGACATCCCCATCCACCCTGCAAAGCTCCCGTCCCCGGAGGCCACTTGGGCCAACGCGTTGCTCTTGCTTGGCCAGAGCGCACGGAGGCAAGCAGAGACGGAGGGAGAGTCTTTGACGAGGCACCCGAGACCTCGCTCTGAGCTCACTCTTGGCACTGGAAGTTTTCTCTCTTCCCTGCTTCATCT
Organism: Elanus axillaris; assembly: GCA_026212715.1. Taxonomy (NCBI): domain Eukaryota; kingdom Metazoa; phylum Chordata; class Aves; order Accipitriformes; family Accipitridae; genus Elanus; species Elanus axillaris. The sequence continues at coordinate 3,068,257 of JANZLQ010000092.1, read as the reverse complement.
TCCTTCCTCAGTCCCTACCGCTGGCCAAGGGTAGGTGTTCAATGGCTGAATCATCAGGCCAAGCCTCCACCGTCACCTAGACCTACTTCTACTTCACCCTACTGCAAGACCCGCTCCGAGGCGAGTGAAATCACTTTGGACCCAGCAAACTGGTCTGCCTCGCATCCTCTGACAGCCAAAAGTGCAAGGAGACGGCCACAGCTGGCCGGGTGGCAATTCTTTCTATTAGGACGGATTTTATCTCATGTAATTTTCGCTATTTAAAAGGCAGGCGTCTACCCTAAACAAATCATTCAGACTCTGCAGGTGACACAGGCAGAGGGAGGGCTCCTCACCCGCCCTGCCCTCCACGGGGTGAACCCTCCAAGGAAAGCAACTCTGCTTTCTGAAAGTGCCCGCCACGCTCTGCTTCAGCCCAGACCCCAGCCCAGCCTGAGGACGCTGCTTCTAGACCACATCTTCAACCACCCCACACCCGCTCCCATCTGAGCCAAGCCCCACGCAACGCATCGAGACCCAAAAGTTTCGTTCTGGGGTTTGCTTCTCCCGGGGTTGCTCTGAGCTAGGAGATGCCCCTCTGCAATAGCCCTGTGCAGGGCATTCGGAAACATTTGAGCTTTAAAGAAAGAAAACATAGAAGTGCCGAGGCTTCCCTCGGCATGCAAAATTCATTCCCTCCGCAGCTATACCCTTTAATGAGATGATCAGTGACCTGGCAAATGTCAGGTCACCAGTTTCTGGTACAAAAGGCTGGGCACTGTTTTAAAAAAGTGTGTTTTTTCCAGCTACTTCTTCTCTATAATGAAGGAAGAGCACCAGGAATACCTCCCACCATATTCTCCAAGGGCATAAATAGACATCACTCCCCTAAAGCCAAGATACACTTACTTATACCTGCCAGCTGGGGAGTGGGTCCATCACTGGGAAACAACTTCACTACATCTGCACACGCACACACACATTCATATATTAACATATAATTTTATACATATTTAATTATATTTTAATATATATTTAAATGTTAAACCTATATAAACTCACAGAGGCTGGTCATACTTTTCTAACATACTCAATCCTGAATGGTTCTTTATCTTATATATGCAATTTATTTTTTATATATATAATTTATTTTATATATGTTTTCATATATTTTTATATATAATTTTGTATGTATTCAGATATATATAAAAAACCACGAAGGTGGGTGCATATTTGTCTAATATATTCAACCTTGAATGGGTCTTTATTTTACTATAATAATCTTATCCTGCTCTCCCTTCAAAAAAAAAAAAAAAAAAAGACATCTTTGTAAAGGTACACAGCCATTTCTATGCTATCAGTACAGAGGATAAGTTATTAAGGAAGTGAGCATCAGAAATTATCCTGTAAAGGCTGTGGATTTTAACCCTTTCAACCCTGCCAGGTCTGAGCGGGTGTATTTATATATTCCAAGTGTTTCTGTTCACTGTATCATCAACTATGACCGCAGGCCCGCATAAAAATGCCAAGCAATTTTTAGCACAAGCTCAGCATGGCTAGATGCCATGCTCTTCATATGGCATGAAGCCCTTCTAATAGTCCTCACTGTTTTACCTCCTCCCTCCCGCTCCAAAAAAACCCACGATGAATGTAAACCTTCAAATCTTTCCATTGACTGTAATGAAAGGGTAGTTTAGCAGCAAAAATGGGGGGGGGGACGACATCGTTACTCAAGTTCCAGCAGAGTTTGGAAGGCTGGCACGAGAGGGAGGGGGAGAAAAGCTATTTCAAGTGGTAGTGCACCCATAAATAAATAAATATTGACATGTGCCAGGATCTGTGCTGTCGTTGGAAAGGGCAGGCAGGGAACACAGGGCACATTCAGAAGACCAGAGAGATGATTTAGATTGAGAAAAGTGTTATATATACATTTTTTTATATATATATATATATATATATATATATGCATTTCTGGGTGGGAGCCTGAAAATGTTTGTACACAGGAGTACCTTTGCCCATTTGAATAGGGTTATGGGTGTAAGCGTTTGCAGGGTTACAGGCATTATTTGTTGCCCACCGGCAGGATCCGCACAGCGACGGGAAAGCCGTGCTCGGGTCACCAACTACGGCAAGCAGAAGAGACTCCTGCCCGTGCGCTCCAGCCTGCGGTGACCACCTACAGCCAGCTCCGGGGCGGGCGGTGGACAGAGCCCTCCCCACAGAAGGTCACAACGCAGGTCCCTACACATCTCCACTGAGAGCCAGCCCTGCTGGTCCCAGAGAATAAGGGACCTGAGTCTGCCCTCCTGGATGGAAAATGCTATATTGAGCACCTACATCTGTCTTAGGTATAATCATGGGTATGGCAGCGTTCCTGCAAAACATTTGCACCAGGAAGCAACTGGATACGTGGACGAAGTTCCAAGTGAAGGGAAAGGCATGAAGCTAATTACTGGCAGGACCTGGCATTTAGAAAAGGACTTTAAACAGGATTTTTAAACAGGGTTTAGGTTTGATTTTCGGCTTAAGTGCTTACATCCAACCCTGGGATTCAAAAAGGCCTCTTCAGCCACCTGGCCCTGGAGATCCCAACATTTTCTAATACCTTCCTTCTTCAGCCCGAAACCACCACGTCTACGCTCCTGCTCTGCACATCCAGAACCGACCAGGCAAACACTCCCCTCCTGCCAAAGACCCTCCGAAAGCCAGAAACCAGCACAAGACAGGTCTCCACACCAAGATCCCCAGAGGCATCTGGAGCATCCTTAACAAACCTGCTCCCAGAACAAGGCTGTGAGCTTGGTTTTTAAAGCACTGCCACCTGGGGAAAAAACCACCCAACAGCTCTTCTGCAGTAGCCTGATGACCAGAGCTTCCCAGAGCTCATCCAAGTCTTTTGTAGCTTTAAACTGGTTTAAGCCCACATGCGGCCGCAGAGACATCTGTTTAGCACAAAGCTTGAGGTCGTTCTGGATGGGGACATGTCAGAAAGAAATACAAGGTCCCTGCGGCCAAGAGGACAACCCACAAGTGAGATCCTGCCTCTGTAACCCAGCAGTTAAGGCGTTCCCCTGGGAGCGGGAATTCCTGGATTTTGGCCCCACGTCCTGTTGATATTTCAACAGCTCGGCATAAAATGGACCTGCAGGTGCCAGAGAAGGGACTGCCACTAAGCCCTGGCTTAGCTCAAGCCACAAGTGACACGCAAAGCAAAGCTCAGGCAGCCCTCGCGGTCCTGAGCAGGTCCCCACGGCGGAGGCACGGGTTACCTCTGCATCCTGGACATCCTGTGGAGCTCCATGTCGTCGCTGCCGCGGAAGCCTTTCGCAAAGGGGTTGTTCTCAATCTTTAACTGGGTGATCTGCAAGGGAGGAAATGCAATGGGTTCATCACAAGTCCAAGGCATGGCCTGGGAGAGGGGGGGGATATTGTTTCTTAAACCCAAGCCGGTAGGGATGTGGGGGAAAACACAGCTTTCAGGAATTCAGGTCATCCTTCAGCTCAGGCATTGACCGCTCCAGATGGGCCTTCCTCTAGATCTCTCCCCTGGAAAAATATCTCCTGGCGACAACCTCTCGCTTCTCTCAGGCTTGTCCCGTGACTAACACGTGGGATTGCACGCACACGCACACAGATTTGTCTCTGGAGGAAATTTGCTTTCTTAGAGTTACTTACTTTCTTTTTGCTGTTGTGACAGAAAAGGGTGCACTGACCGGAAGACCAGAGATGAAAGTCATGCTGCTTGAACGCATCCCACAGACGCCAACAAGTATTTTCTCACCAACGTGCAGCCACGACTGACACCTTACTTCTCAGACCGATAAGGCTCACCCTTTCTGTATTTCAGACCAGCTAAACGTATGTACTCCAGGTGCTCTGCATCTGACAGTCTTCCCCAACCAGCCCCACACCTGTAAGCACCGCATGGACTAACTACCCAAGGTACTTGGAGGGCAGCTCCACCTCTGGCCATCGAGCCCTGGAGGAATACGTGTCTCTCCATTAATTCTAGAAGGAATTAAGAGGGACTAGTTTGCTCGCTTAGTTGGCTACCTTCAGCATTAAAAGTTTGCTGGGATGAATCCCCCTCAGGCTCCTAATTTTGGTCCTCTTCCAACATCTAAGGTAAGCATTTAAAGCAGCTGCTGTACAGACCGTACCCTTACCCAAAGCAACTGTGTCGCTCAAAGAGGCGCAATCCTCTCCTTCACGTACCTCTCCTGAGGTCTTAGGTGAGGAGGTTTTCTCAAGCCAGGGCTTGTCATTTAAGCAAATACTAACTGTGGACGAGCAACACCCTCCAATGCCCTGCTGATCTTGTAAAAACTCATTCTGCCATGCTAAATTTGATGCGAATGCTTTCGTGTCTTTGCAGAGCGGGACTGAGTCTGGATCGGGTGCGATCTAGCTGCAGTGCCCTAATATTCAGGCAGAAGCAGCACCAGTTCCCTTTCTTCTCTTTCTCCGTCGCTGCCTGGCAGTCCGAGCCCTCAGCCAGGAGTCGGGAGAACCACTTGCACTTGCCCAGGAGGAGAGACAACCCTGTGTTTGCCACTGGAGGAACTTTGTGAGCTCCCCGCATTTTATGGAAACACTGTCCTTCCTTCCTATTGAAAGTTGGCCAACGGGAAGGAAAGAGCTTGAGACTAATGGCGGGAGAAGAGAGAGAGGTTCGTGTTCACCAAGTCAAGCACACGCAACTGGACTGGCCTCTTTGCCAAAAATGGAAGAGAAAAATCTGGCTCGGCTCGCGTCAATAGCAAACTCCCGCCAGGTGTCTGCACGACCAGATTGTTGCGCTATTTTCTCGTCTTATAGCGTATTTTTTTCCAAAGGCCATTTGTTTATTTGCCATTTTTGCCTAATTTGGCTACAAATCTCGGGCAAAGACCCCACCACCCCTACACTTGTCCCTATGGGCATTCCCATTAAATCAGGACCTAATTTAGTACATAAACAGGGCATTGCACTTTTTTTGTCACGCATTTCAGATTTCAAAGAGAAGGGTAAACAAACCATCCATTTGGTCCAATTTGCCATTTGAGCTGTTTTCTAGCAGTAAAACAGGGGTGCATTTTATGATTAAAAGCCCTGAATAATTAGACAACCAGCTGTGTATTTTGCAAAGAAACTGTGTTATCGGTTTCCACCGGAGAGGTGGTGGCACTTCTATAATGAATAATAGGTATTATGCAACTTTTTTAATGTTTCTGTGCAATTTGCATTCTGAAGCGCACTAAATGTACGAGTTGTCCTCACTTGCCGAACCCAATGGCAATATTTGCTTGCATAAGTGAAGTCCTTCACTAAGCGAGGATTTACAGTATTGGCACCAGCACACAAATGTACAAAGGGCCGGATTCATCCCAACCTAACCGAAGGCATTTTAACCAAGGCGCCTGCACTGGGAACCTCGTCTCCCGGTGTTCCTGCTGGAATCAATGGAGGGAGATGGGGACTGCCAGAGGGCACTGGGGCTCTGAGGTGGGTAGCGTTGCCTTCACAGGTCCCCAACACGCTCCATTCACCGGAGCAGGAGCCATCAACACACTAACCCCTGATGCAAGGACCTCAGATGAATGCCCTGTTTGATGAATCAAGCCTTTAATCACCCACAAATTGTCGGACCAAATATCGTATGGGACCTCAATCTTGCAAACACGGTGTTTTATGAGTACAGAAGTCCCCCAACCTGCATCAGGAGCAGTCTTAGAAGCAAAGAAAGGTATTAACGCGTGTGGTGGTGGCAGAAAGCCCCACCTGAAGCATGGCTAACTTCAGCCTCCTTAAAGTTAAGATGTCCTTAAAGACATCTGCTAGGTTGAAGGCATCTAGAAACCAGGGGCTACAGAAGGTTTTGAATTAGGTCTCAGCTCTCTGGTGTACTTCAGATGCATTTCAGCAGGAGCTTTCAGAACAATGTTTCCCTGGACGACAACTCACGGCATCAGCCCTAGCACTAAGCCAGGAGAGTCCAAGCCAGATTTAACAAAACCGTACACAACAAAACAGAAAACAGAGAAAAAGTTGGTGAATCCCTGCTTTAGAAAACAGCCTGTGGAAGATATTTTGTTTGGCCAGTTTTTGTCTGACTTACAAACTATTTCAGAGGTGGTAAAGCAAACGAACGGGTGGAAATAACCTTCTTCTGGATCAACTTTGCCATAGCGAAGCCCTGTTTAATTGACTGTAACTCATTGGGGTGGAAAAGAAAAAGCTGTCAGAAAGTCAAACGACAATTACATCATGAAAAATAAAAAAAATACAACGTCCTGCAAGGTCATTAAGACAGAGTGCCCACGGCTAAATTATATAGCACAGATTGAATAAAACTGTAGGGCTTTGTTTATGTATTTGTTACTGAAAGAAATTGATGGCAAAGTTCTCTTCTGACCACTGAATTCTAAAGCTGCTACAGACCCTTCTGAGATGAGAGCTTTCCAGGGTGAAGCCTCCCACATTTACACTTTTCAGGGCTTGTCTGACCTATGGGCTCATCTTCACTTTAACGGGAAGCGACAGTTCCCAATGAAAGCTCAGCGCCGCTCCTCTGCGCGCCTTTCTCTGGGCTAACTGACCACAAAGCACTTCTGCTGAGACATCTCCAATGACATCTTAAGCTCCAGCATGATAAAATTTAGCTTTGCATCTAGTTAGGTCAAAGAAAGATGTGCCTTTTTTTTTTTTTTTTTTTTTGCACAGTCATGTATTTATATGGGTATTTGTATCTACAGGCTCATGAATATTATTATGGCCAGGGACAAAGCTACCACTTAGTATTTCTTCCTGTCAAGCACTTGCCATAATAAGATTTTTCTCAATTTCTTCTAAGTTTTACAAAACCTTGTTAGGGCTGCAATGTTCCATACCAGGTATATGCCCTGGGCTCCATTTTATTTACTTATTTTGCTATCAACCAAACTGGTCCCACTTTTGGGGTTTGGGGTTGGTTGAGGTTTTTTTGAGCACTTCAGCTAAGGGAAAACACGCTACCCTGACCCTCCTGGGCTCTTCTGGAGGCTCTTCTGAAACTGTCCTAAAGGCTGGGCATTCTGGAAAAGGGATGGGGATCCTTAGTTTCTGAGCTCTCTTTTTGTGACCATCTGCCCCACTTGGACAGCTTAAAACCCCGAATGGGGAAAAAAAATCACCATTCAGGTCGCCCCATTTAGTGATGAAGAGGTCGAGGTGATCACCCTTGAGCTGAGCATACATGGACCTCTCCGTGCTGTGGGGATACGTGCCGTCCCTGCCCCGCGGGTGACCACGGTCCTGCTGAGGGTGGCAGAGACGGACCAGGACCATCCCCACCGCCGCCACAGCCGGCTGGGCTGGGAGCAACCGTGAGGCTGGGCTCGAGGCTGGAAAGCACAGAGCCTTTTTCTTCTGCGCTCTCACATACCCCAGGTGGAAACCAAGGCAGCGTGGAGGAGGAAGCCAAACCGGAGAAGTAGGAAGGAAAGAAAAAGGTGAAGACAAGGTGCCTGCTGAGACTACGTACGGCTGGCTGGGCCAAAGAGAGGAGCTGGATGGGGAGCTGGGACTCGGAGGTAAAGGCCAGGGGAAGGGGGGGCTGCTGGCAGAGGGGACAAGATGCCGAACCCAGAAGCCAGTGAAGGAAATGGGAGGGACGGAGAGCCAGTGGCCGGTCGGAGGTACTGGTGTGAGACAGAGGGGCTCATTGAGGAGGCGGTTGGCTGGACTGGGCGACAAGAACGGAGGATGAGAAGAGACAGACCTCGCGCAGTGTCGGGTCGCGGGGAAAAGAGGTGGGTTGGGAGGCAGGAGTGAGGCTGGAGAGAGATAGGGTGTCTTTGCAGGGCTTGAGGAGGGGGTCTGGGTTGAGGATCAAAAGGGGCTGGGGGCTCGGGGCTGGCAGGGACAAGACTGAGGACAAAGGGGCAGAGGGAGAGAGGACTGGTTCAGACACAGGTTGTGAAGGACACAAGACCTCTTGAGAGAAGCCCTCTCCCACTAAAGCCTGGAACAGGACTAAGCATTTGAGGGTAGAGATACGAGGAGCCCCGGAGAGGGTCAGTGAGAGGAGAAGAACTCACTGCGGTCCCCAAGCGACCGAGGGCCGCGCAGAAGCCACCAGTCCTGGCGATGAAGAGGAGATACACGGTCTCACCTTGCTTAACTCCAGGGAGCCCTGCCTCTCTCAGCACTTGGAGGACCTCCCTTTGGAGAAAATCTTGCCCCGAGTAAGGAGAGGGGCTGCCCCTTCTTGCCACGGAGGTGGGAAGATGTGGGGCCAATGGCCCCAGGCTGGGGAGGGAGAGATTTGGGGACACAGCCCTGCAGGGCTGCTTCAAGGGATGGGACAGGGCCCAGCCTCTGGACGGAGGCACCCCCCGGGATGCCAGCTGGGCTACCGCATTGGTAGCCTCTACTGAAGTGATGGAGGTGGCTACCTGCAACCAAAGACAAGGAGAACTAAGCTCTCAGGGCAAAATATGCCGAGCTCAAGGACCTGCCGGCCTCCGGCAGCAGCTGCTCCTACACAACCCTGCAAGATGCCCTCGACAGAGCGGCAAAAGGCCACGCGTTCGGAGGAGAGCCGCACAGGCAGCTCTCCAAAATTTGACAGGATGGAGCACCAGTTGACTTGGCCAACTTAACAGCCCTTTTCTAGACCAAGGGTCTTTCTTGGGGTGGCCAGAAAGCCCACCAGCATGTTTCTCTATGCCCACTGGCTACCTGGGAGTGCATCGGATTAGTCTTTAGCCAGGCCCTTCCTCGGTCCTCTGCTTTGCTACGGTGCACGTAGCATTTCTGGGTGCCTGTAGCATCCCACCTGGGGCTAATGTTTCCTTAAAAGAATTTGGGCTACCAAGAATGTTAAATAACTTAGGGGGAAAAAAAAAAATCAGCATAAAACCGGATATCCTGAGGGGGGAAAACCAATATAAAGCCCAAGTCCAGCTAACGGGGAAAGTAGGTTGTAAAAATTAATGAGAATAATTGTTGTGAATTCTTGCTTTTGAAAGAACCCTCACGAGGGCAGAACCTTAATTATTTCTGTCTATTAGGGTTCATTTCCTGGTCCTAAGCAGAGAGCTAGTACCTAATAAATACGAGCTAGTAACACAATGATTTAAGCTACAGCAAAATAGTACTTAACTGGAGGGGAAGTTAATATTTAGGAATCAACCTGATTGCAAGCACCCATTGTGTAAATGGCAAGGAAATGAAATGTGCATGTGACCTATTTTAACACCTCAATATTTCTGGGGTGTTTTTTCAGGGTTGCGGAGAGGGGGGAGGTGGTCGACCGAGCTGCTGACAACCACACTGAAAACTTTACCAAAACTTTCTTCCTAGCTTAAGCCTCCTTTTGGGGAGTAGGACTGGGGAGGGGGAGATCCCAGTGCGCTTAAATATCTTTTCAGGCTGTCTAAAATATCAGGGGAAATAAGCACAAGCCCTACATCGGGATTGCAGCTGTGCTATTGAAATAAATTGACGGATCTGAAATCAGGCAGGTATTGCTATAAGCTGTGTAAGCATAGACTCAAATGCATTTGTGGGCAAGTCATACGATTAGTACTGTAATATAATTCACCTTTAACGTAGCTCTGGAAACCCAAAATACACGCACATTAAATTTGTGTACATATATGCATGTGCGCGTAAAATATACAGGTGTATAAAAACAATGTATAAAATATGTTGGTGTACGCAAACTCGGTGCGCTTGTGCGAATAGGCAAGTTTGCATGAAGGATGCGCTACCGGTGACGGGTGGAAGTGAGAGATGGCTGTAAATGGGACAAAGCAGGTAGCGCACTGACAAAGAGACGTGGGGATGGACGAGCAGACCCTCCTTGGGGAGCTCGATGCAGACAGACCCAGACCAGTGGGACTGCGATCGGCTGCGGCAACAGGAAACGCAGCACAGCACGAAAATACGCTTTGCCAGGGAACATCTCGGCTGTGAAAGCTGAACTCGGGTTTCTGCCTGCGGAGAAGACCCCACTTGCCGCTCGACTCGGCGGAAGGACGTTGCCCCTTGCGCAGAGCCAGCATCTGCAACGGCATCAGCTGTGCGCCGCCTCAGCCCCAGTCTGGTTCTCCATCTGCACTGGGGCAAGCTACAAATTTTATTCCCTTCCCTGGAGGGAGATGCCATTTAGGGTAGATCATTCTCTGGTTTATTTTTATGGCTCTATCTTTCTTTCTCAATTGGGTCTTTATCTTGGGGCTACAGCCACTCTTTATTTGTTCCCCCAATGATTCAGTGCAGCAAGAAGAGGAATGCGTGTGTCGGGG